>OZ034822.1:0-448120 GCA_964030455.1 Linum trigynum | reverse complement strand
AAAAAATCGCCAGAAATCTGAGATGGTACCCCTTTAGAATCTGCCAAAAATTGACCCGGAATAAATCCGCCCAAATCGATGTTAAATGGACTTAATCATTGTTGAAATATAGCCTCAGGCCGAATCCGTGACCTGTAACCTTCAAAATCCAAAGAAAAGGACCTTTCTTCGCCCCATAAATTATGAAAATGCTTTCGAAAATAAATTGGCATAAATCATTGCTTAATGGAATTACCATCGGTGGAGAATAGGATCAATAGACTTCATTATCGATGGAGAATAGCCTCGGCCTGATTCCGTGATCTGTAGCATCCAGAGTCCAATGAAATGGCATTTCGGAAAATCGCTCGAAATCTGTGATGGTACCCCCTTTGGAATCTGCCAAAAATTGACCCGGAATAAATCCGCCCAAATCGGTGCTTATTGGACTTAATCATTGTTGAAAAATAGCCTCAGGCAGAATCCGTCACATGTAGCCTTCAAAATCCAAAGAAAATGGCCTTTCGTTCGCCCCATAAATTACAAAAATGCCATCCGAAAATAAATTGGCACAAATCGGTGCTTAATGGACTTGTTATCCGTGGAGAATAGGATCAATAGACTTCATTATTGATGGAGAATAGCCTCAGCCTGATTCCGTGATCTGTTGCCTCAAGAATCGAAAGAAAATGGCTTTTCGGAGAAATCGCCCGAAATATGTGATGGTACCCCTTTGGAATCTGCCAAAAATTGACCCAGAATAAATTCGCCCAAATCGGTTCTTAATGAACTTAAGCATTGTCGAAGAATAGCTTCAGGTCGAATCCGTGACCTGTAGCTTTCAAAATCCAAAGAAAATGGCCTTTCGTCGCCCCATAAATAACGAAAATACCATTCGAAAATAAATTGGCCAAAATCGGTGCTTAATGGACTTATCATCCGATGAGAATAGGATCAATAGACTTCGTTGTAGGTGGAGAATAGCCTCGGCATGATTCCGTGATCTGTATCCTCAAGAATCCAACAAAAACGGCATTTCAGAAAAATCGCACGAAATCAATGATGGTACCCCTTTAGAATCTGCCAAAAATTGACCAGGAATAAATCCGCCCAAATCGGTGCTTAATGGTGTTAATCATTGTTGAAAAATAGCCTCAGGCCGAATCCGTGACATGTAGCCTTCAAAATCCAAAGAAAATGGCCTTTCGTTCGCCCCATAAATTACGAAAATGTCATCCGAAAATTAATTAGCCCAAATCGGTGCTTAATGGACTTGTTATCCATGGAGAATAGGATCAATAGAATTCATTATCGATGGAGAATAGCCTCAGCCT
The DNA here is from genome assembly GCA_964030455.1 of Linum trigynum. Classification (NCBI taxonomy): domain Eukaryota; kingdom Viridiplantae; phylum Streptophyta; class Magnoliopsida; order Malpighiales; family Linaceae; genus Linum; species Linum trigynum. The sequence goes on along the minus strand of OZ034822.1, from coordinate 446,807 downwards.
GATTCCGTGATCTGTAGCCTCCATAATCGAAAGAAAATGGCATTTCGGAAAAAGCGCCCGAAATATGGGATGGTACCCCTTTGGAATCTGCCAAAAATTGACCCGGAATAAATACGCCCAAATCGGTGCTTAATGAACTTAAGCATCGTTGAAGAATAGCCTCAGGTCGAATCCGTGACCTGTAGCTTTCAAAATCCAAAGAAAATGGCCTTTCGTCTCCCCATAAATAACGAAAATGCCATTCGAAAATAAATTGGCCTAAATCGCCGCTTAATGGACTTATCATCCGTGGAGAATAGGATCAATAGACTTCATTGTCGGTGGTGAATAGCCTCGGCCTCATTCCGTGATCTGTATCCTCAAGAATCCAATGAGAATGGCATTTCGGAAAAATCACCCGAAATCAGTGATGGTACCCCTTTGGAATCTGCCAAAAATTGACCAGGAATAAATTCGCCAAAATAGGTGCTTAATGGACTTAATCATTGTTGAAAAATAGCTTCAGGCTGAATCCGCGACCTGTAGCTTTCAAAATCCAAAGAAAATGGCCTTCGTTCGAACCATAAATTACGAAAGTGCCATCCAAAATAAATTGACCCAAATCGGTGCTTAATGGACTTATCATCCGTGGAGAATAGGATCAATAGACTTCATTGTCGGTGGAGAATACTGCGGCCTGATTCCGTGATCTGTAGCCTCAATAATCGAAAGAAAAGGGCATTTTGGAAAAATCGCCCGAAATATGTGATGGTACCCTTTTGGAATCTCCCAAAAATTGACCCGGAATAAATCCGCCCAAATCGGTGCTTAATGGACTTAATCATTGTTGAAAAATAGCCTCTGGCCGAATCCGTGACATGTAGCCTTCAAAATCTAAAGAAAATGTCTTTCGTTCGACCCATAAATTACGAAAATGCCATCCGAAATAAATTAGCCCAAATCGGTGCTTAATGGACTTGGTATTCGTGGAGAATAGGATAATTAGACTTCATTATCGATGGAAGATAGCCCCGGCCTGATTCCGTGATCTGTAGCCTCAAGAATCGAAAGAAAATGGCATTTTGGAAAAATTGCCTGAAATCTGTGATGGTACTCCTTTAGAATCTGCCAAAAATAGACCCGGAATAAATCCGCCCAAATCGATACTAAATGGAGTTAATCATTGTTGAAAAATAGCGTCAGGCCGAATCCGTGACCTGTAACCTTCAAAATCCATAGAAAATGACCTTTCGTCGCCCCATAAATTAAGAAAATGTTATCCGAAAATAAATTGGCTTAAATCATTGCTTAATGGACTTACCATCGGTGGAGAATAGGATCAATAGACTTCATTATCGATGGAAAATAGCCTCAGCCTGATTCCGTGATCTGTAGCATCTAGAGTCCAATGAAATGGCATTTCGGAAAATCGCTCGAAATCTGTGATGGTACCCCCCCTTTGGAATCTGCCAAAAATTGACCCGGAATAAATCCGCCCAAATCGGTTCTTAATGGACTTAATCATTGTTGAAAAATAGCTTCAGGCCGAATCCGCGACCTGTAGCTATCAAAATCTAAAGAAAATGGCCTTTCGTTCGGCCCATATATTACGAAAATGCCATTCGAAAATAAATTGGCCGAAATCGGTGCTTAATGGACTTATCATCCGTGGAGAATAGGATCAATAGACTTCATTATCGGTGGAGAATAGCTGCGGGCTGATTCCGTGATCTGTAGCCTCAAGAATCGAAAGAAAATGGCATTTTGGAGAAATCGCCTGAAATTTGTGATGGTTAGAATCTGCCAAAACTTGACCCAGATAAAATCCGCGCAGATCGATGCTAAATGGACTTAATCATTGTTGAAAAATAGCCTCAGGCCGAATCCGTGACCTTTAGCCTTCAAAATCCAAAGAAAATGACCTTTCGTTGCATCATAAATTACGAAAATGCCATCCGAAAAGAAATTGGCCTAAATCATTGCTTAGTGGACTTAACATCGGTGGAGAATAGGATCAATAGACTTCATTATCGATGGAGAATAGGCTCGGCCTGATTTCGTGATCTGTAGCATCTAGAGTGCAATGAAATTGCATTTCGAAAAATCGCTCGAAATCTGTGATGGCCCTTTGGAATCTGCCAAAAATTGACCCGAAATAAATCCGCCCAAATCGGTGCTTAATGGACTTAATCATTGTTGATAAATAGCCTCAGGAAGAATCCGTGACATGTAGCCTTCAAAATCCAAAGAAAATGGCCTTTCGTTCGCCCCATAAATTACGAAAATGCCATCCGAAAATAAATTGGCCCAAATCGGTGCTTAATGGACTTGTTATCCGTGGAGAATAGGATCAATAGACTTCATTATCGATGGAGAATAGCCTCGGCCTGATTCCGTGATCTGTAGCCTCAAGAATCGAAAGAAAATGGCATTTCGGAAAAATCGCCCGAAATATGTGATGGTACCCCTTTGGAATCTGCCAACAATTGACCCGGAATAAATCTGCCCAAATTAATGCTTAACGGACTTAATCATTGTTGAAAAATAGCCTCAGGACCAATCCGGGACCTGTAGCCTTCAAAATCCAAAGAAAATGCCCTTTCGTCGCACCATAAATTACGAAAATGTCATCCGAAAATAAATTGGCCTAAATCGTTGCTTAATGGACTTATCATCTGTGGAGAATAGGATAAATAGACTTCATTGTCGGTGGAGACTAGCCTCCCCCTGATTCCTTGATCTGTATACGCCAGAATCCATTGAAAATGGCATTTCGGAAAAATCGCCCAAAATCTGTGATGGTACCCCTTTGGAATCTGCCAAAAATTGACCCGGAATAAATCCGCCCAAATCGGTGCTTAATGGTGTTAATCATTGTTGAAAAATAGCCTCAGGCCGAATCCGTGACATGTAGCCTTCAATATCCAAAGAAAATGGCCTTTCGTTCGCCCCAAAAATTACGAAAATGTCATCCGAAAATAAATTAGCCCAAATCGGTGCTTAATGGACTTGTTATCCATGGAGAATAGGATCAATAGACTTCATTATCGATGGAGAATAGCCTCAGCCTGATTCCATGATCTGTAGCCTCAAGAATCGAAAGAAAATGGCATTTTTGAAAAATCTCCTGAAATCTGTGATGGTACCCGCTTTAGAATCTGCCAAAAATTGACCAGGAATAAATCCACCCAAATCGATGCTAAACGGACTTAATCATTGTTGAAAAATAGCCTCGGGCCGAATCCGTGACCTGTAACCTTCAAAATCCAAAGAAAATGACCTTTCGTCGCCCCATAAATTACGAAAATGCCATCCGAAAATAAATTGGCCTAAATCATTGCTTAATGGACTTCCCATCGGTGGAGAATAGGATCAATAGACTTCATTATCGATGGAGAATAGCGTCGGCCTGATTCCGTGATGTGTAGCATCTAGAGTCCAATGAATTGGCATTTCGGAAAATCGCTCGAAATCTGTGATGGTACCCCCTTTGGAATCTGCCAAAAATTGACCAGGAATAAATCCGCCCAAATAGGTGCTTAATGGAATTAATCATTGTTGAAAAATAGCTTCAGGCCGAATCCGCGACTTGTAGCTTTCAAAATCCAAAGAAAATGGCCTTCGTTCGGACCATAAATTACGAAAATGCCATCCAAAATAAATTGACCCAAATCGGTGCCTAATGGACTTATCATCCGTGGAGAATAGGATCAATAGACTTCATTGTCGGTGGAGAATACTGCTGCCTGATTCCGTGATCTATAGCCTCAATAATCGAAAGAAAAGGGCATTTTGGAAAAATGGCCCGAAATATGTGATGGTACCCTTTTGGAATCTCCCAAAAATTGACCCGGTATAAATCCGCCCAAATCGGTGCTCAATGGACTTAATCATTGTTGAAAAATAGCCTCTGGCCGAATCCGTGACATGTAGCCTTCAAAATCTAAATAAAATGGCCTTTCGTTCGACCCATAAATTACGAAAATGCCATCCGAAAAAAATTAGCCCAAATCGGTGCTTAATGGACTTGGTATTCGTGGAGAATAGGATCAATAGACTTCATTATCGATGGAAAATAGCCTCGGCCTGATTCCGTGATCTGTAGCCTCAAGAATCGAAATAAAATGGCATTTTGGAAAAATCACCTGAAATCTGTGATGGTACCCCTTTAGAATCTGCCAAAAATTGACCAGGATTAAATCCGCCCAAATCGATGCTAAACGGACTTAATCATTGTTGAAAAATAGCCTCAGGCCGAATCCGTGACCTGTAACCTTCAAAATCCAAAGAAAATGACCTTTCGTCGTACCATAAATTACGAAAATGCCATCCGAAAAGAAATTGGCCTAAATCATTGCTTAATGGACTTAACATCGGTGGAGAATAGGATCAATAGACTTCATTATCGATGGAGAATAGACTCGGCCTGATTTCGTGATCTGTAGCATCTAGAGTCCAATGAAATGGCATTTCGGAAAATCGCTCGAAATCTGTGATGGTACCCCCTTTGGAATCTGCCAAAAATTGACGCGGAATAAATCCGCCAAAATCGGTGCTTAATGGACTTAATCATTGTTGAAAAATAGCCTCAGGCAGAATCCGTGACATGTAGCCTTCAAAATCCAAAGAAAATGGCCTTTCGTTCGCCCTATAAATTACGAAAATGCCATCCGAAAATAAATTGGCCCAAATCGGTGATTAATGGACTTGTTATCCGTGGAGAATAGGATCAATAGACTTCATTATCGATGGAGAATAGCCTCGGCCTGATTCCGTGATCTGTAGCCTCAAGAATCGAAAGAAAATGGCATTTCGGAAAAATCGCCCGAAATCTGTGATGGTACCCCTTTGGAATCTGCCAAAAATTGACCCGGAATAAATTTGCCCATATCGGTGCTTAATGGACTTAATTATTGTTGAAAAATATCCTCGTGCCGAATCCGTGACCTGTAACCTTCAAAATCAAAAGAAAATGACCTTTCGTCGCCCCATAAATTACGAAAATGCCATCCGAAAATAAATTGGCCTAAATCGTTGCTTAATGGACTTATCATTGGTGGAGAATAGGATCAATAGACTTCATTATCGATGGAGAATAGCCTCGGCCTGATTCCGTGATCTGTAGCCTATAGAGTCCAATGAAATGGCATTTCGGAAAATCGCTCAAAATCTTTGATGGTACCCCTTTGGAATCTGCCAAAAATTGACCCAGAATAAATCCGCCCAAATCGATGCTTAATGGACTTAATCGTTGTTGAAAATAAGCCTCAGGCCGAATCCGTGACCTGTAGCCTTCAAAATCCAAAGAAAATTGGCTTTCGTGGCCACATAAATTACTAAAATGCCATTCGAAAATAAATTGGCCTAAATCGTTGCTTCATGGACTTATCATCCATGGAGAATAGGATCAATAGACTTCATTGTCGGTGGAGACTAGCCTCGTCCTGATTCCGTGATCTGTATCCGCCAGAATCCATTAAAAATGGCATTTCGGAAAAATCGCACGAAATCTGTGATAGTACCCATTTGGAATCTTCCGAAAATTGACCCAGAATAAATCCGCCTTAAGCGGTGCTTAATGGACTTAATCGTCATTGAAGAATAGTCTCAGGCTGAATCCGTGACCTGTAGCCTTCAAAATCCAAACAAAATGGTCTTTCGTCGCCCTATAAATTATGAAAATGTCATCCGAAAATAAATTGTCCCAAATCGGTGCTTAATGGACTTTTCATCCATGGAGAATAGGATCAATATACTTTATTATCGGTGGAGATTAGCCTCGGCCTAATTCCGTGATCTGTAGCCTCAAGAATCGAAAGAAAATGGCATGTCGGAAAAATCCCCCGAAATCTGTGATGGTACCCCTTTGGAATCTGCCAAAAACTGACCCAGAATAAATCCGCCCAAATCGGTGCTTAATTGACTTAATCATTGTTAAAAAATAGCCTTAGGCCGAATCCGTGACATGTAGCCTTCAAAATCCAAAGAAAATGACCTTTCGTCGCCCCATAAATTAAGAAAATGTCATCCGAAAATAAATTAGCCCAAATCGGTGCTTAATGGACTTGTTATCCGTGGAGAATAGGATCTATAGACTTCATTATCGTTGGAGAACAGCCTCGGCCTGATCCGTGATCTGTAGCCTCAAGAATCAAAAGAAAATGGCATTTCGGAAAAATCGCCCGAAATCTGTGATGGTACCCTTTTGGAATCTGCCAAAAATTGACCCGGAATAAATTCGCCCAAATCGATGCTTAATGGACTTAATCATTGTTGAAAAATAGCCTCGTGCCGAATCCGTGACCTGTAACATTCAAAATCCAAAGAAAATGACCTTCGTCGCCCCATAAATTACGAAAATGCCATCCGAAAATAAATTGGTCTAAATCGTTGCTTAATGGACTTATCATCCGTGGAGAATAGGATCAATAGACTTCATTGTCGGTGGAGACTAGCCTCGTCCTGATTCCGTGATCTGTATCCGCCAGAATCCATTGAAAATGGCATTTTCGGAAAAATCGCACGAAATCTGTGATGGTACACATTTGGAATCTTCCGAAAATTGACCCGGAATAAATCCGCCTAAAGCGGTGCTTAATGTACTTAATCATCATTGAAGAATAGTCTCAGGCTGAATCCGTGACCTGTAACGTTCAAAATCCAAAGAAAATGACCTTTCGTCGCCCCATAAATTACGAAAATGACATCCGAAAATAAATTGGCCTAAATCGTTGCTTAATGGACTTATCATTCGTGGAGAATAGGATCAATAGACTTTCATTGTCGGTGGAGACTAGCCTCGCCCTGATTTCGTGATCTGTATCCGCCAGAATCCATTGGAAATGGCATTTCGGAAAAATCGCCCGAAATCTGTGTTGGTACCCCTTTGGATTCTGCCAAAAATTGACCCGGAATAAATCCGCAAAAATCGATGCTTAATGGACTTAATCATTGTTGAAAAATAGCCTCGTGCCGAATCCGTGACCTGTAACCTTCAAAATCCAAAGAAAATGACCTTTCGTCGACTCATAAATTACGAAAATGCCATCCGAAAATAAATTGGCCTAAATCGTTGCTTAATGGACTTATCATCCGTGGAGAATAGGATCAATAGACTTCAATGTCGGTGGAGACTAACCTTGTCCTGATTCCGTGATCTGTATCCGCCAGAATCCATTGAAAATGGCATTTCGGAAAAATCGCACGAAATCTGTGATGGTACACATTTGGAATCTTCCGAAAATTGACCCGGAATAAATCCGCCTTAAGCAGTGCTTAATGGACTTAATCATCATTGAAGAATAGTCTCAGGCTGAATCCGTGACCTGTAGCCTTCAAAATCGAAAGAAAATGGTCTTTCGTCGCCCCATAAATTACGAAAATGCCATTCGAAAATAAATTGTCACCAATCGGTGCTTAATGGAATTATCATTCGTGGAGAATATGATCAATAGACTTCATTGTCGGTGGAGAATAGCCTCGGCCTGATTCCATGATCTATTACTTCAAGAATCCATTGAAAATGGCATTTCGGAAAAATCGCCCGAAATCTGTGATGGTACCCCTTTGGAATCTGCCAAAAATTAACCCGGAATAAATCCGCCCAAATTGGTGCTTAATGGACTTAATCATTGTTGAAAATAGCCTCAGGCCGAATCGGTGACCTGTAGCCTTCAAAATCCAAAGAAAATGGCCTTTCGTCGACCCATAAATTACGAAAATGCCATCCGAAAATAAATTGGCCTAAATCGTTGCTTAATGGACTTATCATTCGTGGAGAATAGGATCAATAGACTTCATTGTCGGTGGAGACTAGCCTCGGCCTGATTCCGTAATCTGTATCAGCCAGAATCCATTGAAAATGGCATTTCGGAAAAATCGCCCGAAATCTGTGATGGTACCCCTTTGGAATCTGCCAAAAATTGACCCGGAATAAATCCGCCCAAATAGGTTCGTAATGTACTTAATCATTGTTGAAAAATAGCCTCAGGCCGAATCCGCGACCTGTAGCTTTCAAAATCCAAAGAAAATGGCCTTTCGTTCGGCCCATAAATTACGAAAATGCCATCCGAAAATAAATTGGCTCAAATCGGTGCTTAATGGACTTATCATCCGTGGAGAATAGGATCAATAGATCATTATCGGTGGAGAATAGCTGCGGCCTGATTCCGTGTTCAGTAGCCTCAAGAATCGAAAGAAAATGGCATTTTAGAAAAATCGCCCGAAATCTGTGATGGTACACCTTTGGAATCTGCCAAAAATTGACCCGGAATAAATCCGCACAAATCGATGCTTAATGGTCTTAATCATTGTTGAAAAATAGCCTCGTGCCGAATCCGTGACCTGTAACGTTCAAAATCCAAAGAAAATGGCCTTTCGTCGCCCCATAAATTACGAAAATGCCATCCGTAAATAAATTGGCCTAAATCGTTGCTTAATGGACTTATCATCCGTGGTGAATAGGATCAATAGACTTTCATTATCGGTGGAGAATAGCTACGGCCTGATTCCGTGATCTGTAGCCTCAAGAATCGAAAGAAAATGGCATTTTGGAAAAATCGCCCGAAATCTGTGATTGTACCCCCTTTGGAATCTGCCAAAAATTGACCCGAAATAAATCCGCCCAAATCGGAGCTTAATGGACTTAATCATTGTTGAAAAATAGCATCAGGCCGAATCCGTGACATGTAGCTTTCAAAATCCAAAGAAAATGGTCTTTCGTTCACCCCATAAATTACAAAAATGCCATCTGAAAATAAATAAGCAAATATCGGTGCTTAATAGACTTGTTATTCGTGGAGAATAGGATCAATAGACATCATTATCGATGGAGAATAGCCTCGGCCTGATTCCGTTATCTGTAGCCTCAAGAATAGAAAGAAAATAGCATTTCGGAAAAATCGCCCGAAATGTGTGATGACCCTTTGGAATCTGCCAAAAATTGACAGGGAATAAATTCGCCCAAATCGGTGCTTAATGAACTTAAGCATCGTCGAAAAATAGCCTCAGGTCGAATCCGTAACGTGTAACCTTCAAAATCCAAAGAAAATGACCTTTCGTCGCCCCATAAATTACAAAAATGCCATTCGAAAATAAATTGGCCTAAATCGTTGCTTAATGGACTTATCATCCATGGAGAATATTATCAATAGACTTTATTGTCGGTGGAGAATAGCCTCGGCCTGATTCCGTGATCTGTATCCTCAATAATCCAATGAAAATGGCATTTCGGAAAAATCGCCCGAAATTAGTGATGGTACCCCTTTGGAATCTGCCAAAAATTGACCAGGAATAAATCCGCCCAAATAGGTGCTTAATGGACTTCATCATTGTTGAAAAATTACTTCAGGCCGAATCCGCGACCTGTAGCTTTCAAAATCCTAAGAAAATGGCCTTCGTTCGGCCCATAAATTAGGAAAATGCCATCCGAAAATAAATTGACCCAAATCGGTGCTAAATGGACTTATCATCCATGGAGAATAGGATCAATAGACTTCATTATCGATGGAGAATAGCTGCGGCCTGATTCCCTGATCTGTAGCCTCAAGAATCGAAAGAAAATGGCATTTTGGAAAAATCGGCCGAAATCTGTGATGGTACCCTTTTGGAATCTGCCAAAAATTAACCCGGAATAAATCCGCCCAAATCGATGCTTAATGGACTTAATCATTGGTGAAAAATAGCCCCAGGCCGAATCCGTGACCTGTAGCCTTCAAAATCCAAAGAAAATGCCCTTTCGTCGCCCCATACATTACGAAAATGCCATCCGAAAATAAATTGGCCTAAATCGTTGCTTAATGGACTTATCATCCATGGAGAATAGGATCAATAGACTTCATTGTCGGTGGAGAATAGCCTCGGCCTGATTCCGTGATCTGTAGCATCACGAATCGAAAGAAAATGGCATTTTGGAAAAATGGCCTGAAATCTGTGGTGGTACCCCTTTGGAATCTACCAAAAATTGACCAGGAATAAATCCGCCCAAATCGATGCTTAATGGACTTAATCATTGTTGAAAAATAACCTCATGCCGAATCCGTAACCTGTAACCTTCAAAATCCAAAGAAAATGACCTTTCGTCGACCCATAAATTACGAAAATGCCATCTAAAAATAAATTGGCCTAAATCGTTGCTTAATGGACTTATCATCCATGGAGAATAGGATCAATAGACTTCATTGTTGGTGGAGAATAGCCTCGGCCTGATTCCGTGATCTGTATCCTCAAGAATCCAATGAAAATGGCATTTCGGAAAAATCGCCCGAAATCAGTGATGGTACCCCTTTGGAATCTGCCAAAAATTGACCAGGAATAAATCCGCCCAAATAGGTGATTAATGGACTTAATCATTGTTGAAAAATAGCCTCAGGCCGAATCCGTTACCTTCAAAATCCAAAGAAAATGACCTTTCGTCACCCCATAAATTACAAAAATGCCATCCGAAAATAAATTGGCCTAAATCGTTGCTTAATGGACTTATCATCCGTGGAGAATAGGATCAATAGACTTCATTGTCGATGGAGATTAGCCTCGGCCTAATTCCGTGATCTGTATCCGCCAGAATCCATTGAAAATGGCATTTCGTAAAAATCGCGCGAAATCTGTGATGATACCCCTTTGGAATCTGCCAAAAATTTACCCGGAATAAATCCGCCCAAATCATTGCTTAATGGACTTAATCATTGTTGACTAATAGCCTCAGGCCAAATCCGTGAAAAGTAGCCTTCAAAATCCAAAGAAAATTGCCTTTCGTTCGCCCCATAAATTACGAAAATGCCATCCGAAAATAAATTAGCCCAAATCGGTGCTTAATGGACTTGTTATTCGTGGAGAATAGGATCAATAGACTTCATTATCGATGGAGAATAGTTTCGGCCTGATTCCGTGATCTATAGCTTCCAGAATGGAAAGAAAATGGCATTTTTTGGAAAAATGGCCCGAAATCTGTGATGGTACGCCCAAATCGATGCTTAATGGATTTAATCATTGTTGAAAAATAGCCTCAGGGCGAATACGTGACCTGTAGCCTTCAATATCCAAAGAAAATGCCCTCTCGTCGCGCCATAAATTATGAAAATGCAATCCGAAAATAAATTGGCCTAAATCGTTGTTTAATGGACTTATCATCGGTGGAGAATATGATCAATAGACTTCATTGTCGGTGGAGACTAGCATCGTCCTGATTTTGTGATTTGTATCCGCCAGAATCCATTGAAAATGGCATTTCAGAAAAATCGCCCGAAGAATCCATTCAAAATCCAAAGAAAATGGCCTTTCGTCGCCCCATAAATTACGAAAATGCCATTCGAAAATAAATTGGACCAAATCGGTGCTTAATGGACTTATCATCCGAGGAGAATATGATCAATAGACTTCATTGTCATTGGAGAATAGCCTGGGCCTGATTCCGTGATCTGTATCCTCAAGAATCCAATGAAAATGGCATTTCGGAAAAATCGCCCGAAATTAGTGATGATACCCCTTTGGAATCTGCCAAAAATTGACCTGGAATAAATCCGCCCAAATAGGTGGTTAATGGGCTTAATCATTGTTGAAAAATTGCTTCAGGCCGAATCTGCGACCTGTAGCTTTCAAAATCGAAAGAAAATGGCCTTTCGTTCGGCCCATAAATTATGAAAATGCCATCCGAAAATAAATTCACCCAAATCGGTGCTTAATGGACTTATCATCCGTGGAGAATAGGATCATTAGACTTCATTATCGGTGGAGAATAGCTGCGGCCTGATTCAGTGATCTGTAGCCTCAAGAATCGAAAGAAAATGGCATTTTGGAAAAATCTCCCGAAATCTGTGACGGTACCCCTTTGGAATCCGCCAAAAATTGACCCGGAATAAATCCGCCCAAATCGATGCTTAATGGACTTAATCATTGTTGAAAAATAGCCTCAGGCCTAATCCGTGACCTGTAACCTTCAAAATCCAAAGAAAAGGACCTTTCGTCGCCCCATAAATTACGAAAATGTCATCCGAAAATAAATCGGCCTAAATCGTTGCTTAATGGACTTATCATCCGTGGAGAATAGGATCAATAGACTTCATTATCGGTGGAGAATAGCTGCGGCCCGATTCCGTGATCTGTAGCCTAAAGAATCGAAATAAAATGGCATTTTGGAAAAAGCGCCCGAAATCTGTGATGGTACCCCTTTGGAATCTGCCAAAAATTGACCCGGAATAAATCCACCCAAATCGATGCTTAATGGACTTAATCATTGTTGAAAAATAGCCTCAGACCGAATCCGTGACCTGTAACCTTCAAAATCCAAAGAAAATGTAATTTCGTCACCCCTTAAATTACGAAAATGCCATCCGAAAATAAATTGGCCTAAATCGTTGCTTAATGGACTTATCATCAGTGGAGAATAGGATCAATAGACTTGATTATCGGTGGAGAATAGCCTCGGCCTGATTCCGTGATCTGTAGCCTCTAGAGTCCAATGAAATGGCATTTCGGAAAATCGCTCGAAATCTGTGATGGTATCCCTTTGGAATCTGCCAAAAATTTACCCGGAATAAATCCGCCCTAATCGGTGCATAATGGACTTAATCGTTGTTGAAAAATAGCCTCAGGCCGAATCCGTGACTTGTAGCTTTGAAAATCCAAAGAAAATGGCCTTTCGTCGCCCCATAAATTACGAAAAATGCCATTCGAATATAAATTGGCCCAAATCGGTGCTTAATGGACTTATCATCCGTGGAGAATAGGATCAATAGACTTCATTGTCGGTGGGGAATAGCCTCGGCCTGATTCTGTGATCTGTATCATAAAGAGTCCAATGAAAATGGCATTTCGGAAAAATCGCCCGAAGTAAGTGATGTTACCCTTTTGGAATCTGCGAAAAATTGACCAGGAATAAATCCGCCAAAATAGTGCTAAATGGACTTAATCATTGTTGAAAAATAACTTCAGGCCGAATCCGCGACGTGTAGGTTTCAAAATCCAAAGAAAATGGCCGTTCGTTCGCCCCATAAATTACGAAAAATGCCATTCGAAAATAAATTGGCCCAAATCGGTGCTTAATGGACTTATCATCCGTGGAGAATATGATCAATAGACTTCATTGTCGGTGGAGAATAGCCTTGGCCTGATTCCGTGATCTGTCAAAAAATCGCCCGAAATCAGTGATGGTACCCCTTTGGAATCTGCCAAAAATAGACCCGGAATAAATCCACCCAAATCGATGCTTAATGGACTTAATCATTGTTGAAAAATAGCCTCAGGCCGAATCCGTGACCTTTAACCTTCAAAATCCAAAGAAAATGTACTTTCGTCGCCCCATAAATTACGAATATGCCATCCAAAAATAACTAAATCGTTGCTTAATGGACTTATCATCAGTGGAGAATCGGATCAATAGACTTGATTATCGGTGGAGAATAGCCTCGGCCTGATTCCGTGATCTGTAGCCTCTAGAGTCCAATGAAATGGCATTTCGGAAAATCGCTCGAAATCTGTGATGGTATCCCTTTGGAATCTGCCAAAAATTGACCCGGAATAAATCCGCCCAAATCAGTGCATAATGGACTTAATTGTTGTTGAAAAATAGCCTCAGGCCGAATCCGTGACCTGTAGCCATCAAAATCCAAAGTAAATGGCCTTTCGTCGCCCCATAAATTACGAAAATGCCATCCAAAAATAAATTGGCCAAAATCGTTGCTTAATGGACTTATCATCCGTGGAGAATAGGATCAATAGAATTCATTGTCGGTGGAGACTAGCCTCGGCCTGATTCCGTGATCTGTATCCGCCAGAACCATTGAACATGGCATTTCAGAAAAATCGCCCGAAATCTGTGATAGTACCGATTTGAAATCTGCCAAAAATTGACCCGGAATGAACCCGCCTTAAGCGGTGCTTAATGGACTTAATCATCGTTGAAGAATAGCCTCAGGCTGAATCCGGGACCAGTAGCCTCCAAAATCCAAAGAAAAAGGCCTTTCGTCGCCCCATAAAATACGAAAATGCCATAGGAAAATAAATTGTCCCAAATCGGTGCTTAATGGACTTATCATCCGTGGAGAATAGGATAAAAATACTTTATTATCGGTGGAGAATAGCCTCGGCCTGATTCCGTGATCTGTATCCGCCAGAATCCATTGAAAATGGCATTTCGGAAAAATCGCCCGAAATCTGTGATGGTACCCCTTTGGAATCTGCCAAAAATTGACCCGGAATAAATCCGCCCAAATCGGTGCGTAATTGACTTAATCATTGTTGAAAAATAGCCTCAGGCCGAATCCGTGACATGTAGCCTTCAAAATCCAAAGAAAATGGCCTTTGGTTCCCCCATAAATTACGAAAATGGGATCCAAAAATAAATTTGCCCAAATCGGTGCTTAATGGACTTGTTATCCGTGGAGAATAGGATCAATAGACTTCATTATCGAGGGAGAATAGCTGCATCCTGATTCCGTGATCTGTAGCCTCAAGAATCGAAAGAAAATGGCATTTCAGAAAAATCGCCCGAAATGTGTGATGTTACCCCTTTGGAATCTGCAAAAATTTGACCCGGAATAAATCCGCCCAAATCGATGTTAAATGGACATAAACATTGTTGAAAAATAGCCTCACGCCTAATCCGTGACCTGTAACCTTCAAAATCCAAAGAAAAGGACCTTTCGTCGCCCCATAAATTACGAAAATGCAATCCGAAAATAAATTGGCCTAAATCGAAGCTTAGTGGACTTATCATCGGTGGAGAATAGGATCAATAGACTTCATTATCGGTGGACAATAGCCTCGGCCTGATTCCGTGATCTGTAGTCTCTAGAGTCCAATGAAATGGCATTTCAGAAAAATCGCCCGAAATCTGTGATGGTATACCCTTTGGAATCTGCCAAAAATTGACCCGGAATAAATTCGCCCAAAATTTTGCTTAATGAACTTAAGCATCGTTGAAGAAAAGCCTCACGTCGAATACGTGACCTATAGCTTTCAAATTCCAAAGAAAATGGCCTTTCGTCGTCTCATAAATTACGAAAATGCCATTCGAAAATAAATTGGCCCAAATCGGTACTTAATGGACTTATCATCCGTGGAGAATATGATCAATAGACTTCATTGTCGGTGGAGAATAGCCTCGGCCTGATTCCGTGATCTATATCCTCAAGAATCCAATGAAAATGGCATTTCGGAAAAATCGCCCGAAATTAGTGATGGTACCCCTTTGGAATCTGCCAAAAATTGACCATGAATAAATCCGCCCAAATAGGTGCTTAATGGACTTAAGCATTGTTGAAAAATAGCCTCAGGCCGAATCCGCGACCTGTAGCTTTCAAAATCAAAAGAAAATGGGCTTTCATTAGGCCCATAAATTACGAAAATGTCATCCGAAAATAAATTGACCCAAATCCGTGCTTAATGGACTTATCATCCGTGGAGAATAGGATCAATAGACTTCATTATCGATGGAGAATAGCCTCGGCCTGATTCCGTGATCTGTAGCCTCTAGAGTCCAATGAAATGTCGTTTCGGAAAATCGCTCGAAATCTGTAATGGTACCCCTTTGGAATATGCAAAAAATTGACCCGGAATAAATCCGCCCAAATCGGTGCATAATGGACTTAATCATTGTTGAAAAATAGCCTCAGGCCGAATCCGTGACCTGTAGCCTTCAAAATCCAAAGAAAATGGCCATTCGTCGACCCATAAATTACGAAAATGCCATCCGAAAAATTGGCCTAAATCGTTGCTTAATGGACTTATCATTCGTGGAGAATAGGATCAATAGACTTCATTGTCGGAGGAGACTAGCCTCGGCCTGATTCCGTGATCTGTATCCGCCAGAATCCATTGAAAATGGCATTTCCAAAAAATTGCCCGAAATCTGTGATGGTACGCCCTTTGGAATCTGCCAAAAATTGACCCGGAATAAATCCGCCCAAATCGGTGCTTAATGGACTTAATCATTGTTGAAAAATAGCTTCAGGCCGAATCCGGGACCAGTAGCTTTCAAAATTCAAAGAAAATGGCCTTTCGTTCGGCCCATAAATTACGAAAATACCATCCGATAATAAATTGGCCTAAATCGTTGCTTAATGGACTTATCATCCGTGGAGAATATGATCAATAAACTTCATTGTCGGTGGAGAATAGCCTCGCCCTGATTCCGTGATCTGTATCCTCAAGAATCCAATGAAAATGGCATTTCGGGAAAATCGCCCGAAATTTGTGATGATTCCCCTTTGGAATCTGCCAAAAATTGACCAGGAATAAATCCGCCCAAATAGGTGCTTAATGGACTTAATCATTGTTGAAAAATAGCCTCAGTCCGAATCCGTGACCTGTAGCTTTTAAAATCCAAAGAAAATGGCCTTTCGTTCGGCCCATAAATTACGAAAATGCGATCCGAAATAAATTGGCCCAAATCGGTGTTGAATGGACATATCATCCGTGGAGAATATGATCAATAGACTTCATTATCGGTGGAGAATAGCCTCGGCCTGATTTCTTGATCTGTATCCTCAAGAATCCAATGAAAATGGCATTTCGGAAAAATCGCCCGATATCAGTGATGGTACCCTTTGGAATCTGCCAAAAATTGACCAGGAATAAATAAAAACAAATAGGTGCTTAATGTACTTAATCATTGTTGAAAAATAGCCTCAGGCCGAATCCGCGACCTGTAGCTTTCAAAATCCAAAGAAAATGGCCTTTTGTTCGGCGGATAAATTACGAAAATGCCATCCGAAAATAAATTGGCCCAAATCGGTGCTTAATGGACTTATCATCCGTGGAGAATAGGATCAATAGAGTTCATTATCGGTGGAGAATAACTGCGGCCTGATTCCGTGATCTGTAGCCTCAAGAATCGAAAGAAAATGGCATTTTGGAAAAATCACCCGAAATCAGTGATGGTACCCCTTTGGAATCTGCCAAAAATTGACCCGGAATAAATCCGCCCATATCGATGCTTAATGGACTTAATCATTGTTGAAAAATAGCCTTAGGCCGAATCCGTGACCTGTAACCTTCAAAATCCAAAGAAAATTACCTTTCGTCGCCCCATAAATTACGAAAATGCCATCCGAAAATAAATTGGCCTAAATCGTTGTTTAATGGACTTATCATCGGTGGAGAATAGGATCAATAGACTTCAGTATCGGTGGAGAATAGCCTCGGACTGATTTCGTGATCTGTATCCTCAAGAATCCAATGAAAATGGCATTTCGGAAAAATCGCCCGAAATTAGTGATGGTACCCCTTTGGAATCTGCCAAAAATTGACCTGCAATAAATCCGCCCAAATAGGTTCTTAATGGACTTAATCATTGTTGAAAAATAGCCTCAGGCCAAATCCGTGACATGTACACTTCAAATTCCAAAGAAAATGACAATTCGTCGACCCATAAATTAAGAAAATGCCATCCGAAAATAAATTAGCCCAAATCGGTGCTTAATGGACTTATCATCGGTGGAAAATAGGATCAATAGACTTCATTATCGGTGGAGAATAGCCTCGGTCTGATTCCGTGATCTGTAGCCTCTAGAGTCCAATGAAATGGCATTTCGGAAAATCGCTCGAAATCTGTGATGGTACCCCTTTGGAATCTGCCAAAAATTGACCCAGAATAAATCCACCCAAATCGGTGCTTCATGGACTTAATCGTTGTTGAAAAATAGCCTCAGGCCGAATTCGTGACATGTAGCATTCAAAATCCAAAGAAAATGACCTTTCGTCGCCCCATAAATTAAGAAAATGCCATCCGAAAATAAATTAGCCCAAATCGGTGCTTAATGGACTTGTTATCCGTGGAGAATAGGATATATAGACTTCATTATCCATGGAGAATAGCCTCGGCCTAATCCGTGATATGTAGTCTCAAGAATCGAAAGAAAATGGCATTTCAGAAAAATCGCCCGAAATCTGTGATGGTACCCCTTTTGAATCTGCCAAAAAATTGATCCGGAATAAATTCGCCCAAATCGGTGCTTAATGAACTTAAGCAATGTTAAAGAATAGACTCAGGTCGAATCCCTGACCTGTAGCTTTCAAAATCCAAAGAAAATGGCCTTTCGTCGCCCCATAAATTACGAAAATGCCATTCGAAAATAAATTGTCCCAATCGGTGCTTAATGGACTTATCATCAGTGGAGAATATGATCAATAGACTTCATTGTCGGTGGAGAATAGCCTCGGCCTGATTCTTTGATCTGTATCTTCAAGAATCCAATGAAAATGGCATTTCAGAAAAATCGCCTGAAATCTGTGATGGTACCCCTTTGGAATCTGCCAAAAATTGACCCGGAATAAATCCGCACAAATCGATGCTTAATGGACTTAATCATTGTTGAAAAATAGCCTCGTGCCGAATCCGTGACCTGTAACCTTCAAAATCCAAAGAAAATGAACTTTCGTCGCCCCATAAATTACGAAAATGCCATCCGAAAATAAATTGGCCTAAATCATTGCTTAATGGACTTATCATCGGTGGAGAATAGGATCAATAGACTTCATTATTGGTGTAGAATAGCCTCGGCCTGATTCCGTGATCTGTAGCCTCTAGAGTCCAATGAAATGACATTTCTGAAAAATCGCTCGAAATATATGATGGTACCCCTTTGGAATCTGCCAAAATTGGCCCGGAATAAACTCGCTCAAATCGGTGCTTAATGGACTTAATCATTGTTGAAAAATAGCCTCAGGCCGAATCCGTGACCTGTAGCCTTCAAAATCCAAAGAAAATGGCCTTTCGTCGCCCCATAAATTACGAAAATGCAATCCAAAAATAAATTGGCCTAAATCGTTGCTTAATGGACTTATCATCCGTGGAGAATAGGATCAATAGACTTCATTGTCGGTGGAGACTAGCCTCGGCCTGATTCCGTGATCTGTATCCTCTAGAGTCCAATGAAATGGCATTTCGGAAAAATCGATCGAAATCTATGATGGTACCCCTTTGGAATCTGCCAAAAATTGACCCGGAATAAATCCGCCCAAATGGGTGCTTAATGGACTTAATCGTTGTTGAAAAATAGCCTCAGGCCGAATCCGTGACCTGTAGCCTTCAAAATCCAAAGAAAATGTGCTTTCAACGCCACATAAATTACGAAAATGCAATCCGAAAATAAATTGGCCTAAATCGTTGCTTAATTGACTTATCATCTGTGGAGAATAGGGTCAATAGACTTCATTGTCGTTGGAGACTAGCCTCGGCCTGATTCCGTGATCTGTATCCTCCAGAATCCATTCAAAATGGCATTTCGGAAAAATCGCCCGAAATCTGTGATGGTACCCCTATGAAATCTGCCAAAAATTGACCCATAATAAATCCGCCCAAATCATTTCTTAATGGACTTAATCGTTGTTGAAAAATAGCCTCAAGCCGAATCCGTGACCTGTAGCCTTCAAAATCCAAAGAAAATGGGCTTTCGTCGCCCCATAAATTACGAAAATGCCATCTGAAAATAAATTGGCCTAAATCGTTGCTTAATGGACTTATCATCTGTGGAGAATAGGGTCAATAGATTTCATTGTCGGTGGAGACTAGCCTCGGCCTGATTCCGTAATCTGTATCCTCCAGAATCCATTTAAAATGGCATTTCGGAAAAATCGCCTGAAATCTTTGATGGTACCCCTTTGGAATCTGCCAAAAATTGACCCATAATAAATCCGCCCAAATCGGTTCTTAACGGACTTAATCGTTGTTGAAAAATAGCCTCACGCCGAATCCGTGACCTGTAGCCTTCAAAATCCAAATAAAATGGGCTTTCGTCGCCACATAAATTACGAAAATGCCATTCGAAAATAAATTGGCCTAAATCGTTGCTTAATGGACTTATCATCCGTGGAGAATAGGATCAAAAGACTTCATTGTCGGTGGAGACTAGCCTCGGCCTGATTCCGTGATCTGTATCCTCTAAAGTCCAATGAAATGGCATTTCGGAAAAATCGTTCGAAATCTGTGATGGTACCCGTTTGGAATCTGCCAAAAATTGACAGGGAATAAATCTGCCCAAATTGGTGCTTAATAGACTTAATCATTGTTGAAAATAGCCTCAGGCCGAATCCGTGACCTGTAGCCTTCAAAATCCAAAGAAAATGGCCTTTCGTCGCCCCATAAATTACGAAAATGCCATCCGAAAATAAATTGGTCTAAATCGTTGCTTAATGGACTTATCATCCGTGGAGAATAGGGTCAATAGACTTCATTGTCGGTGGAGACTAGCCTCGGTCTGATTCCGTGATCTATATCCTTCAGAATCCATTCAAAATTGCATTTCGGAAAAATCGCTCGAAATCGGTGATGGTACCCCTTTGGAATCTGCCAAAAATTGACCCGGAATAAATCCTCGGTGCTTAATGGACTTAATCGTTGTTGAAAAATAGCCGCAGGCCGAATCCGTGACCTGTAGCCTTCAAAATCCAAAGAAAATGGGCTTTCGACGCCACATAAATTACGAAAATGCAATCAGAAAATAAATTGGCCTAAATCGTTGCTTAATGGACTTATCATCCGGGGAGAATAGGATCAAAAGACTTCATTGTCGGTGGAGACTAGCCTCGGCCTGATTCCGTGATCTGTATCCTCTAAAGTCCAATGAAATGGCATTTCGGAAAAATCGTTCGAAATTTGTGATGGTACACCTTTGGAATCTGCCAAAAATTGACCCGGAATTAATCCGCCCAAATTGGTGCTTGATGGACTTAATCATTGTTGAAAATAGCCTCAGGCCGAATCCGTGACCTGTAGCCTTCAAAATCCAAAGAAAATGGCCTTTCGTCGCCCCATAAATTACGAAAATGCCATCCGAAAATAAATTGGCCAAAATCGTTGCTTATTGGACTTATCATCTATGGAGAATGGGGTCAATAGACTTCATTGTCGGTGGAGACTAGCCTCGGCCTGATTCCGTGATCTGTATCCTCCAGAATCCATTCAAAATGGCATTTCGGAAAAATCGCCCGAAATCTGTGATGGTACCCCTTTGGAATCTGCCAAAAATTGACCCATAATAAATCCCGCCAAATCGGTTCTTAATGGACTTAATCGTTGTTGAAAGATAGCCTCAAGCCGAATCCGTGAACTGTAGCCTTCAAATCCAAAGAAAATGGGCTTTCGTCGCCCCATAAATTACGAAAATGCCATCCGAAAATAAATTGGCGTAAATCGTTGCTTAATGGACTTATCATCTGTGGAGAATAGGGTCAATAGACTTCATTGTCGGTGGAGACTAGCCTCGGCTTGATTCCGTGATCTGTATCTTCCAGAATCCATTCAAAATGGCATTTCGGAAAAATCGCCCGAAATCTGTGATGGTACCCCTTTGGAATCTGCCAAAAACTGACCCATAATAAATCCGCCCAAATCGGTTCTTAATGGACTTAATCGTTGTTGAAAAATAGCCTCAGGCCGAATCCGTGACCTGTAGCCTTCAAAATCCAAATAAAATGGGCTTTCGTCGCCACATAAATTACGAAAATGCCATCCGAAAATAAATTGGCCTAAATCGTTGCTTAATGGACTTATCATCCGTGGAGAATAGGATCAAAAGACTTCATTGTCGGTGGAGACTAGCCTCGGCCTGATTCCGTGATCTGTATCCTCTAAAGTCCAATGAAATGGCATTTCGGAAAAATCGTTCGAAATCTATGATGGTACCCGTTTGGAATCTGCCAAAAATTGACCGGGAATAAATCTGCCCAAATTGGTGCTTAATAGACTTAATCATTGTTGAAAATAGCCTCAGGACGAATCCGTGACCTGTAGCCTTCAAAATCCAAAGAAAATGGCCTTTCGTCGCCCCATAAATTACGAAAATGCCATCCGAAAACAAATTGGCCTAAATCTTTGCTTAATGGACTTATCATCCGTGGAGAATAGGGTCAATAGACTTCATTGTCGGTGGAGACTAGCCTCGATCTGATTCTGTGATCTGTATCCTTCAGAATCCATTCAAAATGGCATTTCGGAAAAATCGCTCGAAATCGGTGATGGTACCCCTTTGGAATCTGCCAAAAATTTACCCGGAATAAATCCGCCCAAATCGGTGCTTAATGGACTTAATCGTTGTTGAAAAATAGCCTCAGGTCGAATCCGTGACCTGTAGCCTTCAAAATCCAAAGAAAATGGGCTTTCGACGCCACATAAATTACGAAAATGCAATCCGAAAATAAATTGGCCTAAATCGTTGCTTAATGGACTTATCATCCGTGGAGAATAGGATCAAAAGACTTCATTGTCGGTGGAGACTAGCCTCGGCCTGATTCCGTGATCTGTATCCTCTAAAGTCCAATGAAATGGCATTTCGGAAAAATCGTTCGAAATCTGTGATCGTACCCCTTTGGAATCTGCCAAAAATTGACCCGGAATAAATCCGCCCAAATTGGTGCTTAATGGGCTTAATCATTGTTGAAAATAGCCTCAGGCCGAATCCGTGACCTGTAGCCTTCAAAATCCAAAGAAAATGGCCTTTCGTCGCCCCATAAATTACGAAAATGCCATCCGAAAATAAATTGGCCTAAATCGTTGCTTAATGGACTTATCATCTGTGGAGAATGGGGTCAATAGACTTCATTGTCGGTGGAGACTAGCCTCGGCCTGATTCTGTGATCTGTATCCTCCAGAATCCATTCAAAATGGCATTTCGGAAAAATCGCCCGAAATCTGTGATGGTACCCCTTTGGAATCTGCCAAAAATTGACCCATAATAAATCCGCCCAAATCGGTTCTTAATGGACTTAATCGTTGTTGAAAAATAGCCTCAAGCCGAATCCGTGACCTGTAGCCTTCAAAATCCAAAGAAAATGGGCTTTCGTCGCCCCATAAATTACGAAAATGCCATCCGAAAATAAATTGGCCTAAATCGTTGCTTAATGGACTTATCATCTGTGGAGAATAGGGTCAATAGACTTCATTGTCGGCAATGCAGTCAAAATCGGGATTTTAAGTAAAATCGAAAACTAAGGTAGAATCGGAATCGTAGATTAAAATCGTAAAATCGTAAGATTTTAAGGTTCTTATTAAATAATCACTTAAAACACCAGATAGTAATAAAAATGCATATCCTGAATAACAATCAACCACATATAACATAATTACTTTTCAAGATAAGTTTGTTTGCTAAATAAATACAACTAAATCCATATATCTATTCTTGTACATAATATAAACACACAAATAAGCACCCTGAAACCCCAATGAAATCACTTAATTAATAGTTAAGAGTAGAAAATTACATAAGATCGTTAGGGATTAACATTAATATCACTTACACATCATCATCCTCACCCTCACTCTCACTCTAACTCTCATCGTTGTCTATTTGCTTAAGGACTAATATAATTACTCTTAAGATCACTTGAAATACTTTCACCATTAACCATATTTCCTTGATCACAAAGATAACTCATTGATTGGTGCATTCCCTTCTTAATTGATAAAAGGTCGGGAATAGTGTTGCTGAAGGTTTGAGAGATGAACAAAAGATTGCAATGGAATGGAGATTTGGATTTTTGTGAGGGTGGTGGGAAAAACCTACAAGCTAATTGGGAGAGTGGAAGATATCGTTGAAGGAAGGAGTTGGGCGTCGACGTGCGAAAGATGAAGATACGAGGAAGAGAATGAAAATAAATTGAGTGTTGTCTATTGGGTTAGGGTTGCGTTGTTCATTATGTTGGGTCGTGAGAAATAAACTTGACTTGGTTTATGGACAGAACTGGACTTGACCAACCTCATTTTGCTCCAATTGATGTGAACCTTGAAATCGTACAAAATCGTAGAAATCGTAGATTTTAAGGATTTAAGAGTTTTAAATCGGGATTTTATGGGATTTTAAGGTTCAAAGATTTTACAATAAAATCATGATCGGAACCCATAGGTAAGATCGTAAAATCGTAAGATTTTAAGATTAAAATCGGGATTTTGACTACATTGATTGTCGGTGGAGACTAGCCTCGGCCTGATTCCGTGATCTGTATCTTCCAGAATCCATTCCAAATGGCATTTCGGAAAAATCGCCCGAAATCTATGATGGTACCCCTTTGGAATCTGCCAAAAATTGACCCATAATAAATCCGCCCAAATCGATTCTTAATGGACTTAATCGTTGTTGAAAAATAGCCTCAGGCCGAATCCGTGACCTGTAGCCTTCAAAATCCAAATAAAATGGGCTTTCGTCGCCACATAAATTACGAAAATGCCATCCGAAAATAAATTGGCCTAAATCGTTGCTTAATGGACTTATCATCCGTGGAGAATAGGATCAAAAGACTTCATTGTCGGTGGAGACTAGCCTCGGCCTGAATCCGTGATCTGTATCCTCTAAAGTCCAATGAAATGGCATTTCGGAAAAATCGTTCGAAATCTGTGATGGTACCCCTTTGGAATCTGCCAAAAATTGACGAGGAATAAATCTGCCCAAATTGGTGCTTAATGGACTTAATCATCGTTGAAGAATAGCCTCAGGGCGATTCCGTGATCAGTAGCCTTCAAAATCCAAATAAAATTGCCTTTCGTCGCCCCATAAATTACGAAAATGCCATCCAAAAATAAATTGGCCTAAATCGTTGCTTAATGGACTTATCATCCGTGGAGAATAGGATCAATAGACTTCATTGTCGGTGGAGACTAGCCTCGCCCTAATTTCGTGATATGTATCCTCTAGAGTCCAATGAAATGGCATTTCGGAAAAATCGCTCGAAATCTATGATGGTACCCCTTTGGAATCTGCCAAAAATTGACCCGGAATAAATCCGCTCAAATCGGTGCTTAATGGACTTAATCATTGTTGAAAATAGTCTCAGGCCGAATCCGTTACCTGTAGCCTTCAAAATCCAAAGAAAATGGCCTTTCGTCGCCCCATAAATTACGAAAATGCCATCCGAAAATAAATTGGCCTAAATCGTTGCTTAATGGACTTATCATCCGTGGAGAAAAGGGTCAATAGACTTCATTGTCGGTGGAGACTAGCCTCGGTCTGATTCCGTGATCTGTATCCTCCAGAATCCATTCAAAACGGCATTTCGGAAAAATCGCCCGAAATCTGTGATGGTACCCCTTTGGAATCTGCCAATAAATAACCCAGAATAAATCCACCCAAATCGATGCTTAATGGACATAATCATTGTGAAAAATTACCTTAGGCCGAATCTGTGACATTTAGCCTTCCAAATCCAACGAAAATGGCCTTTCGTTCGCCACATAAATTACGAAAATCCATCCGAAAATAAATTGGCCCAAATCGGTGCTTAATGGACTTGTTATCCGTGTAGAATAGGATCAATAGACTTCATTATCGATGGAGAATAGCCTCGGCCTGATTCCGTGATCTGTAGCCTCAAGAATCAAAAGAAATTGGCATTTCGGAAAAATCGCCTGAAATAGGTGATGGTACCCCTTTTGAATCTGCCAAAAATTGACCAGGAATAAATCCGCCCAAATAGGTGCTTAATGGATTTAATCATTGTTGAAAAATAGCTTCAGGCCGAATCCGCGACCTGTAGCTTGCAAAATCCAAAGAAAATGACCTTTTCTTCGGCTCTTAAATTACGAAAATACCATCCGAAAATAAATTGGCCCAAATCGGTGCTTAATGGACTTATCATCCATGGAGAATAGGATCAATAGACTTCATTATCGATGGAGAATAGCCTCGGCCTGATTCTGTGATCTGTAGCCTCAAGAATCAAAAGAAATTGGCATTTCGGAAAAATCGCCTGAAATAGGTGATGGTACCCCTTTTGAATCTGCCAAAAATTGACCAGGAATAAATCCGCCCAAATAGGTGCTTAATGGATTTAATCATTGTTGAAAAATAGCTTCAGGGCGAATCCGCGACCTGTAGCTTTCAAAATCCAAAGAAAATGGCCTTTCGTTCGCCTCATAAATTACGAAAATACCATCCGAAAATAAATTGGCCCAAATCGGTGCTTAATGGACGTATCATCCATGGAGAATAGGATCAATAGACTTCATTATCGGTGGCGAATAACTGCGGCCTGATTCTGTGATCTGTAGCCTCAAGAATCGAAAGAAAATGTCATTTTGGAAAAATCGCCCGAAATCTGTGATGGTACCCCCTTCGAATCTGCCAAAAATTGACCTGGAATAAATCCACCCAAATTGGTGCTTAATGGACTTAATCATTGTTGAAAATTAGCCTCAGGCCGAATCCGTGACCTGTAACCTTCAAAATCCAAAGAAAATGACCTTTCGTCGCCCCATAAATTAAAAAATGCCATCCGAAAATAAATTGGCCTAAATCGTTGCTTAATGGACTTATCATCCGTGGAGAATAGGATCAAAAGACTTCATTGTCGGTGGAGACTAGCCTCGGCCTGATTCCGTGATCTGTATCCTCTAAAGTCCAATGAAATGGCATTTCGGAAAAATCGTTCGAAATCTGTGATGGTACCCCTTTGGAATCTGACCGGGAATAAATCTGCCCAAATTGGTGCTTAATGGACTTAATCATCGTTGAAGAATAGCCTCAGGGCGATTCCGTGATCAGTAGCCTTCAAAATCCAAATAAAATGGCCTTTCGTCGCCCCATAAATTACGAAAATGCCATCCGAAAATAAATTGGCCTAAATCGTTGCTTAATGGACTTATCATCCGTGGAGAATAGGATCAATAGACTTCATTGTCGGTGGAGACTAGCCTCGCCCTAATTTCGTGATCTGTATCCTCTAGAGTCCAATGAAATGGCATTTCGGAAAAATCGCTCGAAATCTATGATGGTACCCCTTTGGAATCTGCCAAAAATTAACCCGGAATAAATCCGCTCAAATCGGTGCTTAATGGACTTAATCATTGTTGAAAATAGTCTCAGGCCGAATCCGTTACCTGTAGCCTTCAAAATCCAAAGAAAATGGCCTTTCGTCGCCCCATAAATTACGAAAATGCCATCCGAAAATAAATTGGCCTAAATCGTTGCTTAATGGACTTATCATCCGTGGAGAATAGGGTCAATAAACTTCATTGTCGGTGGAGACTAGCCTCGGTCTGATTCCGTGATCTGTATCCTCCAGAATCCATTCAAAATGTCATTTCGGAAAAATCGCCCGAAATCTGTGATGGTACCCCTTTGGAATCTGCCAAAAATTAACCCGGAATAAATCCACCCAAATCGGTGCTTAATGGACTTAATCATTGTGAAAAATTGCCTTAGGCCGAATCTGTGACATTTAGCCTTCAAAATCCAACGAAAATGGCCTTTCGTTCGCCACATAAATTACGAAAATCCATCCGAAAATAAATTGGGCCAAATCGGTGCTTAATGGACTTGTTATCTGTGGAGAATAGGATCAATAGACTTCATTATCGATGGAGAATAGCCTCGGCCTGATTCCGTGATCTGTAGCCTCAAGAATCAAAAGAAATTGGCATTTCGGAAAAATCGCCTGAAATAGGTGATGGTACCCCTTTTGAATCTGCCAAAAATTGACCAGGAATAAATCCGCCCAAATAGGTGCTTAATGGATTTAATCATTGTTGAAAAATAGCTTCAGGCCGAATCCTCGACCTGTAGCTTGCAAAATCCAAAGAAAATGGCCTTTTCTTCGGCTCTTAAATTACGAAAATACCATCCAAAAATAAATTGGCCCAAATCGGTGCTTAATGGACTTATCATCCGTGGAGAATAGGATCAATAGACTTCATTATCGGTGGAGAATAGCCTTGGCCTGATTCCGTGATCAGTATCCTCAAGAATCCAATGAAAATGGCATTTCGGAAAAATCGCCCGAAATAAGTGATAGTACCCTTTTGGAATCTGCCAAAAATTGACCAGGAATAAATCCGCCCAAATAGGTGCTTAATGGACTTAATCATTGTTGAAAAATAGCTTCAGGCCGAATCCGCGACCTGTAGCTTTCAAAATCCAAAGAAAATGGCCTTTCGTTCGCCTCATAAATTACGAAAATACCATCCGAAAATAAATTGTCCCAAATCGGTGCTTAATGGACGTATCATCCATGGAGAATAGGATCAATAGACTTCATTATCGGTGGCGAATAATTGCGGCCTGATTCTGTGATCTGTAGCCTCAAGAATCGAAAGAAAATGGCATTTTGGAAAAATCGCCCGAAATCTGTGATGGTACCCCCTTGGAATCTGCCAAAAATTGACCTGGAATAAATCCACCCAAATTGGTGCTTAATGGACTTAATCATTGTTGAAAATTAGCCTCAGGCCGAATCCGTGACCTGTAACCTTCAAAATTCAAAGAAAATGACCTTCGTCGCCCCATAAATTAAAAAATGCCATCCGAAAATAAATTGGCCTAAATCGTTGCTTAATGGACTTATCATCGATGGAGAATAGGATCAATAGACTTCATTATCGGTGGAGACTAGCCTCGGCCTTATTCCGTGATCTGTATCCTCCAGAATCCATTGAAAATGGCATTTCGGAAAAATCGCCCGAAATCTGTGATGGTACCCATTTGGAATATGCCGAAAATCGAACCGGAATAAATCCGCCTTAAGCGGTGCTTAATGGACTTAATCGTCGTTGAAGAATAGCCTCAGCCTGAATCTGTGACCAGTAGCCTTCAAAATCCAAAGAAAATGACCTTTCGTCGCCCCATAAATTACGAAAATGCCATCCAAAAATAAATTGGCCTAAATCGTTGCTTAATGGACTTATCATCCGTGGAGAATAGGATCAATAGACTTCATTGTCGGTGGAGACTAGCCTCGGCCTGATTCCGTGATCTGTAGCCTCAAGAATTGAAAGAAAATGGCATGTCGGAAAAATCGCCAGAAATCTGTGATGGTACGCCTTTGGAATCTGCCAAAAATTGACCCGGAATAAATCCGCCCAAATCGGTGCTTAATTGACTTAATCATTGTTGAAAAATAGCCTCAGGCCGAATCCGTGACATGTAGCCTTCAAAATCCAAAGAAAATGGCATTTCGTTCGCCCCATAAATTAAGAAAATGCCATCCGAAAATAAATTAGCCCAAATCGGTGCTTAATGGACTTGTTATCCGTGCGGAATAGGATCAATAGACTTCATTATCGATGGAGAATAGCCTCGGCCAGATTCGTGATCTGTAGCCTCAAGAATCAAAAGAAAATGACATTTCGGAAAAATCGCCCGAAATCTGTGATGGTACCCCTTTGGAATCTGCCAAAAATTGACCTGGAATAAATCCGCCCAAATCGGTGCTTAATTGACTTAATCATTGTTGAAAAATATCCTCAGGCCGAATCCGTGACATGTAGCCTTCAAAATCCAAAGAAAATGGCATTTCGCCCCATACATTAAGAAAATGCATCCGAAAATAAATTAGCCCAAATCGGTGCTTAATGGACTTGTTATCCATGGAGAATAAGATCAATAGACTTCATTATCGATGGAGAATAGCCTCGGCCTGATTCGTGATCTGTAGCCTCAAGAATCGAAAGAAAATGGCATTTCGAAAAAATCGCCCGAAATCTGTGATGGTACCCCTTTGGAATCTGCCAAAAATTGACTCGGAATAAATTCGCCCAAATCGGTGCTTAATGAACTTAAGCATCGTTGAAGAATAGACTCAGGTCGAATCCGTGACCTGTAGCTTTCAAAATCCAAAGAAAATTGCCTTTCGTCACCCCATAAATTACGAAAATGCCATTCGAAGATAAATTGGCCCAAATCGGTGCTTAATGGACTTATCTTCCGTGGAGAATATGATCAATAGACTTCATTGTCGGTGGAGAATAGCCTCGGCCTGATTCCGTGATCTGTATCCTCAAGAATCCAATGAAAATGGCACTTCGGAAAAATCGCCCGAAATCTGTGATGGTACCCCTTTGGAATCTGCCAAAAATTGACCCGGAATTAGGGCTGCAAATGAGTCGAGTCGAGTCGGGTTTTACCCCAGCTTGAGCTCGGCTCGTTAATAAACGAGTCGAGCTCGAGCTCAGCTCGTTTATTAACGAGCCGAGTCGAGTCGAGCTCGAGCTAGCTTATTTATTAAAATCTTAACTTTTATTTGGTACTTCATTTTGTATATCATGATACATATGATTTATTGTTAGTTAATATCATCTTATAATTTATACTTTGTTGGTATCATATATCGTTTAGTTAATAAATTTTAACTACTCCAAATCATGTTATTTCATTGTATCGAAGCAATCCATGATGCATAATTTCTTTTTAAAGTAGAAAATAAGATATATTTGCTCACATACTCAACGTGCAAAACTTTATATATGGTTAGATATATAAATTAACAACCATATGACAAATGACACTCACCGCCCATCGGGCCGGCACGAACTAGTATAAGATGTGTTGGTTATAATTCAATATCATACCATTTTGGTTATGATTCATTTAGTATTTGTACATCCACCCACCTATTAATTTATGTTATCTTCATGAACAAGTGGGTGGACACTGGTCCTTTTGTGCTTCTCTAAATTCCTTCCCAAATAATTTTAAATAGCTAAAAAACAAAAAAGGCCAAAAATAGAGTTTTTAAATATTCACTCTTCCTCTAGATTTTTTCATCATCCACTTTCAGAAAATAGAAATCAGCAATTCTCCTGTCCACAATTAACTAACATCAGACACTCTTCTCCCACTCCAAAGACGTGGCAGACACCCAGGCCAATCAAGCTACCACACCTACTTGGTTACACTTACACTGAACCCTAGCTCTCCTAAATTTAAGTTCTGGGTAATGTCAATTTAAAGAAGGTGGTGAATTACACAGATGATGATTAACTTCAAGGTTACGAACAAATCGATCTGGAAGGTGGATGAGTTCGAGCGCTATGCTGAATGTATAATCCACACAACAGTACCATACTATTCAGGTTTATCTTTGTTATGTCTTTGTTTAAATTATCCAGACACATCTGTCAATTCAACTAGTTTAATAATGAAAAGTTACCTAGAACACCTCATCAACTACCTGCCACCTGGCAGTGAGGGGATGAGACTGTAGTCGCCATGGGCAATGATATATGAAATTCAATTGAATAATCAATTTGATTTGTGGACTTTAGTGGTATTAATCACATGTTCTACGATTTCAAACGATGAAGTCTTCCTTAGTACATCAACTATGGTTTCTTATTTCTTTAGAAATAATCAAATAGGGCTATCACCTGACTCATGAATAAGCTTTGGCCTCAAATCGAAAACGGATAGTCGAGAAAGCATTGAACATTTATTCTTCAGATGCCCCCTAGCCATCAGATTGTGGACTTTAGTGAGATTGAGCAACTTTATTAAGACCGCCTCGACTGTTAACTTTAGTCTATGGTGGCGACATGTCATGGTCTCTGAGACCTCCACATTTCACATTCTCCAATGCGTCTGCTTACATTGGAGAATCTGGAGGTCTATAAATAAAGTGATTTTTGAATTCTACCAACCTCATGTCCGTTCCCTAGCCATACATTTCTACCACCAGGTCCTTGATATCTCAAACACTCTCCTCCCTCCCCAACCCCCACAACTCTCTTCCCAAACCATCCAACCATCACATGGTTCCAGGCGCCAGACGATTATTTGAAGATCAATTTCGACGCTGCTGTTTGTGTCGCCGGGTGTTCGTCTGGGCTTGTTGTCCTTTGGTCAGACGGACATGTGGTGTTGGCGTTCGGGTTACAACATCAAGAAATAGTCAATCTTCCCTGGCAGAGCTCCTAGCCATTAGAGTCGCTATTTCCATAAGCACCTGAATATCTTTGACTCACGTGATAGTCGAAGGTGATTCCGAAGTGGTCGTCAAGCAGATCCGGCAAGGTTTCATAGAAGACTCGATTGGTGGTCTGGTGCTACGAGAGTGTCGTCAGATCCTTAGCTCTTTGTCCATTTGTATAGAGTTTAGGGCGGTATCTAGAACTGCCAACAGTGTTGCCCATAGAGTGGCGCGTAAAGCACTGCTTTTGACTTGTCTAGAGCTAGAATCTTTCGACTTTTTAGGGTGGCTTCATTATAATATATTGTAAAAGGTCCTGGATATATTTGTATGAATAACTCTTGTCCTCTATTGATATCATTAAAAAAAATCAATTTGATTTGGGTCATATTAGAGGACTCTCGTAAGGATAGCCGGAATCCGCCTCCGTGGGCTTCACATTTTGCCCTCAAACAAGTTTAATGCATCTATTTAAACAAAATGTGTGTAATGTTACTCTAGTGACAAATTTGCTAAGAATTAAACTCCAGGGATGAATTTCCCACTAGCCCTAAAGTTTAGGTGGTCGTTTGATTAGTTTACCCGTATAAAGAAAATTTGAGGAAATGAAAGAGGTGGGGCAGTCTTGTGGATTGGGATGGCAGTTGTGTTGAAACTTGAAAGTGCTACCCAACGCCAACTCCTTTAACCTTTCTTCCTCTCGTCTCCTTTTCCCCCAGAATCACAAATCGGAAAATCCAAAAAGGGTCTCCGAATTTGGGTGTTAGGGTTCTAAAGTTTCAATCTTTTCTCTTTGTTTCTACCAATTCGTAGAGCTAGAGATAGATAGATTACACTTTTCTCACATAGCCATGGAAGGAGAAGGTTCGCTGGAGTTTCAGGACTGGGAGGTTCTTGCTCATTCCGAAACCGAAGCTGTTGTGGTTAGCTCCCCTGTATTGGAGGAGAATCTGAGGAGTTTCGACGAAATCGAGGCTGATTCCGGCGGGATGATCAGGTTGGATTACTTCTCTATTGGAAATGATAGCATGTTTGATAAATCCGTTGTTGCTTGTGCTGGTGAGGTAGAGAGCTCTGTTGAGTCTGATAATCCGAGTTGGATCGATCCTGCTATTGAAAATCGGTTCGAGGGCAAAAATTCAGTTGGCTTCTGGTCTGATTCGGCTAGTGATCGGTCGGATGACCAGAAAGTTAGTGACTTTGATGTTAGAAATGAATTGGGTGCTGAAAAATTCGCCAAGAGCGAGGAAATTGAAGCTAAGGAAGTTGATGGAAGGGAGTTTGATCAGCTGGTGAGCGAGCTTTCAAGCTGTGAGGCGAAGAGTGAATCAAGTTTTGAGGAGAATGTGAAGAGTCGCCAACTGGTTTTTGAAGAAATTGAGCAGAAGCTAGGGAAGGAGAAAGATATGACCAAGTTCTGGTCTGATTCTGGTGGTGATGGCTTGGTTTTGGGTTCTGAGGTTATGAGTGACGAAGCCACTCGTGGTGGGAATGATACGGTGGAGGAAAACTCGCGTGTTGTTGAAGCTGGGGACGGGAAATCGGATGGTGGTGATGAGGGGAAGAAGCAGCCAGTGGTCTGGTGGAAAGTTCCGTTTGAGTTGTTGAAGTGCTGTGTTTTCAGAGTTAGCCCTGTGTGGACTTTCTCAATGGCTGCAGCTCTAATGGGCTTCGTCATCTTGGGTCGGAAGTTATATAAGATGAAGCGCAAGGCGAGGAGCTTGGAGCTTAAAGTTACCCTTGATGATAAGGTCGGTATATTGCTTTGTATCCTTTTAGGATGTTCGAACTTTAGATCATGTGGTAAGATGTCGAAAGTTACACGCCAATGCAATGATGATTATGTGTTCAAACTTGTGAATCCTTATTCATATGTGCTACTTAGATAGCTTCCCGTACTACCATAAGTTTAATGATCTTATCTGTTTTCTTGTTCATGTTTTCCTTCTGCCTAAAAGAATTGGTATTTTGATACTCAAATGCATTTCCAAAGAGCATTATAAAAAAAAATGCATTTCCAAAGAAAGACCAGCTATCATTTATTTACCAGTTAACTCACACTAACATATCTTGGTTGTTAGTTTATATTTTGTGCGTATTCGTTTCTCTTAGTCTTTTGTATTCATTCAAATTGTGAATTGCCATTTCATCATTTGATTATAGAAATTTTTGCTGCACATTATATATCTATTCCATGAACTGGATGGGGGATATTACCTGTAATTTTGATATTATGAGTATGCTGTTCATTCTTTGAAAGCCTCTTCAGTCAACTGCATATAGTTTTCAGAAGTGTTTGCTTATCTTTATAGAAACCAATGTGAAAAGACTTTGTTCTCGCTTGTTTAACCACACAAATGTATTGTTGTTGAAACCTTTTCAAACATTCTACATGCCGCGAACTTACTTCTGATTTCGTTTTCTTTGTGTTTTTTCTCATTTCTGCAGAAGGTGTCGCAGTTCATGAGCCGTGCTGCACGACTCAACGAAGCATTCTCCGTCGTGAGACGGGTTCCCATTGTCCGGCCTATGCTACCAGCTGCTGGTGTGAACCCATGGCCTGTGATGAGCATGAGATGAACTAACAGCAGAGATTTATTGTGCAGTTGAGGGAAGTACAAAAAAAGAAATAAGCATTATGGGGAACTAAGTGCAGCTTGCTTGCTTTTGGTGTTTCTTGCTTTCTACTTTCATCTTTTGTCGCTCCTGGAGGCCTCTTTTGGTCCATATATTATGTGCATAAAACTTGCAGCCTGAAAACTACTGAATCACTCTCCCCCTCTCTTCTGTTCATCTTGTGTTTGTATAATTATAATTATTCCCTAAGTAAAAGTTATGGCTGAAATAATCTCATCCAATATATATTACTTGTTTATTACTTGTTGCTCTCTAGATTCCTGTCACAAATTGTGGATGATACTTCAGGTAGTTATGGACAAATAAGAACTATATCCCTGTAACTCGTTAAAAGTTCATACCTGCTTGGTATTCGGACTGTGCAACTTTGCATAATCGGTTTGTACAGTAAGATTACACTAACACTGTCAAGTATGTCAAGAGGTCCATACTCTGGGTGATGCATCTGAACTGTATTGTTCCTTCTAATAGCTCATCACTCGAATCGTGAGATCGCTATGGTTATCTTTTCGATCCAAGTTTTATCTGATCAATTAAAATGCTAATCATTCACAACTTTGAATCTATACCTCTTTTGAGAACCTACTTTTTCCTTGATCTCCATAGAAAACAGAGAGGTGTCGGCAGCCTAGTTTGTCAAGGAATGCCGACTTATATAGTGGAAGTGAAACCCAGCAATAATGGTTTGCAAATGACATTTCGACTGCTTTCATGACAATGACATAGTACAAGTACTTATTTGTGAAAGAGATTTAGTACAAGGACCTAAAATGACATTTAACCCCAAAATATCACTCGCTATACCGCAAAAACAAGGCGTGTACTGTAAAGGTTCTGGAGAGAATCAAATAACAAATTGGTGATGGCAACAAAGGAACCAATAATCAGATCGAAATCAAATTCTTCCG
The DNA here is from genome assembly GCA_964030455.1 of Linum trigynum. Taxonomy (NCBI): domain Eukaryota; kingdom Viridiplantae; phylum Streptophyta; class Magnoliopsida; order Malpighiales; family Linaceae; genus Linum; species Linum trigynum. Next base: position 411,678 of record OZ034822.1, on the reverse strand, counting down.
TTCGGCTCCTGATCCTCTCTCTGCAACCCTAAGCTCCTAGCCTACTTCGCACGTCTTTGCCACCGCCACTGGAGGACTCCTCAGTCCGGCCGTACGTCAGTCCGACTCCCTCAGTCTCGCCGCAGGTCCGCCGTCAGAAGTCCGGCCGCGCCTCCCTCCGTCGCGAGCCAGCTGCCTCCCTCTTGTAAGGTGGCGAGTCTTTCCCCTTCATTTTGTTTATCCTAGATTTCGGCCGACTGACGGACAGCGAGAGATTGGTAGAGGAAGTAAGAACAAGTGAGAGTGGAATGAATTGTAAAAGAGGCAGAGAGAAGAGCTTGTTTATCGAGCAACTCGTATGTGAATTCCAATTGGTTTCTTTTTTTGGGCGGAGTGAAGATTCTTTGTCTCCGTCTAGGCTTTTGCTTAGGTTGGAAGTAATAATGTTCGACATTCCGTTGGATTGCGCTTTATTCTGTACTTGGTCTGTTCAATTTCCTCGTTTGTGGGAAGAATCTCTAGTTGTTGAGCTTCAGGTGGTCCTGAATTTCTGTACTCTCTCTTTTTGTTTAATATATTTTCTCACATGTGCTGTTTCTTTGAATCTATTTGTTGCAGAGGGGGGGAGGCGTTGGGGTGTCGAAAAAGTTTGAATCTTTTGAATTGGTTTTCCACTTTTCATGCTTGAAGTGTGTTCAGAACAATGCAGAAGGATATAGGATCACCAACATCTACGCCTAGATTGCGGCATAGGAGACGATCGAATGAGGTTTGTTGTTTTTGCTTAACTCTGTAGTCTGGACTCAAAATTGTTCACTCTCAAGGTGCATATGTGCTGTTTGCTGCTGTTCATTTCTTGAGGATCATATTGGTTTCATGCCCTGTCTGCGATCTTTCTGAAGCTTGGTTCCTAGAATGGTTCAATTGTATAATAGTGGTGAGTATTTTCACATTAGTTAAGAGGGCTGATATATGTATTTGGTTGCCAGATTCCACAGGATATAAATAAATCAAATGGCGACCATTTACTCATTAATGACCAAAACAAGTACAAATCAATGTGGATTCGCACGTTGTCATCCTTTTGGATGCTCGGGAGCTTTGTGTTTGCTCTTTATATGGGGCATCTATACATTTGGGCCATGGTGGTGGTTATCCAAATATTTATGGCAAGTGAGCTCTTCAACTTACTTAGGAGAGCTCATGAAAATAAGCGTCTTCCTGGGTTTAGGCTATTGAACTGGTAAGCATGCAAGTGTTTCAGAGGGTGCCGATTCAGGTTCCTGTTTGTTTATCTATTGATATATTGAATTCCGTGCAACCAGGTTATACATGAGGATGACGTACTAATTTATTGTCTTATGGTGATGTGGCAGGCACTTCTTCTTCACTGCAATGCTTTTTGTATATGGCCGTATTATCAGTCAGCGACTTGTGAACACGGTCACATCAGATAATATCTTCTACAGGCTTGTTGGTGGTTTTGTCAAGTACCACATGGCCATATGTTATTTTCTATATATTGCAGGTGCGTAAGTTTTATAATTTGCCCTGTTAAGTGCTCTGCAATGTTGCTAATAGGGTAGTGCGTTCTGTTGGTCTGTTTTTTAATCAGTAGTTAATGCTTTTCTCGTTTCTTCAGGGTTTGTGTGGTTCATCTTGACATTGAAGAAGAAGATGTACAAGTATCAATTTGGCCAATATGCTTGGACACACATGATTCTCTTTGTAGTATTCGCTCAATCTGCATTCACTGTGGCCAATATCTTTGAAGGGATCTTTTGGTAAAGCAACTTCCCTTTGCTGTCACTGTCCCTTGATATTCATATAGCTGTTGATTGTTTTTTAAAAGCCACGTTATGATGGCTGAAATTCAGGAACAATTATATGTTATTGTTAGGCTGGATGATTTAAAAAAAAAAAAAAGCCTGAAACAGTTAATTTTGTTTTATGATCTAGTCTTGGTATCTTCATTTATTTTTATGCAGCCTGAGAACTTGAGACACATATATATGCAGGTTTCTTCTCCCGGCATCACTTATCGCAGTCAATGATGTTGCTGCTTATTTCTTTGGCTTCTTTTTCGGCAAAACTCCTTTGATCAAATTGTCTCCAAAGAAAACGTGGGAGGGTTTTATTGGAGCTTCTGTTGCCACTATGATTTCAGCATTCGTGGTAGGTTTCATTCCATTGACTCATTTGCATTTAAGCGCTCTATTTTTATCTTTCATGAGTCTGCTTGTATTAAGCTCTTGTTCCATAGTCTTTTTGGTCTACAAGATTTCAGAACATTGCCTGTATTGATCTAAGATTTACAACAATAGTGTTGAGAAAGAGAGATTCACAACCGTAGGCTTTGCCTGGTGATGTGGTTTCTTCGTTTTATAGATGGTCTATTTGTAGGGTAATTGGACGGAACATTTAACACGAATGGGTTCGTAACTTGGCTAGTGTGCGTTCATGCCTGATGTAGAAGAAAGAAATGAGAGATTTTATAACGAGGCACATGCCAAGAGTAGAGATTTATGTAAATGTTCCTCTTAATATTCCTCTTAATGTTCTTTTGGGTGGAGAAGGATTTGCCATCTATCAGGTTATACTGATTTGATTACTATCTGATGTATGTACTTATCTCATGCAGCTTGCAAACATCATGGGCCAGTTCCAGTGGCTAACATGTCCTAGAAAAGTATGTTTTTCTTAGTCTCTAAAGAATGTACAGTCTTTCTGTGAAAATAGAAAAGAGCGGTCTTGGATTTTATAGAACTATCCCTCATTGTGAGGTAAACCACATGCAGGATTTATCGACAGGGTGGCTTGACTGTAATCCTGGCCCTCTTTACAAACCTGAGCCCTATCCTTTACCCGAATGGCTTCCACATTGGGTGAGTGATTGCATGGAAATCTATATCTTCATGATGATTTGAAATCAATCATCTTGAAACAGGAGAGTGATGCTCGTGATAGCTGACATAGTTTCTTTTCCTTATGTTCTATATATAGGTACCTTGGAAGGAGATTTCAATCTTGCCAGTCCAGTGGCATGCGCTGTGGCTGGGTTTATTTGCATCAATTATAGCACCTTTTGGAGGCTTCTTTGCCAGTGGATTCAAGAGGGCTTTCAAAGTGAAAGTAGGGTTCTTGTTTATGACTACAAATGATGAATGAATGAATGAGTGGGATTTAACAGGTTTTTCCATGGTTTCTAACATGGTATTTCTCATCTCTTCTGTCTTGATATAAAAATACAGGATTTTGGGGATAGCATACCAGGACACGGTGGATTCACAGATAGAATGGATTGCCAGGTAAGCATGGCAACCTCTATACCCACAAACTATCTTTTTCTAATGTGAACTCCTATGGATCATTGCTGATATGAACCCTCGCTCTTTCTTCATATGCATTGCAGATGGTGATGGCAGTCTTTGCTTACATCTATCACCAGTCGTTTGTTGCTCCTAACGACTCGTCGATCGAGATGATTATGAACCAGGTAGGATCTCGCTAGGATGAAATAAACCTACTCTAAACCGGTTTCGTTTATCTGTTTGATTTTGATATTATTCTTCGTTGGTGGGTGAGCAGATATTGGGCAGCCTAACGCTGGAAGAGCAGCGAGATTTGTACATGAAGCTAGGGCAGATACTTCAGGAGAGGCTTAGACTATCATCGTGAAGTTCTGTAGATAACATCTGTGCTTGCTTTTACTCTTGAGTGCTTACAAACTTCCCCACTCCCCTGATGGAAGATAAATCTTATAGCGGCGGCTTCCTTTTCTCGCCCCCCTTTTCCCTTTGGGACTCAAGCTTCTGTTTAGCTCTTATCCCCTTTTTTTGCAGCTAATATTATCATTCTTATCATATGGCCTTCTGATCTGTAATCGATATTCGCCCCGATGTATCATATTAGCTACACAAAATCTCTTCTTTGGTGCTAAACGATTTGTATTGCATGGAATCGAGAGATTTCAAACTTGTTGAAGAAGATCCCCTCGAGTAACAGAAGTTAATGTCGAAGTTGTGATAACTGTAAGTGTGATTGAATGGCTAGCATAGAACCCATTCTAAAGAGTTTGGTGGGTTGTCTAACAATTGCTTCAAAATTAGATTGTCCAATGTGGACATACGAACGAGTTCAATGGTCAAGTTGATGTTTAACCTGACAGACGAGAACTCTTGGTCTGGAATAGAGAACCAACACTGGAAGCTACACAAGTTAGATGTGATGGTGTGAGCATTTTCTACTTTGACAATTGTCTGAACCCTAATTAAGTTGTTGAAATTAGTCAAACTAAAACTTAATGGATAACATGAAATTTTACAATCAATTTCAAAACAGGTTCTTTAGCTTGGGATGTCGGACAAAAACAAGTCGAGCTCTAGCTTCACTCCAAGACCACGTTGGTCATCCCTATCAGTAGCATGCCAATCTTGTCTTGATGTTTCAAAAACTCATACGTTCTAGTCGACTGTATACCTCATAAGGGACACTTTATACCACCAAGTACACAACGTTGTTGTTGCTCTCTTTGATCATCGTATGTTAGTGATCGTTACGTGATTTTGTGAATGGTTTTACTATCCGTTCCGTTATTGCACACATTTTCATAAATAAAAGTAATTCAACCCATCTCAAGATTTCACCATCCAAAATCATGTCCAACATAGCAAATCAAGAATTCCAACCAACAACGTAACTCAAGAGGCCAAAACCAGAAAGAAATTCATTTAACTAGGCAAACACACCAACCATGCATGATAATTTGTCATGAACACAACAAAACTACTCACTACAAACAAACAAACAAACCAAAATAATCCAAAATCAAAACTTCAAACACCAAATCAGTAAACAAGAACACTCACAAAAAAAAGCAACAAAAGAAAAGAAAAAAAAATCAAGTTCCCCAAACTCCATCAGCTCTCTATCACAGCCTGAACGATGGCCGCCGCCACGACGGACACGTCATGCACGGCCACGTTCAAGTCGGACAAGGGCGACTCCCCCGCTGCGAAATCCTCCTCGCACGACATGGCCTCCGTGGCAGCATCATTCGTCCCCCGGCTGGCGAACTTGTAGTTCCCTGTCCTCAGCGACATGAGCGTCTCGGGGACGTCCTGCTCCACCACAGCACGGTACCTTGAGGCGCACGCATTCAGAGCCTCCCTGACCGCCGGCTTGGAATGTTCCTTCTTGGTGAGTATGGTCTCGATTCGGCGCAGGGCGGCGGAGGCCTTCTGGGCGATGGCCCCCACCGTGATCTTGGCGAGGCCCTCGAGGTCGGTGTGGAAGGACTCAGGGCAGGAGACGAGGGTCTGGATGCAGAGGTCGTAGTAGGGGGTTTTCTTGCATGTCTGGTCGATGAGGTTGTTGCCCAGGATGTTTGGGATGCTCGGTGTCGCTTGGATGCAGGAGATGGGGTAGAGTGTGAGGATGCAGAAGATTGTGCTCCGTATCATTTTTTTCTTAATTGTGTTCTTTGTGGGGGTAATTAGTATTATTTGGAATTTTGTTTTGGGTTTGAGAGAGGTTATATTTATATATATTTTGGGTTGAGATGCCTTGATGCGGAAAAGATGGGGGAATGTCTTTGACTGAGATAAATCATTAGGAGAAACTTTGGGATCGGCTTGGTTTTAGGATCTCAAAATGTGGATGTCTTCATTTCCTTCTTATACACAATTATTAGTTAGGTTAAACTTGTAGAAAGCTAAGAGGTAGAGAATAGGTTGGTCCACTACTTATTGGGTAAATTGTAAGTTACGGTAACTTGGGTTTACTAAAATATTTCACATTTACTATTAAAATTATTTTATTTCATTTATAATTATCATCTACCGTCAAACTCCATTATTAACTTTATTTTATGTGAAAGTCAACCTTTATAATTAACGTTGCAAATAAAAAATAATTAACAATAAATTTCACCTCATTATAACAATAAATAAAACATAAAAATTATCATAACGTTTTGTGATGCTGGAGCTTCCCAAGCCTGAACTGCCTCCGGGCCCTAGAGTCGAGCTTCCTCCTCTGCCCAAACCTGCGTTAGAGCATATCAATGTAGCTAGTGTCAATTAAGTATTAACCAATCAAATGATAGCCACAAGAAGAGTGTAATTGATCTAATTTTGGGTGAAAAAATTTGTATCATGGTGATATGAAATATATGTATTCAAAATATGAAAAATATGTTACAATATTACGAAAATAGACAATGATTGTACGAGGAGTATTGGACTACGGTGATATAAAATATATAGTAGTGATATAGATGTTATATATCCCATACTAATATATATTGTACTGAAAAGGCTTTTATGAAATTTATGGAAAATTGAAATAATTTTGTAAATCTCAATCAAATTTTTTCTATGTAACCTTTTCCTTTAAAATCTAAGTAAATATGAAGAGAAAGAAAAAGCCTCTGTAAACCTTTTCAGGGTAGCAAGGGGAATGGCTTTCATCTGACTCCTTTTTTTGCATCCATTTTAATGTAACAACCAAGTGGTCCATATCCATCTGAATTTTAATGATTTCTCTTTGTTTCTCCCAGGCCATATTCATGCAGAGCCTGACCGACATTCATTTTCCTTTTATTTCTCTTCCCGGCCGTTTCAATTTGATATCCAAAGGGTAAACTGAATACAGACAAATGTAGCCATTTCATCATCCATCCATGAACATTGCCAGTGGTTGGGCTTGACCTATTTTTCATGTGATCTTATTGCTCACTATTTCTGTCCAACTCGCTTCTTAGTGTCTGGTGAAAGACCAAATCGAGTTGAAATTAGTTCGAGGTTACCACAAGCTAACAATCATTAAAAATATTGAAATTAGAAAGAGTATTGTGGATTGGATGATAGTTGCGTTGAAAGGGCTTTAACGCACCACTAACAGTCCTTAACCCTTTCTTCCTTTGAGTGCAAAAGCAAAACTCTGGATTTTCGGCCCTATAATTTTATCTACTTAATGTCATTTGTGTTAGGAAAGCATTATAGTTATTTGGTTGTCTCTAATATCTCAAAGTCGAACATAAAATTATTCCTCACTATAAATTTTATGCATGTGCATATCTTAAATGAAAAATAAAGTATAGTGGAGGAGTATATAGTATATAGTGGCAACCAATCCCCAAACAAGTTTCATTTCACTATAAAAACATATATAAACGCATAGAAAACATGGTTGGTTGCATGTTTATAATCACATGATTCTTAAATTCTTTCAAAAAAGTGAATTTAACAACAAAAATATTTGCCACAAATTCTTAAATTTGCAATTGATAATATTTATCGCTAACATCTGCCCTTAACTAGAATTACCGACATCAACATTGACAACACATATTTGTGTGCCGCTCTAATGACTATAGGGCATATAAATAACTTATGATGATAAATACACTTGACTGCTATAAATCTATTTTATTGTAGATCATATAATCCACGTTGATCACCATTAATTATTACATTATGTTATATATGGTTGAAGTAGTCAAAATTCTCCAAGAATTTGAATGTGCCTACAAACAAAGAGTTGATGTAATTGTGAGTGCTGATCGAAAAAAAAAGAATGAGAGAAAGAAAAAGCCTCTGTAAACCTTTTCAGGGTAGCAAGGGGAATGGCTTTCATCTGACTGCTTTTTTTGCATCCATTTTAGTGTAACAACCAAGTGGTCCCTATCCATCTGAATTTTAATGATTTCTGTTTGTTTCTCCCAGCCCCAGCCCAAATCCATGCAGAGCCTGACCGACATTCATTTTCCTTTTATTTCTCTTCCCGGCCGTTTCAATTTGATATCCAAAGGGTAAACTGAATACAGACAAATGTAGCCATTTCATCATCCATCCATGAACATTGCCAGTGGTTGGGCTTGACCTATTTTTCATGTGATCTTATTGCTCACTATTTCTGTCCAACTCGCTTCTTAGTGTCTGGTGAAAGACCAAATCGAGTTGAAATTAGTTCGAGGTTACCACAAGCTAACAATCATTAAAAATATTGAAATTAGAAAGAGTATTGTGGATTGGATGATAGTTGCGTTGAAAGGGCTTTAACGCACCACTAACAGTCCTTAACCCTTTCTTCCTTTGAGTGCAAAAGCAAAACTCTGGATTTTCGGCCCTATAATTTTATCTACTTAATGTCATTTGTGTTAGGAAAGCATTATAGTTATTTGGTTGTCTCTAATATCTCAAAGTCGAACATAAAATTATTCCTCACTATAAATTTTATGCATGTGCATATCTTAAATGAAAAATAAAGTATAGTGGAGGAGTATATAGTATATAGTGGCAACCAATCCCCAAATAAGTTTCATTTCACTATAAAAACATATATAAACACATAGAAAACATGGTTGGTTGCATGTTTCTAATCACATGATTCTTAAATTCTTTCAAAAAAGTGAATTTAACAACAAAAATATTTGCCACAAATTCTTAAATTTGCAATTGATAATATTTATCGCTAACATCTGCCCTTAACTAGAATTACCGACATCAACATTGACAACACATATTTGTGTGCCGCTCTAATGACTATAGGGCATATAAATAACTTATGATGATAAATACACTTGACTGCTATAAATCTATTTTATTGTAGATCATATAATCCACGTTGATCACCATTAATTATTACATTATGTTATATATGGTTGAAGTAGTCAAAATTCTCCAAGAATTTGAATGTGCCTACAAACAAAGAGTTGATGTAATTGTGAGTGCTGACCGAAAAAAAAAGAATGAGAGAAAGAAAAAGCCTCTGTAAACCTTTTCAGGGTAGCAAGGGGAATGGCTTTCATCTGACTCCTTTTTTTGCATCCATTTTAGTGTAACAACCAAGTGGTCCCTATCCATCTGAATTTTAATGATTTCTGTTTGTTTCTCCCAGCCCCAGCCCAAATCCATGCAGAGCCTGACCGACATTCATTTTCCTTTTATTTCTCTTCCCGGCCGTTTCAATTTGATATCCAAAGGGTAAACTGAATACAGACAAATGTAGCCATTTCATCATCCATCCATGAACATTGCCAGTGGTTGGGCTTGACCTATTTTTCATGTGATCTTATTGCTCACTATTTCTGTCCAACTCGCTTCTTAGTGTCTGGTGAAAGACCAAATCGAGTTGAAATTAATTCGAGGTTACCACAAGCTAACAATCATTAAAAATATTGAAATTAGAAAGAGTATTGTGGATTGGATGATCGTTGCGTTGAAAGGGCTTTAACGCACCACTAACAGTCCTTAACCCTTTCTTCCTTTGAGTGCAAAAGCAATACTCTGGATTTTCGGCCCTATAATTTTATCTACTTAATGTCATTTGTGTTATGAAAGCATTATAGTTATTTGGTTGTCTCTAATATCTCAAAGTCGAACATAAAATTATTCCTCACTATAAATTTTATGCATGTGCATATCTTAAATGAAAAATAAAGTATAGTGGAGGAGTATATAGTATATAGTGGCAACCAATCCCCAAACAAGTTCCATTTCACTATAAAAACATATATAAACGCATAGAAAACATGGTTGGTTGCATGTTTCTAATCACATGATTCTTAAATTCTTTCAAAAAAGTGAATTTAACAACAAAAATATTTGCCACAAATTCTTAAATTTGCAATTGATAATATTTATCGCTAACATCTGCCCTTAACTAGAATTACCGACATCAACATTGACAACATATATTTGTGTGCCGCTCTAATGACTATAGGGCATATAAATAACTTATGATGATAAATACACTTGACTGCTATAAATCTATTTTATTGTAGATCATATAATCCACGTTGATCACCATTAATTATTACATTATGTTATATATGGTTGAAGTAGTCAAAATTCTCCAAGAATTTGAATGTGCCTACAAACAAAGAGTTGATGTAATTGTGAGTGCTGACCGAAAAAAAAGAATGAGAGAAAGAAAAAGCCTCTGTAAACCTTTTCAGGGTAGCAAGGGGAATGGCTTTCATCTGACTCCTTTTTTTGCATCCATTTTAGTGTAACAACCAAGTGGTCCCTATCCATCTGAATTTTAATGATTTCTGTTTGTTTCTCCCAGCCCCAGCCCAAATCCATGCAGAGCCTGACCGACATTCATTTTCCTTTTATTTCACTTCCCGGCCGTTTCAATTTGATATCCAAAGGATAAACTGAATACAGACAAATGTAGCCATTTCATCATCCATCCATGAACATTGTCAGTGGTTGGGCTTGACCTATTTTTCATGTGATCTTATTGCTCACTATTTCTGTCCAACTCGCTTCTTAGTGTCTGGTGAAAGACCAAATCGAGTTGAAATTAGTTCGAGGTTACCACAAGCTAACAATCATTAAAAATATTGAAATTAGAAAGAGTATTGTGGATTGGATGATAGTTGCGTTGAAAGGGCTTTAACGCACCACTAACAGTCCTTAACCCTTTCTTCCTTTGAGTGCAAAAGCAAAACTCTGGATTTTCGGCCCTATAATTTTATCTACTTAATGTCATTTGTGTTAGGAAAGCATTAAAGTTATTTGGTTGTCTCTAATATCTCAAAGTCGAACATAAAATTATTCCTCACTATAAATTTTATGCATGTGCATATCTTAAATGAAAAATAAAGTATAGTGGAGGAGTATATAGTACATAGTGGCAACCAATCCCCAAACAAGTTTCGTTTCACTATAAAAACATATATAAACGCATAGAAAACATGGTTGGTTGCATGTTTCTAATCACATGATTCTTAAATTCTTTCAAAAAAGTGAATTTAACAACAAAAATATTTGCCACAAATTCTTAAATTTGCAATTGATAATATTTATCGCTAACATCTGCCCTTAACTAGAATTACCGACATCAACATTGACAACACATATTTGTGTGCCGCTCTAATGACTATAGGGCATATAAATAACTTATGATGATAAATACACTTGACTGCTATAAATCTATTTTATTGTAGATCATATAATCCACGTTGATCACCATTAATTATTACATTATGTTATATATGGTTGAAGTAGTCAAAATTCTCCAAGAATTTGAATGTGCCTACAAACAAAGAGTTGATGTAATTGTGAGTGCTGACCGAAAAAAAAGAATGAGAGAAAGAAAAAGCCTCTGTAAACCTTTTCAGGGTAGCAAGGGGGATGGCTTTCATCTGACTCCTTTTTTTGCATCCATTTTAGTGTAACAACCAAGTGGTCCCTATCCATCTGAATTTTAATGATTTCTGTTTGTTTCTCCCAGCCCCAGCCCAAATCCATGCAGAGCCTGACCGACATTCATTTTCCTTTTATTTCTCTTCCCGGCCGTTTCAATTTGATATCCAAAGGGTAAACTGAATACAGACAAATGTAGCCATTTCATCATCCATCCATGAACATTGCCAGTGGTTGGGCTTGACCTATTTTTCATGTGATCTTATTGCTCACTATTTCTGTCCAACTCGCTTCTTAGTGTCTGGTGAAAGACCAAATCGAGTTGAAATTAGTTCGAGGTTACCACAAGCTAACAATCATTAAAAATATTGAAATTAGAAAGAGTATTGTGGATTGGATGATAGTTGCGTTGAAAGGGCTTTAACGCACCACTAACAGTCCTTAACCCTTTCTTCCTTTGAGTGCAAAAGCAAAACTCTGGATTTTCGGCCCTATAATTTTATCTACTTAATGTCATTTGTGTTAGGAAAGCATTATAGTTATTTGGTTGTCTCTAATATCTTAAAGTCGAACATAAAATTATTCCTCACTATAAATTTTATGCATGTGCATATCTTAAATGAAAAATAAAGTATAGTGGAGGAGTATATAGTATATAGTGGCAACCAATCCCCAAACAAGTTTCATTTCACTATAAAAACATATATAAACGCATAGAAAACATGGTTGGTTGCATGTTTCTAATCACATGATTCTTAAATTCTTTCAAAAAAGTGAATTTAACAACAAAAATATTTGCCACAAATTCTTAAATTTGCAATTGATAATATTTATCGCTAACATCTGCCCTTAACTAGAATTACCGACATCAACATTGACAACACATATTTGTGTGCCGCTCTAATGACTATAGGGCATATAAATAACTTATGATGATAAATACACTTGACTGCTATAAATCTATTTTATTGTAGATCATATAATCCACGTTGATCACCATTAATTATTACATTATGTTATATATGGTTGAAGTAGTCAAAATTCTCCAAGAATTTGAATGTGCCTACAAACAAAGAGTTGATGTAATTATGAGTGCTGACCGAGAAAAAAGAATGAGAGAAAGAAAAAGCCTCTGTAAACCTTTTCAGGGTAGCAAGGGGAATGGCTTTCATCTGACTCCTTTTTTTGCATCCATTTTAGTGTAACAACCAAGTGGTCCCTATCCATCTGAATTTTAATGATTTCTATTTGTTTCTCCCAGCCCCAGCCCAAATCCATGCAGAGCCTGACCGACATTCATTTTCCTTTTATTTCTCTTCCCGGCCGTTTCAATTTGATATCCAAAGGGTAAACTGAATACAGACAAATGTAGCCATTTCATCATCCATCCATGAAATTGGTAACCTCAGTTGACCACATCCATGAGTTAAGAATACTATCCTCCCTGATCATAGAAAACAAGTCTGCACATCATTCATGGTTTAGAACAACTGCAGCAGTAAAACAACAAAAACCTAAAGCAACAGCAGCCCACTCTGCTCCCAAATGATAAACAAAGTAAGAGCTGCCCTATCCATACCAAAAATCCTGGAACCCACAGACAGGATTAGATTAAAAGGACATAAACGGACTAATTAAAGAAGAAGCAGGTCTTGGCTTGCCTTGCAATGGATATCCTCCAAACGCTTATCCCTTGGTTGGGATAGGTCACAATCTGTGACAACTATGTCCCCCTTCCATCTAGGCCAAATGCTGAATTAGAAAGGTACTAACGTTCAAAACTTCCCTTAAATATACTGTTGTGACATCTGGGTAATGGTCTTTTAATATATGGAAGACCAGCAAGGGTTGGCAACGACATTGGAGGTATATTACAGAACTTATAGTGGAAGAATAGGAAACCAACTGGAGAAATTAAGTGCAATCAATTGCTTTAATTAGTCGTTGATTAGCTCACTTTCTTTTTATGTAAGCCATGATTTTGTAACTGATCACATAAGAAAAGCAAATGACGGCAGAAAACCAGTCACTAATTTAGGGGGGGGGGGGGGGGGGGGGGGGGGGGGGGGTTATCTTGACCTGGTTCCTGGTTGGTCTTTCGCTTTCAATAATTGAAGAAGAAGCAAGCTCACACGACATTAGTCCACAGAAGTTCTATGAACTAAATATTAATCGAATCGAAACAAAAGTTGGATTAGATTAAAAGGACATAAACGGGAACAGTTCATAGTTCAATTTGACCAAACATGGTTATCTATCTCATTGAGTTACCGCAATAATAGATAAGTTCAACTACTAAACTACATGCATTTCGAAACTAATGTAGCAAACTATCCATGTTCCTTTAACTCTAAATTGTTAGAAGCACTAGAAACTCAAATGAATTCTCAACTGCTTGAACCCAAATTATCAGCAGTATCTGCTGCTCTCTGTACCAAGTAACTAAAACCACTTACTTGACCGTTTTGATCTTGATCACTGAAGCTGTGCTGACCTAGTGGAGAGCTACAACAAAATCCCCTGTCTTGCACAACCCCTTCGACTTGGCACGTTGAACAGCAAGATCAAGAGCTTCCTCCGTTGTCTCCTCACGAGAAGCCTTAGTTAAGCTAGCATACAGAATAACTGTGTCAGCAGTAGCTAAATTGATGCCAAGGCCACAAGATCGTGTTGATAACAAGAACACGAATCGACTTTTGTCTTGGTTGAATCGTGCAATTGCAGTTTGACGATCAGAAACAGAAACAGAGCCATCAACTCGCTCACAAGTCTTTGGACCAAACTCTATCGTCAAATAATCCCTACGGGGAAGCCAATTACAGAGGATACATAACAAACATATATACGAAGACGACCATACAATAATGGCTCGCCGTGAGACAAATCGATCCTGGCAAATAATCACCGAAGACGATAAAGTGAAGTAATCACCGAATCTGAGTATAATCAACCAAAAGGAGATGCGATTCAAGCCGCTCACCGATCTGAACTCTAATCAGAAGTATGACGAGAGGAATTAGAGTCTTCGCTCAGATAGATCGAGTTTTGAAAAGAAGAAGATACGATTCGCCGCTCAGATTCGAATTTCAACTACGGTACAAATCGAAGAGGAAGTGGAGGTTTTGGAACGATGGCGTTACTAACCTGCAGGCGATGTCCTCCTGGAGTGAATGCGATGGCGTTACTCACCTCAGATTAGAATCTCCCAACTCTTCAGGCAACGTCGATACTTGAGGAGAGAACAGAAAAGAATGGTTTGAAGGAGATGGGTTTTCCCAAACAGAGTGAACATAAAGCAGATGTGTTTTTATACCAAAAAGAAAGGCGATGGGTTCCATTAAAAGAAACGGTGCGGACATTATAAAGAAAAAATAGAAATAGTAAGTTGGGAGAAAATATGACCAATTATATTTGGCCAGAAAAAGTATTTAATATTTTATGACCAATATTTTTAGTTTTGTAAAGTTTGTTTTGATCATAAAAATTCTGTTCTTATAAGTGACCATTTTAATATGTTTATGCGACCAAAAGTATTAGTTACTTTAAAAAGCATTAAGGATGATAAACAAATTGTTTTGGTTAGAAAAAGAATTGAACATTCGGCTACTAATTTTTTTGGTCGTATAAATTTTAATTTGGTTATAAAAAATCTTTTTCTAGTTAGTAACCAATTCATCAAACGTTTTATTACCAAAATATAATTGGTCATTAATAATTAATTTTCGCCGACAAAAAAAATTAGTTAAATGAAAATGGTCACAAAAGGCTATATTTGTTGTAGTGGTTGCAAACAGCCCTGGCGGAAAAAAAAAAAAAAATTAGCTCTGCCGCTGTTTCCAAACAGCTTTGGCGGAAAAGAGGAAAATAAAATAAAATTTTTTTTTTTTTGCAACACTGCCGCAGTTTCCTAACAGCACTGGCGGAATATTAAAAAAAAAAAAAGGAAAAAGCTCTCAGCGCTGCCGCTGTGTTAACAGCCCTGATATAAAAAAAAAAATCCCAACAGTGCTGCGGCCTGCGGACAGCGGACGGCTGCAACAAGCCTGGGGAAGAAAAGGCAAAGCCGACCCGGTTGGTTTAATAAGTATATAAATAAATTAATTTCCTTGTCCAAGAAGGGGATGACAAGAGATTCACTTAAAGTTTTCCGCCAATTTTGGTGGGATTGTGGTTGAATAAAAATTATTTGTAGATGATGGATTTTGTGTCAACAACTTAGTTCATAAGAATCGGTTCTTATAAATTAAGTTGTGGGGGCATTGTTTACACCTAAAAATAATTTTGTCTTCAATATCGCCAGTGTCGCGAGATTAGCGACACCGGTGATAAACAATTTCGGCGGTGTTGACACCTAAAATTATTTTAGATTGAATTAAATGCCGTACTAATGAGTCTCGGCATTTAATTCGATGTCGCATGATAAAAAACGGCATCGTTGAGAGACAAGCGGCATCGCTGAGAATTAAAACGGTACCGCGGATCTAAAAACGGTACCGCGAGTAGGCCCAACGATGTGCGAAACAAAAAACGGTACCGCAAGAAAGCTCACCGGTACCGCGGCATTGGAAACGACACTGTTTACCAGAAAACAGGATGGGGCCGCGCGCGTAGTATTGGTGTTGGAAAAGGAGTTATTATTATTATTTTTATTCCTTGTCGGAAGGGGAGAAGCGGTACCGCATGGAGACAAGCGGCATCGCGGAAAATAAAAACGGTACCGCGGATTTAAAAACGATGCCGCGAGAGCCTTGATAAGCGGTACCGATTAAATAAAAAAAAATCATTGACCAAAATTCGCCCAGCCCAATGCGAGTGCAGACTCGCGGTTCCATGAATCGATATTTTTTGGTTATGGTAGCGTTTAATTAAAAACGGTACCGCGAGCAAGCCCAACGGTACCGCTGTACTAGCAAACGACAGTGTTTAAAATAAAACAACAATGTCGCAGAAGGAAAAGCAAACGGAGCTGTTTGGGAAAGGAAACGACATCGCGGGATCATGAAAACAACTCACATAAAGTTCACGCGAAGCAGTTTGAGGAATCAAGGCAGTTGAGACATGTGGGATTTCAGGACGAAGCAGTTGACACAGAGTTGCGTGAAGACTACGAAGCAGTTTTTCGAATAAAAGCAGTGGAGCAAGGAGAGAGAAGGACAACCAAAAAATCAACACAGATCAACTCTGTTCAAACTTATCTTTTTCTCTGTAACTCCTTCGCGGAGCTCTCCTTCCAGGAAGGATCTCTATAGTTGTAGTCTTAGTCGTAGTCGCGGAGCTCTCCACAGGAATCTCCATAGGAGTAGCGGTAGCGTAGATTCCTCAAAACTCAAACACCCTCGTTCGAACGTAGTTTGGAGAGGTGCAAACCGTAGTAATGGTCGTTCTTGGTTAGAAGTCAGAGGTGCATCGATCAAATCAACGGGTGGCGGGTATTTGACGGTCGTCTCGATTTCAGCAATCAGCGGTGTGTTTGATCAAACGGCACCGCAAGAGTTTCCACCGTGAAATATCAAATCAACATCGCCAGGAACGAATTCGGCACCGGCGGTGGCATTTGGTTTTTCCGGGAAACACTAATATATATTGGACTAAAAAGGCTTTTATGAAATTTATGGAAAATTGATATAATTTTGTAAATCTCAATCAAATTTTTTCTATGTAACCTTTTCCTTTAAAATCTAAGTAAATATGAAGAATACAAAACTTAATAAAAAAATTCAGTTCAATCAAAGGGTTAAAAAACTATATCGTACTGGCAGTTCGACCCGAAAAACCTCCTACCGGAAGAGAAACTGGTTGATGGTATTTAGCCGTATGAAATGGTTTAACAACGATTACACAATAATTTCAGCATAAAATATGCTACCGCTGACTTTTTCGATATAACTTCCAATATAATTTTTCAATATTGGATTCAACCATTCCATTCAACTCTCAATAATTCAAACATTCAAATCAAATGAAAAATATTCACATGTCCAATAAATGACGTCCGTTAATTACCATTAGCAACTGCCGTGAATTAAAATGGACAACCAGGGTAGCAGCCAAATATTACCCTTTTTATGTAATCCCAAAATCCGCAGGGTTCTTTTAACCGCTGGATATAATCGCTGTGTATGCAGACGTCATTTGTGCGACAAGGGCTATGGGATAGCTGCCATAAGTTTGTTTCCATGTAGCGTGAGTGCTGACCGAAAAAAAATGAGAGAGAAAAAGCCTCTGCTTTCTTCTGAATCCTTTTTTTTTCATACATTTTAGTGTAACAAGTGGTCCATGAACATTGCCATGACAGAAATACAAATAAAATGCCAAAAAAAAATAATATGACAAACGAAATTAAAAATAAAAATTATGAATTACTTTGCAATGTTTCATTAACTACCGCCACCTCCAAATTAAATCCAACAAGAGCCCACCGGGCACCCTACCATCAAACAGGTTACAACATTCCCAAATCATTCATTCTTTATAGGCCATTAATATGCAAGAGTTACAACAAGGCCTTCAATGCATGATCATGTTTGTATTGCACGTATATATAGCACCTTGTCTTTTATGTGTTATTACCACTATTTTATAATTAAACTCACATGCAATGCACCCTTTAAAATGACATTGATCAACGAAAACGTGACACAAACAACCATGCATGCGATAGAAAACACAATCGCGATTGAGCAACCTATGTATAGATGCAAAAGAAATCATATACTAGGTAGGGGAGCGAGCTATAGGAAACCAAATGATCATCATCCAAACTTAATCCACCAGCAAAACATAGGCATACCATCATCCAAACTTAACCGTACTAGAAGCAAAGCAAATTTAAAGCAACTCCATCCTTGTTCAGTATTTCCCGATGCGACATGACCAACTGAAAGAAATTCAACGGAAAGTATCTTGTAGCAAGCTAGCGAAACTAATTACAGGATAGAGCGAGCAAGCAAACAAGTCTTGATTCATCATCCGTCGCCATCATAACATCGACCTCGAACGGCCAGCCGATCCCCTACGTACAAGCAAAAAACAGGGACCTGGCTCCTTACTCAGCCTCGTCTGCAAACAACAGCAGGGCAAAGACAAATCAAGACTAGCTATAGCTAGCTAGAGGAGAAAGGCTACAGTAGTCATATACAATACATAGTTCTTTTTGTTACCTAGCTAATTTCTCATATATTCTCCCCAAAACCACAGAGATAGCAGGCCAAAATAACCATTAGAAAACATGAAAAAGAAGGTTGCTCAAACATAATCATTTTTATATATGTGCATAGCAGTAATAAACACAAAGGCCGGCCGGGGTAATTATAGCCGAACCTCATCTTCGATTCTTGTAATAAACAACAACAATGCAGACCTTCCAAGCGAACCATTAATGGAAAGTTAATCTCCGACTAGACTAGACTAGACTATTGGCATGCAATAATCGATTAATCACCAACCCCTAGCTTAGCTTATGCACACACACATACATACAGGTGGATTCGTCTATACTTATTTGCTACTCCATTGAATGGAACCCTAAACGGCAGGCATGCAATACGATTGATTCACCAAAAAGGAAATATCGAGTTCCTCAATTAATAAGCTAAGTCAACAACTACTCAAAACTTAAATAGCAAATCAGTGCTCCAAAATATACGTACAGTTCCCAACTGATCAGATCTGAATGTAAGAAAATTAATTACTGGAACGAGGAAGTTGGGGATTAATTACCTCTTAACTCTAGCCACGATATCCATCTTCAAACGATTCGATGAATGGCCTCGCAACTCCCAAGATGAGGCAGATGAGGAACACAGCGACTCGGATACCGTCGTGGCCCGGTATGGTCGCCACTTTTCCCATGGTTAACCCCAGCAGCCCATCCTGAATGTTGTACTCACACTTGGGCTTGAGCACCCTACAGATGCAGAAAAACCACGCAGACAAGCACAAAAGGAACCAGAGGAGGGGAATGGTATTCTCCTCCACGGTGTACGCGAACACCGATCCAAACACGAAATTCATGACGGACCCTATCAGCTTAGAGGTTGGTCCGTAAGGGCCTACCAGCCAATGAGATTTGGAGACACTGTCGTAGTTCAACATGCCGACAAACGTGCTCAAGCCCAAGTGTGAGTACAACATTCAGGATGGGCTGCTGGGGTTAACCATGGGAAAAGTGGCGACCATACCGGGCCACGACGGTATCCGAGTCGCTGTGTTCCTCATCTGCCTCATCTTGGGAGTTGCGAGGCCGTTCATCGAATCGTTTGAAGATGGATATCGTGGCTAGAGTTAAGAGGTAATTAATCCCCAGCCGCACCAACCCCGACGGTCAAGTCGGAGATAGTCAACGAGTTCCAGGCATCCCTGATGTACTGGAAGAATCCAGACTTAGGGCTATTGCTGCAGGTGTTGCCCGCCGGTGGAGATGGAGGGTTGCTGCTGCTGGTGTTGTCTGCCGGAGTAGGTGGAGGAGCTGCGGTGTTCCCTTGACGACCGTAGTCCGTCTGCGCGTAAATGACGCCCGCCATGAAGGAGGTAAGAGCGGCTAGAACAGTAAACGCTATTGTGTAGCGTCGAAGAGTCAGCTTTCGATCTCCCTTCGGTTGTGGTGGTGGAAGGACCCGAGGAAGAGGAACCTCGGTAGCCCTTTTCTTTTTTTGCCATTGATATGGGTGGGAAGGAAGGTGTGGAGAGAGCTCAGATTTACTTTGCAATTTGGTGGTAGGCGGCACGGGTAGGGTTTGGGGAGAGACTGGAGTGGAGTGGAGTGGCGTGGCTTGGCTTTATATGATCGGTACTCCCGAGTCCCGACAAAAAATAGGTGGTAAATTCCGGCAGAGGTAAATATTTTTTCTCTGAATTCGTTTACTTGGCGTGAATGGGGGAATTTGAAAACAAAACAAAAAAATAATATATATATATATATATATATTCTCACACCTAGCCTTGCGTGTTTAGTATGTGTAACAGTTAATGCATATGGGAGCGAGCTTTAACCATATTTGGCATCTAAATGCAAGGATTGCGAAACCATACGTATTGGATGGAGGTTGTATTAGAAAAATCAGTGGTACGATAGTTTGTGTTTGAAATCACGATTTGATCATAATTTAATCATTTTAAATCATGCCGCCAAAATCTTCTATCAATTTAGATTCTATATATATGAGGTTTTTTCGTCTGGACCGTAGATACAATACGATTTCACAAACACCGTCCATATATGTATACATGCACTAAACAAATTTGTGCTAACTCGCTAGGAGCCTACCATGCACTTAAAAAAAAGACGCTAGGAGCCTAGGACAATTATAATGCAAAATAATAATAATAATAATTATAATAATAGATCACCGTATCCACCTCCCGGGGTTACTGTAGGCACATGAAGCTATCTTCCTCTTTAATAATCTTATTACTCCAAACAGAGTACCCAATCAATCCTATTCCTACCCAAGCTCATCCGCCTTAGCTTCTAGAGAGAGACTTGACTAGGATTTGGGAAATATTTCAAATAGCACAAGATGGCTGGCTAGTGGCTCCACCATGCCCCTTTTTCCAATGAGAACTTCCCCGCCCTAACACTGCTGTGCTGCTATTGCCTGCTATCATGCATATTCATATCTAGGATTTGAGAATGAGAGGGCACAAAACAATGGTCACAAAGCTCCAAGAATGGACTTACCACCAAAGCCAGGTTACATAATTACCACAAATGTTCTCCCAATAAGACTTGCACCATTTCTTAACATCCACATGACATGAGCCCATCTTCCGTTGTTTATTTGCTTGCTCTGGCTATATATGTGCACTTCGTACTTGGAAAGGTGTTGACACCTAAAATTAATTTGGGCCGAAATTAAATGCCGCATTAATTAGTCTCGGCATTTAATTCGATACCGGGTTTGTACCGCGGCATGGGAAACGACACCGCTTAATGAAAAAAAAGCTGCGCGTGTAGATTGGTTGGAGAAGGGAGTTTTATAATTAATTATTCCTTGTAGGAAGGGGAAAATCGGTACCGCATGGAGAATTAAAACGGTACCGCAAGAAAGCTTAGCGGTACCGGTCACCAAAAAACAAAAGAGGGGCCGCGCATTAGTTGATTGTTGGGGAATGAGTTTTGTTTACTCTAATTAATTATAATTATTTTTTACTCCTTGTTGGATAGGGAGAAGCGGCACCGCGGAGAGCTAAAACGGTGCCGCGGAGTTAAAAACGGTACCGTGATAAGCCCAACGGTACCGTGGATTAGCAAACGACAGTGTTTAAAATAACAAACAATGTCGCAAAAAGGAAAAAACAATCGGAGCTGTGGTGGCGCTAGCGATGTCGTTGGCCATAGCTAGTGATGGCCGGATTAATTAATTAATATTTTAATGACTTTTTAGCACAGTGGCGTTTAGTTGAAAGCGATGCCGTAAGAGGAAGAAACGACACCGCGGGACAAGGAAACAGTGTTGTTTAACTAAGAACGACGCCGGGGTGAGAGTTTGACGGCGAGTTAACAATGAGGGCTGATTTAATAAATCAGTATTTTATGAGTATTTTAGACGGTGTCGTTTAATGAAAAGCGATGTCGTGGAAAAGTAAAACGACATCGCGGTAGTGGTAAGAGTTCGGCCGAAGGCAGCCCGCCAAGCCTAACGGCGTCGCAAGAGTATAGAACGACGTTGTTTGATGGACTAACAATGTCGTTGGTTAAACCGGGTCACGGCAGTTGAGTTGGAACATAAAACGGCATCGGTTGGTGAAAGGCGATGCCGTGGTATTGGTGAAACGTCATCGTTACATGGACAAGGTGGTGAGTTGTTTCGCCAAGTTTCTGCAAAGCAAGAGCGGTTTCGAAGGCACGTGATTATCACGCAACAAGGAGGAAGTTACCTGCACGGTTGACAGGAATGAAGACGTGGGAGATAAAGGCGCCAAGGCAGTTACCACGAAGGGGAGAAGCGCGAAGTATAAAGATTGAGAAGAGAGAGAGAGAGACTCGAGAGGGCAAAAATCAAATCACAACTGCACTGTCGCAGATTTTTCTCTGTAGTTTCGTAGAACCGCTCTGTCAAAGATCTCCTTTGCAGAGTCATAGTAGTTGTAGTCGTAGTTGCGGAGCTCTCCAAAGGAACCTCCATAGGAGTAGAGGTAACGTAACTAAGGACTCCTGGTTCGATTTTCTGGTTATTCGTCGAACACCCTCATTCGAACGTAGTTTGGAGAGGTGGTGAACCGAATAACGGTTGTTTGATTAGAAGTCAAAGGTGTATCGATCAAATCAACATCGCCGACATCGGTGGTGGATATTTGACGGTAGTCTTTATTTCTGTATAATCGATCAAATCAACGGCGCCGACTTTCGGCGGCGGATATTTGACGATTTTGCTGACTTTGTGTTTGTGCTTACTTGAAAACAGTGCGCATTGAACACGCGAGTTTCGCCAACGAAACAAATTGGCACACCCGGTGGGACACGTGTGTTCGGATGGCTCCGCGAAGGAAGAATCACGAGGGCGATCTTCCACCAACTTCAGTGGAGGAAGAGCCAATGGTCAATGTAGAGAGTGACCAGAGTGGCGGTTCACACGGTGGTTCGAGCAACGATGACGGAGGGGAAGTACCAGCAGTGGCGCAAACTGCCAACCACGGTGAGATAACACGCATGCTTCGCCAAGTCATGGCTGATAACCAACAGGTAAAACTTCACTTAGCCTCTTTGGATGGACGTCTTGATGGTCTTAGTTCTCGGATTGATAGACGTGTTAGCCAACTGGTTGAAGTCGTAGATAAAAACAGAATGGATTTTGAAAGTAACAGTCGTGATTTTAATGATTTTAGAGAGTTTTTGAATAGGCCAGTGCCGCAAACAAGGGCTTTGCCGTTAGGCGGCGAGAATCCGTTACACAACGACACTGGCACCAATAGCTTTCCGGTCAATGGCGGCCGAGACAGGGCGTTTCACCGACACCGGTGTTGAACCCAACAAGTAGAGTAAATCTTGGCGAGACCAGCACTGCGGCTAACACTCGTGTTGAGCCGCCACCAGTGCACAACGTGAGTCCACAAAATATCCCGGAAGCCAGACCCTACGTGGCTCCGATGAGCGGTACTGTTGGTGGAGGAACGATCAACAATGATCATGTTCCGCCACGCGGTTACCCATAAAACGTGCCGCCTCCCCCGAACGGGCTTGGCATGGATCCTGGTGGATTCATACCACAAGGAGGGCGACTCGGGGGCAAGACGTTAGGCGGCGAGAATCCGTTACACAACGACACTGGCACCAATAGCTTTCCGGTCAATGGCGGCCGAGATACTCAGCCGAGACAGGGCGTTTCACCGACACAGGTGTTGAACCCAACAAGTAGAGTAAATCTTGGCGAGACCAGCACTGCGGCTAACACTCGTGTTGAGCCGCCACCAGTGCACAACGTGAGTCCACAAAATATCCCGGAAGCCAGACCCTACGTGGCTCCGATGAGCGGTACTGTTGGTGGAGGAACGATCAACAATGATTATGTTCCGCCACGCGGTTACCCATAAAACGTGCCGCCTCCCCCGAACGGGCTTGGCATGGATCCTGGTGGATTCATACCACAAGGAGGGCGACTCGGGGGCAAGACGTTAGGCGGCGAGAATCCGTTACACAACGACACTGGCACCAATAGCTTTCCGGTCAATGGCGGCCGAGATACTCAGCCGAGACAGGGCGTTTCACCGACACCGGTGTTGAACCCAACAAGTAGAGTAAATCTTGGCGAGACCAGCACTGCGGCTAACACTCGTGTTGAGCCGCCACCAGTGCACAACGTGAGTCCACAAAATATCCCGGAAGCCAGACCCTACGTGGCTCCGATGAGCGGAACTGTTGGTGGAGGAACGATCAACAATGATCATGTTCCGCCACGCGGTTACCCATAAAACGTGCCGCCTCCCCCGAACGGGCTTGGCATGGATCCTGGTGGATTCATACCACAAGGAGGGCAACTCGGGGGCAAGACGTTAACGCGATTCGAGATTAGGTAGCACAGATTCTGGCGGATCAGTTTGGTTTAGGGATTAGACCAGCGATGCCGCCGGTATACCGAAAACCATATCCGGATTGGGTTGATAGATACTACCCCTTTCCACGTGGGTTTCGCGTACCTGATTTCATCACCTTCAGCGGGACTGGAGATCAGTCCACCGTCGAGCACGTTGGACGATTCACGGTTCAGTGTGGTGATGTGAGTGAACCTGCCTGGGGAAGAGGGCAACGTAGGCAGTGGGTTGCTCAAAGTACCCCACCTTTCAAAAGTCTGCCTTTTGGACTTGCCCGGTGAGAGGTCCCCCACCTGTCAGGAGAACTTTCAGGATGCCAAATGTGCCTCAGGGTGGTTGGCACACCTAAGATGGCAAAGTGACTGGGGAAGCAGCTGAGTTGTGGTTGAAAAAGCAACAGAATCCCAAAGAAGCAAAACCGCCGGAGCGAAAGAAGAAGTAGATACTTATTAATAATGGTGGAATTCGGTGGATGCGATGATCAGCTACCATTTTGCTTTTAATTCCGGTGAAGGAAAGGGATTGGGCATGTAAGGTAATGGTGTTGGCCGCCGAACTGTTTTGCTTAGGTAGGAAATGTATCTCGCTCTTTCTGGCCAAACAATGTTGCCGGCAAGTTCAAAATTCAAACGGTGCTGGACTGCTGGTGGTGTTAGCCGTGGAGTCGGCGTTTTGGCCAAGGCTCCAGGAGTACAAGATGTATAATATAGGAAGAGGTGGGGAGACATGGACGGTTTGAACAATGGTGAATGAGGGACTAAATTTAGTGGTCAACTATTAAGCAAAATGTTTAATCTTTCGGCCAAGCTGTGGGTTTATGGCGGGCATTTCCACTTTCGAGCAATACGGGCCGAACAAATAAAAGCCAGACATCGATGTTGTCTTGTTGGAAGTGGTAAACAGAATGCTATGACTTTGTAGTACACTCCCACAAGGTTGCAAGTATTCACGTGAGGAGCCATGCAGGGATGTGGCCTCATGGTATTGATAGGCGAAGGAAACGGTAACGGCGTCGTAATAAAATAAATAAAAAAATTTCGATTGTTCAAAAGAGCAAACTGTCCGAGAGCAAAAGAAACAATAGTAGTGGCACGAGCATGCCGAAACAGAACAAATTCAGTTCGAAATAAATAGAGGCCGAAAGTAAATGTAACGAGCCTCTAGTCGGTGAGATGCTTGGCTATGTAAGCCAGTTCCGCCCGCAATGTGTCAAAGCCAGTCCTTGCTGCCTGCCGAAGTTGAATGACCTGCGCCTTCCTAATCTCAAGCTTGTCGTCAGCTAGTGTTGTTTCTTGCGCCGCTAGTATTTGAGTTTCAGCTGTGAGGGCAGTAATGGACGCCTGAATCGTTGTGCGGTGGGAGATATCTTCAGCCAATTCATTTTTCTTGACCTGCACATCTTTCTCGAGTTGTTTCAGTTCGGCCTTCATCGCAGCAATTCTAGATTCAGCTGTATGAATTTCTTGTTCGTGAGTCGCGCACCGCCGAGAGCGGGCTTCATATTGAGAAGATAGATCATTAAAACGCGCGGTGTTAGCGACGAGATGCGCCCTGACTGATTGGAGGGTGGTTCCCCTTTCGGCACTGTGTTTCTCTAGCTCGAGGGCGTCATGAGCACATTTCATGTACTTTTGGGCGAGTTGCTGAGCTTTCCTTGCAGCAGCCGTTTCTTCCAGCCCAAGTCCCGGCAAGATTTCGGAAGGACCCACTCCGCTCAATACTGTAAAAGCCGATTCAAGCCCAATTTGCTGTGGAGGGTCAACCGCTTCTTCCAAAGAAAGGGAGAGAAATTGAACGATCTGGCCAATGGCATTTTTTATGGCTTGGGTCCGTAGAGCAAGGCAGATCTCGATAGAGGGTGGAGTCCGAGTTCTTGCCAATGAAGTGAAGAACCTCACCGCCGTATCAAGATCAGGTACGCTCTGAAAATCACAAGAATGAACCAGTGAGTCACAAGATAGAAAGTTGAAAGCTGCCTAGTGAAGAATACGTAACTGGCTTTACCGTGGGGGCCGGGGTCGGTGAGGCCACACTCATGGTGGACGGAACGGATCTAGTAAGGTCGGAAAAAGGGGATGATCGAGCTGCGAGTGGTGCGAAAGATGGGAGGGCTGAGCTAGCAAGAGATGTGGGGGTGGGGGTTGGCATCGTGACCCCGAAACTGGCGGGTTTGAGTGGAGGCATGGTTGGAGCCGACATGGAGGCATTTTCTCTAGTAGACGATGTAGGCGTGGGGCTAGCAGAAGCCGCCAATGGAGAACTGGTTGGAACAGATGGGATAATGGCGCTCTCGTGCCCAGTCGTCGAGAGTGGAGCAGAGCCGGTGTTCGACATTGAATCAGCCACCGGTTGGCTAGTTTGTTCCGCAAGAGTCGAGCCATTTAAAATCGCTGCATCATCGTTAGGGTCGATCTCGGACTCAATACTCATGGAGTCAGAGGTGGATCGTGTGTCTTCTCCCGACTCATCGGTTCCTGGATCCTGCAAAAATGGAAAGTTGAATTAAGAAGAAAACACGGTCGCGGCTAGGTTAGTGCGAAGACAACTATGGCGGCTTTGTGCAGGGCAATTATAGGTGGTGGAAGTGGGAGTGCCACGTGGGCAATTTATCAAAATTGCGAAGGAAGTAAAGAAGAGAAAAGGGAACACGACAAGTTGGGCCACAAGTGATAATATACCTAAGCTAAAACAAATGGCCCCCAAAAGAGGTCGTAATAATGGGATACAAGGTGGTCGTACTTACCTCAACATTGAAGCTCGAACGGATTTGTTTAGTGGGACGAACGCCGCCCGGTGATTTCCCGGAAGCTGCGCAAGGCGAAGAGCCAGGTAAATGGGATAAAATAACGCACCACGAGATGAGGATAAGTACGAAGATGAAGTAGAGGCTTACATGCTCGACGCTTTGCAGAGTCGTGCGAAGGAGGTACGATGAACTCCTCATCGTCATCATTATTGTCAGCTGCACCACGCTCGCACTGGGTTATGTGGCTGATGACGTTGGCCGCCAAATCGTTAAAGTATCGAACCTCTTTGGCATTCCAGGCCAATTGGAACAATGGCGTTACTACGCCCTCTGTTGCGGTGAAGTGCTTAAAAGCATTGGGAAGCAAGAAATCACAACACGCTTTCACATCTTCAATATCCTTCTCCGAGAGGTCTGCAAGCCGCGAGTATAGCCGCGGGTAGTTTTTTGAAAATACCAGAGGAATGGGCCATTGTTGTGCTAGGCCGAACTGACGTGAGGCAAAGTGGGGATTGTAGACCTCGATGCTGAGATCGGTCGAGGCTTCGGGGGCAAAGAGCATGTCTCTCGCCACTATCCAGCGAGCCCACTCTTCCACATACCAGTTATAGTCACCGAGGGAAGCGTCTCCTTCTGGAGGTTTTTGGTTGAAAGTAAGCCTGAACGACAGAGGTCCAAAAATCCGAGCTTCAAATGGAGTAAAGCTCTCGATGTCTCCGGCTTCGTAAAAAACCGGGAAGTATGTAGCAAAGTCCTTTTTCAGTGGGGGCCTTTGGCGTAGTAATGGCCGTATGACAAGATCGCGGTATCGTGAGCCATGTCAGCGGGAGCAGGCAACGAGCCCCGTACGGCGGGAAAATAAGCATATAACCACAACTGCAGTAGCCAAAGGGGACCCGCGCCGGTGACTTGTCTAGCCTCGGTGGCTTTCTTGATCTGTTGAACGGTCAGGTACATACCCCGATAAAGGTGACATAACACTACTTCAGCAAGGTTATCGCATTCCCCGGCCGCAATTTGGTAGGTTGAATTGATCGCTTGCACTGGTTGCCCGCCGCCGGGACAGAGGATGAATTTGTTCAACCAGTAATGGATAAAGTAGGCTCGCTCCCTATCGGTGACCGGTGCTGCAGGGTCAGTTGGGGAATTGGTGTTGTACAGGGAGCGGTAGGAGCGATCGAAGGGAATAGGGCTATCACGGTTGAAAGGGATTCTAGCGATGGTAGGAGAGCGATGACGAGAGAGTCCAGTTAACGCGACGATGTCGAGCATGGTGACCGTCATGGTTCCTAATGGGAAAACGAAACTATTGGACTCTGTGGACCAAAAACAGATGGCAACTTTGAATAAATCGGCATCTGGTAGGGGAGGATGGGCACAAAGAGATAAGAAGCGATCTATGCCAGCATCCCTCCAATGAGAGATAGTGGTTTCATCAGCAAGTAGGCGACAATACCATCTCACAAAGTCTTGTCCAGAGAGAGCCCAGGAAGAGAGGGTTCGTTTCGGTTTCTGCTGGGCAAAGAACGGAGTCGGTGCGTGACGGAGGAGTAGCCTGGCTTGGGCAACAGGATAAACATCTAGCTTGTTTGTGGTCTCATCATCACGATTGGTTATGGCGGGACCGTGCAAACCCTCGCCCTTGTCCGTTAATGAAAGAGTGTCGAGTTCTATGGAGGGATAGTTATCCAGGTTCCTCCATCTTTCCTGTGGATCATCAATACTGCACATATGGGCCGCAAGGTCGGGTGGTGGTGGCCTGCCAAGAGAAGAACCAGGAGCAGGTACATTATCTTTTATTCACAAGATCATGATTGCATAAACAATATACGTGCCAAAGGTGAAACTAAACAATGAAAGCAAGAACGTGGATAGTAACGAGAAGGGAATGAGAAATTCAGTACTGTTTTTGAGGAGGTGTGCGACCGCCGGGAGCCATGTCGGTGCCGTAATGGATGATTGTCGGGCGTAGCTTGTGTGCTCGGAGAAGAAGTTGGAGGTGGTTTGGCGAATTTCGCTGCGGGTCGACAAGGATGGAGGTGAGTTACGGAGTTGTCCGATCCATTTATTTATAGGGTCATCGTATCTTGGTTAGGAGTATTAAGCTTGGGAGGAAAAGGATAGCCTGGTAACCTTTTCATTGTGGGAGAAGGCATGGCCGCACAATTGCAGGGCTGGCATTCTCAAGGGGCACAAGAATTGTTTGATGAAAGTGTTCTAAATGGGCCAAACATGATTATTCCCCTAGCCATTGTCGTGGAAGAGTGGGGGTGGTGATTTGCTAATTAAGTGCAAGGAGGTTCTCATGTTTGAAGCACTAGTGTTTGGCTTAACAGTACCACAAATTGGGTTGGGAATTTATGCAGCCCAAGCTTGTTCTCTTCGCCGTAGGATTGCTTAGGTGAAGAGAAACAGAGGCAACAAAGGCGTCTAGGGATTTTCCCCTTGCACTGTTGCGTTGGCCGCCAACGACGTTGCCTGTCTCATAACGTAGTAAACACTAGTGTTATGAGGTGTGCGTGGTTGTAATATAGATTTTGGCGGTATCATGGATAAAAAGGGGAAATCATATAAATAATCAATTTGGCCACAACAGGGGGTGAATTTAGACAACATCAACAACGTGGTTAGGGTTTGTGGCGACTGGCGGGTTTACTTCTCGATGTTGGAGAAGGAATGTTGTCTCTTCCTCGTTGGAAGAAAGGTATTATTTGTTGGGTAGCTAGCAAGACTGGCCGAACAAATAAAATAATCAGGACAACAATGGACCAAATTATTTGTGTGGATGGGTATGATGAAGTTTGTTCTCATACTTAAAGCCACTAATCAAAGTCAACAAAATCCACCACATAAAAAACGCTAGAGATGCTCATTAGTTGGCTACATCTTCACTCCCAATTAATTGGATTAATATTCTAGTCTTAGATCTTATTTATTTCTTCTAATATCTTTTCTTCTAGTCTCTCAAATGTCAAAACCGGCCCACTTCCCCACGCCACTCTCTTTTTGCTTTCTTCTTTCTCTATCCACCAATGTGCCGGAGAAAAGGCCCATAATTAATTAACCATTTGTAGGAATTTTCGTGATTTGGGTTGGGTTTCACTAGTATTCTTTTCTATCCGAGTATTAAAATTTATACTAGCTCATTGCCCGGCACTTGGCCGGATGTAGTCTCAGAAATTGACTCTTTGATTGTAACTGATGTTACTCGTTTACATGTATGCGGCGATGACCGGAGGTAGGTCAACAATACCATAATAATATGATGGAAATCCATTGCATTGCAAAAGAAACAGTAAAACATAAACACTATAATAGACAATTCAAACCAAGCCATTAGCCTGCAATATAGCCACTATTGCCATGCACCATGATGCCCCTAGAGTGAACATGAAAAAACTAAAGGAATGCTTACCTGACTCCAACTATCGATGGTAAAAATGGAAGTCACCAAGAGATTTCATAAGAAAACTCCAATATAGATTGCCCTTAAACCAAAAACCACAGTGATACAAAATGCGATGAATCTCTTGCTGAGAAAACAAAAACCAGCAATGTCCAAATCAACTCGATGGAATGCGTCAGTTAGTTTTTTCTAATAAATAGTTTTGTTAATTAAAATGTCAGGAAAAAAAAAGAGATTCAAAGCATGCAATCTGCTTTAGAAATCTCATATACAAACAAAAGAAACAGGCAAACAATATATGTCTAGAAGCACCAACAGATAATAACTTCTGTCAATATACCTCCCCATTATTACGATTCTTATCCTTCTCTACAACAAACACACTGATTGGTCCACTCTTACTCCTTTTTCGTGGAAGCTACATGACATTTTGCATCATTGCACATTAATTCAAACTACCATTCCTTGCTACAATTTATGGCTTGGGATAATATCACTTCAGTCATAATACAAATTTACACGAAATGAAAGAAATGATCATTATAATAGTCTTGTAAAATTTAGAGTACCAATGGCGATTCCTCTCTTCTCCTTGGTGGCTTCTACAATAAAATGAGATTGATGACTATCTCCACCAACGTATTTTATACGATCATTGTATGACCTTTTGTATAAACCATTTCTGTCTCACCCATTTTCGCATCACAACTCCAAGAGCTAACTTGTTGGGGTTCTCTTCTAGGTAAGCAACTTGTATCAACATCATGCATGAAAATAAAAATTGCTTTGGTTGAGATACTATAAGGATCTTGTGATGCGTTGAAGAAGGCTAAACTGTTTCCCAGACATTATCAACCCCCAATCAATTTGATGTAAGTCATTGCTCTCTTACCATCTAAATTAAATAGAAAGCTCAGGTTGACCTCTTTTATAGCTTCACTTGACAATTTCTTAGAGGAGATAAAATCACGATTCACAATTCTAGAACAACCACCTCATATAGTACAATCTTATGGAAACAACACTAATGAAGCACACAAATTACAATTCCGTACATGTTTCCTATGAGGGTGTGCATGTGCAAATTAAGAAAAATATAATGATTAAGGAGAGAGCTTACCTGGCACCCGGCTTTGAGGAGCAAAAATCCCTTCAATAAATTCCAGGTGGAGATGTCCAATCATTCGGGTCTAGAAATGCGTATATATCAACATGCTATACTAAAAACACAAAGAGTTCGGTTTGTCCTTCCCATGACAACATATTCTCACAATGTATTTATTCCTTGCAGAGAGAATGATATCAAACCATCTCGTATCTGCTCCAATTATGGTTATCACTCGTATTTTTTATATTGTAGTAATTAGAACACCACTTTTAAATCTGGAAGCAAGTGACACTGTCACAAAACATCATATTGTAAAAACTTATCTGCAATCATGAGGTTATTCCACTCAAAAAAAACCATGTTTTATATGTTGAAGATTAGCATTATAGCTTGAATAGTTTAATTTGGAAATGATCTCAACTCTTACATATAAATTTTCTGTAAGAGTGGTATGATTGAAGCTATTCACTATGTTAACACTAATCAGAATAGTCATTGTTTACTGAAAACTAACCACAAAAACATTTCAAATCGGAAAAATGATGATACTAAACAAGGGTATCATAACAAAAGCAACAAAAAGTATAGCTATTTATCTTTAATCATCTCAAAAGTCAACCTAGAAGATCAGTCATATGAACTGATGTTAAGAGATCACACATTACTCTCAAAGAAACTAAATAACCCATCAGTCAGCTCTCCAAGCAAGAAGACTCAACCTTTCCATATTTACTCCTCCAAAAATTGCTCTGCATAACAGTATAGGGAAAGAAGGTTAGGCGGTTATCGAGTCCGATTTAAAGGTTTGGAGAGACGACAATGGTTGAGCGTTTAGTAGGTCGAGAGCCCGGGACACTGTTTATCTTTAATCAACTCAAAAGTCAACCTAGAAGATCAACCAAATGAACTGATGTTAAGAGATCACTCATTACTGTCAAAGAAGTTAAACAATCCACCAGTCAGCTCTCCAAGAACACTCAAACTTTCCATATTTACCCCTCCGAAAATTTCTTTGCGTAACAATATAGGTTTAGGAGGTCAAGCGGTTGTCGAGTCCGGTGGGAAAGTTTGGAGAGACGACGATGGTTGAGCGTTTAGTAGGCTAGGACACCATTTAGACCCATTTACATTAGTTGCGTCTTTTCAATCCGCATTCGACAAACCAGCATCACTCAACCTTTCCATATTTAACCATCTTTTAAAGACACATGTGCCCCATATTCAATCAAAACTTTTATGTTAAAAAATATTGTTACTTTATGGTAGTTATATTATTTAAGTCTATGTCAAGATTTTTGCATCGCTTGTACACATTCAATACTGCAATTCGATGTGCAATATTTGCACCAATGACATTAGGCTTGCGATTTTAAAATTATTCTCCTTTTATAAGATAAATAGAAATAGAAATAATTATTAAATTTGAATTAAAATAATCAAAGTATGAAAATAGAAGTATCAAATACCAAAAATATATTTAGGGTAGAGTTAGCTTAGCTAACTATGACGAAAAATTCCTATGATTTTCCAGATTTATACTTTTTTGTATGTTTTTAATTTAAAAAGTTTAAAAAAATTTGTTTAGTGTAACTGATTATGTTTATTGTCTTTTCTCAAAGAGATCACGATTCAAATCCCATCACCAATGTATTTTTACTGTAAATAAGAAAATAATAAATGAGTGTGAAGACGAATCTACCCTTCCTAATTTTGCTATGGATGCAAGAATTTTCTAATGGGGGAAACACCTTTCCCATTTCACTATTATATTAGGTTTAGCGAAAGTAACCCGGGGGGTTGAGCTTTTAGTGTGTCGGATACTATTTGGGCCCGTTTACATCAGTAGCGCCTTCTCCATCCGCGTTGGGCAAACCAACAACACTCAATCTTTCCATATATACCCATCTAAATTGCTCTAGCGTAACAATAGAGGCAGAGTAGGTTAGCCGACTGTTGAGTCTGACAGAAAGTTTGGAGAGACGACGATGGTTGAGCGTTTAGTGGGTCGGGGCACTAATTGGGCTCATTTACATTAGTAGTGTCTTTTCCATCCGCGTTCGGCAAACCAACATCACTTAACCTTTCCATATTTACCCCTCTCTTAAAGACACATGTGCCCCATATTCACTCAAAAGCTCTGTGTTTAAAAATATTGTTACTTTATGGAAGTTATAACAATTAAGTTTATGTTAAGAATTCTACATCGCTTCTAGACATTCAAGAGTGCAATTCGGTATGGAATATTTGAATCAATGACATTTCGGTTGCTAACCATGGTGGAAAAGTCCTATGATTTTTTAGATTTAAGCCTCCTGTATGTTTTTTATTGGAAAAGCTCACACAAATGTGTTTATTGTAACTGGTTATGTTTCTTATCTTTGTTCGAAGAGACCACGGTTCAAATCTCATTAATGATGTATTTTTTTCTGTAAATAAGAAGTTAATAAATAACTGTGAAGACGAATCTACCCTTCCTACTTTCACTCTGGATGCAGGAAATTTGAAATGGGGCTTCAAGTTTTCTCATTTGGCTTTTATTTATTGTGTAGATATATCCTCCTTCCACAAATATAAGTAGGTTAACAGGACAGTGTTGCAACATTTGAGGTCACGCAATACTCATGATTTTTGTGTGGTGCGATATAATGTGAAGTACTTGGCATTCTTCGTCACCTATATATCTTTAGTATATTTTATTTATACACTTCGAGAAGCGAATCGGGTTGCTAATTCTGCGGCACAAACGCTATTCTGACATTAGCAATGTATTATGTTTGTGCCACAATACCCGCTGACCTGAAGCTTCACTTCGCCTGGCGCCTGCCTACACACACACACAAAGAGGAGGGCGCCTGAGCCCGTTAATCCTCCGACGCCCAAGTCAGTTCCTTAGAGAGGGAAGTGTCCCGAAGTAGGAATGTTAGCGAGAGAGTCCAACCTCCGTAAATGCTACCAACTGCCCCTATTTATACTCACCGAACTCGAGGTTGATCTCCTCCGCGTCACTGTCCCAATTTAATGCTTTGTGCCCTCTTTGTCAGACATCTAACTGCCTTGTCAGGCTTCTAACGCGCGACAGGCGCCCGCAGGCAATGGACCACCTGACAGCTTGTCTCCCATTGACTTTTAGTGTTTTGTCCTTTTGTGCCCTTCCTCTTGCTTGGGCCTAGAGGTATTTAGTGGAACCATTTTTGGGCCTTGCCCCCCAATTCTACTGTTTGGGGGCCCAGACCACTAATTGCTGGGTAGTACCCCCAACATATTATATGCTTACTCGTACATGGTCCGTCTTAAAATCCGTGAGAGTGTCGTAATTGTTGTGGCGCCCCTCACTTATCTGGTTAATACACAATGATTTCTGTGGAAAAAAATATAAATAGGTTTATTCAATTTAGTTTTTCATGCCCTCTCTGCCAAGAGAGGAACGATTTTAGTCTTTTTTTCCTCTCCCAATTTTCAGTGCATGAGCTACTATGTGCATATTACTTGGTTTCGTCTTTTTCTCCTGCGGTCCACTAAAATTGTAGAACTTAATTCAACTAAAAACAAATTGTAGAATTTTAAGTAGCTCAGGCTATGTGATTTGGGCATATCACTTGCAGTGTTATCCCATAATCATAACAGTTGGACTTTTCATTTTTTTTCTCCAGCGGTCCAAGTTTAGCGATTACAATACCACAAATCTCATAACTGGGTTAACACTTTTGAAGATAATCAATAATGAAAAAAACTCACCTCCAACAATTTTGTGTCTAAGATGATATATATTGTGATGAAAATTGCATTTCAATATATGATTATGTTCTGTGTGAACGTGCTTGCAAAAATGCAAAAAAAAAAAAAAATTTGTAAACTGCATTTCAATATATATGATTATGTTTCGAAATATGAGTATTTGTTATTTTATTTGGAATCTCAAATTTTATTTAAATATAAGTTGTAAGTAAATTATTTTTAAGTATGATTAATATATGATTAAATTCATTTGATGTTAATGATTTTTCAAAATTTTATCTAATTTGTTAAACGGGCACGAACTGCTTGTACCACTAGTCAAACTATTCTACTTGCTAAACCGACACAATCGTTTAAACGTGTTTGACAACCTTTGATATGATCCCAATTGGTGCCCTCTACAAGTTTTTATTACTTGGCCATGAAGCAATCTCACCAACTAATTAACAAGAACACTAAAATTTGATTAAGTGTTTATTATGTGCTAGGGTACCTACTTCGCAAGCTTGGTTCTCTCAATTGGCTCAATGAAAATTCAAGATTAAGGGTTTGTATCGAAGACAGAGTGTTTTTATACAAGCTGGTATGCTTGGTGGATCCAAAACAAGTCAGCAAGATCATTTTCCAGAGCCCTCAAGTTGCTACCTCAAAACCGAGAAACTACCAGATTTTGGCCAAGTATGGAAGGTAGTTCAAGAAGCCCACTTTGAAGGCTTATTCGAGGAAGATGGATGAGAGTCGATCCAAGAGGGCTGTGCCACACGAAAGTAAAGGTTTTCTACTACAATCTCAAGGGATTGGATGAAGGAAAGCTCGCCTCTAAGGCTTTGAACGAAACCCTGCAAGATCGTATGAAGCCTTGTCAATCTGTCTTGCAAATCCGAATCCTTCTCGGATTAGGATTAATTTGGATTGTTTTCCTTTACCTGTTTTGAGTTGTTTTTTGAGTTCTATTGTGTTTAGGGTTTCCTTTGAGAGTTTGTAGCTTAGCCTAGTTCTATTTAAAGCTTTTTCTTGCGTTGTAATAGTCAGATTTCATTAAATTGAATACAAACATAGAGTTTGATTCACAAGCTTTGCTGTGTGGAGTTGCTTAGACGAGTCTTAGATAGCTTGTTTGCTTAATCAATCAAGCCATTCACCCTTTATCGTGGCCGACTTCTACCCTATTCTTTCCCAGCCTTCGTCCTTGTGAACAATTGCACGAGAGATCCATCCAAAATCCTTATTTCACCCTGTTTTTGTTCGAGATTGCAAGTTGAGTTCAATTCAACTCATGACTGCGTGATCCTGAGCAAAGAGACCCATCTAGGGATTCATCAACCTTGCTGATCATAACCATGGTTGTCATGGTGACTTCCTCCCAGCCGGTTCAACCGGGTACAATCGATGTCGATCGTCACCAAACTGGCTGGAAAGGGGCCGATATTATATCCCTTAGTAAAATCCGGTCACTATTGGCCAAGTTTGGTCAACCCCTAAATACCGACTAGTTAGACCAGAAACCAAATTTCAGTATTTTGATATTTTCACTTTCCCTAAAAAAAACATTCATCACGGAATTTAGACCAAGTATCTTGTATCCGCTAGTTCAATCATACACCAATAGGCTACCAAAGAACTTTTTTATACACATTAACCTTATATATTATATTACTAATGTGATATTTTACATAGATCATCAGTGGCGGACCATTCGGATAAGGTGTGTCGGCCGACAAAATAAGATCATAAATCAAAATAAAAATTAAATAAAAAATTGTATAAAATTAATTCATTAATATATTATTTTTTTTACAACGAACCACTACGAAAATACATATCTTGAAAGGTTTGTAAAATTCATTCACCGCTTATGTTGCAAATCAAACCCTTTTTATATACACAACTAAATAATCCTTCTTAATTAGTAGCTCAACCCATTCCGAAGATAATTTTTTATTAGATTTATAGTGAAAAAGACTCACTCACCGCTTGTAGTTGCAACATGTGAAGTCAAAACTAACTTTATAAGCAAGTAAACTAAAGAACAATAAGTATATTTTCCTTGTTCAACCACTCGTCAAGGTAGCTCATCAATTCTCGCAATCTATCAAAGCTCTTATGTTCCATGAATAAACAAAAAAAAAGGTTTAATATATTAGTATTAATTAAATATCAAAATGAATATTATATAATTATATATTTTAGGAACTTTCTAACAATAAATTTCTTATAGCATAATGAAGGTGGGTCAGTAACATTTATCAGAGGTGTGTCAGACAACCCAAGTTAAAAAATTTTACACCAAAAATATATAAGTATCTCACAGAATTTTCTGGCGGAGGTGTGTTGGACGACACCAAAGCTCACTTGGGCCCGCCCATGTATATCATTGTAAAAGTTAACAAAGTTCATTTCATATACTTTTATTTTTATGCATCTCATTGTTTACTAGTAGTTATCAATTTCTAACTAAATATTATTTTGTGTGAATTAACTCTTTTAATTTCTTCTTTATAATTAAATTATTTGATTTTGAGGATTTCTATTTTTCTCATGTATTTTATTAAAATCGGTATTACCAACATAAACACGATTGTTACACGATCGGATCATTCCATTTTTAAAATCGGCACACCGGGATAAATGGATTTCACAACGTAGCTAGCTCATAACTGATCCCGATAAAACTTCATATAAAATGAAAGAATGTATAACATAAACTAGTGGATGTATAGGTAATAATCAAAGTCACCTAACATTAGAAGTGATCCCAATCAATCTTTAGACTCGGTAATAAGTGGTAATAAGTAGAACCAACACCGTAACGAGCGGAGAAATTTGTACAATAATTATAACTAGTCAACAAAAGGGTAATCCAGAGGCATAAATCTGGCCGGGTATGGCTAATTAAAGAAGCAAATTTTACTCTACGTTAATTGGCATGCATGCATGATGGGAGGAGAAACGTCATTTTCACTATCTGCGGAATCCTTTCTTTGGAGTTGCCTTGCACTAATGTCGTCCCTGTTGTCGATCCTCGTCGCCGGCGTACAATATCCGGAGGCAGCTTTGCAGACACTGGTCGCGGGCTGCTGGGCCGCGTCGATGTGCATACTGATCGGCTTCTACGATCCAGGCAGCCGCGGGAGACGAAGCATCGGCCGAGCCAATAAGACAGCGCTGGAGACGGCCTGTTTACTCGCCGCCGCCACGATGAGATACTCGGTTCCTTGCTACGACCCGTACATTCGCGACAACAACGATTTCAGCGAATATAGTGTGAATATGTACTACTACATTGTGCTCGTCCTCGCCACCCACATGGTATGTTGCTATGATTTGAAAATCTGTTGTCCGTGTGAAATAATTAGTCTCTTCTTATATTCGTGGATTAGCTAACATGCACTCATTGTGTTAGTGACGGTAACGTAGCCAGAAATCCATCTAACATACATAGTTTCAATGTGAAAAAATAGTAAGTTTAATTTCAGGATGTATTTTCGTATATTAAAAGGTTTCTAGACCGCATTCATCGTGCAAATTATGAGGGATGTCATTTTGTACTTTACTCTATCGAAAATCATTTATGATTTCATCAATCATATGATTTTGAACTGTTTTTTTTTTTCACTCATTCATTGCACTAAGTGTTCTTTCTACACTTGCAATGACAACTAGTAGCAACATACGCCACTAAGTTTTGGGTTTTCGTCTATATCAAAATTAGTTACAAAATATATTAATCGAAAGTTAAACGAAGATCACATAATTAATATTGCTTTTTGATAAAATTGTTTACAACAATAGAGAGATCTGATCTTGTGTTAAATTCACATACAACAAATATAAAAATCTATGACCACATTTCTTGGGTCAAGGTGGTGCAAAGACCTCCTTTGGCTCTTAGTGGCTCTGCGCGCATGCAACTGATTAGTGAACCAGGCACAGATGTTGACTTGTTTATTTC
Organism: Linum trigynum; assembly: GCA_964030455.1. Taxonomy (NCBI): domain Eukaryota; kingdom Viridiplantae; phylum Streptophyta; class Magnoliopsida; order Malpighiales; family Linaceae; genus Linum; species Linum trigynum. The sequence continues at coordinate 372,564 of OZ034822.1, read as the reverse complement.
ATTGTCGATTTCTAATCCGATCCGCTACAACAAGGTCTAGGTCTATGGCTATCTCAAGGCTGTCCGGCTCCCAGCCGACGTGGATTTCGGGGATCTGTGGTCGGTGACGTTGATGGAGAATCTCGTGTATTGGGCGCCTGCGTCCAGCACCGCGGCCCAGCTGGCTTCCTTCGCCTTGTGCTCGGCCGCCGTTGCCTATAGTCACAGCTACCATCCCTCGTCGAGGAGCATCGTCCCCGAGGGGTTAGCTTCATGCCTGGTTTCCGCTCTGGGGCTCCCATTGTTCTTCGTCCCGTTCTTGTGCGATTATTTACTACACCTGATCATCGGGGATGGAGATTGGGTGCTCCGAATGAGGATCGTTAATATTTTTTCTTTTTTTGCTGGTTACATCTACCTGTACACGCTGGGGATGCGGTGGACGCGCGAGAAAGTTCGCGTCGACAACGAGCGTGCTGCTGCCGAGACAAAGAAGAAACAAGTCGATGCTATGGTACTTGTTCATTACAACGCTCTGCAACTCACGAGGAGGGGAAAGAAAAATTGGTCCTTTTGATGCTTATGATCATGTTTGTCACTCTTTCAACTTTTTTTTCTTCTTCCCAGGTTGTGTTGTATTAAGAAATACACTCTATAGTAGATTCTCATGTATGATTTTCTATCTTATACGAGAAGAAGATGTACCATTACTATATACAGGGGCGGACCCAGGGAGGTTTAGGGGTGTCCGGGAAAACAGTTGTCCAATTCTCAGTGGTAATTTACGTATGGAAAAAAAATTGATAGTGAGGGACACCCCTTAAATTTGAAAAAATGATTATCCTACTGTCATTTGTGTATAGGAATATAAGTGGTAGGTTGGATAATTCAAATTTTGAACACTATTATTATTAATAAACTTAATTTCTATTGAGCTAAACTCATTTGTTGTTCAATTTTGAACAATGTGTAATAGTAAAATGGCATTCCCTATCTCTAATTATTTTAAAAACCTAACAATTAAACTAATTTCAAACTACCCTTAATTTGTATTGATTTTATGATTGTACGGCAAGTGTTGAAAGAGTCTTTCAGCTTTGGGTTACATCAAGAACAAGTTTACAAATCGAATATGCGATAAGTTCGTGAATGATTGTCTAGCTAGCAGTGTATATAGAGACAATTTTTTTAACACTATAGACACCAAGTGTATTCTACAATTATTTCCGAATATGAAAACATATCATGGACTTTTTTAACCTATACGAGTAAGGTATTTTCATATTTACAATTTTATTTTTATCAATTATTTTTATTTAATTTATTTTTTAAAAGAGGACACTCCTATGATAAATTTCTGGGTCCGTCACTGACTATATATACGTTAGGATGTACACGAGAATGTAGCATAAAACGTTACGAAAGTAGCTAGGGAAGAGTATTAATTAAGATATTAGTAAACAGGTTAATCGGCCCAAATCTAACTAGTCATATCATGTGTTTTGTTGATGAGGGCCAACATGCATGCAACATTAGTCATCCATCAATATATAGTCTCCTAATATATTTCTTTTTCTTAAAAAAGTCTATTCCTTGGGGGCTTCAGCATAGTTTTTCCTTGTTGTTTTTTCCTAGAAGAAAGCCATAATGATCTAATGCAGGTGAGCTTCTTTGTTGACATTTTTTACTCGGGCTAGCTAGCTAGCTTTTGAACTTATCAGAGGGACAGATAGATAGATGTTGTAGTTGACCTACCAACAAGCTAGCTAGTACACATATTTCTGCACTCCACGTCTCCACCCAACTTAGACTTTGTCCTTATATATCTGCGTACATCTCCATTAGCTGCTTCAATTCAAATGCCCCCTATAAATTGCCTCTTCCATCAAGCCAAAGCCAAAGCAAAACCCCACACCTCTCTCACTTCATTCCAAACCACCACCTTTTCTGCTTCAACACGTACAGCTTCTATATTTTTCAGGGTTGAAAGGAGTACTGTGATTGATCAAAACCCGGCAGGCACCGCAACATATATGGCTTCTCACAGGAGAACATGTGTCGGTCCCATGTTGCTGCTGCTCTTCGCTATTGTCTTTGTCGATGTCCCATGCAGTGGAGTAGCTGCTGCTGCTGCGTCTCGCCGCATGCTGGAGATGCCGGAGCTTCCCAAGCCTGAACTACTGCCTCCTGTACCTAAACTCGAGCTTCCACCTCTCCCCAAGCCAGAGCTTCCCCATTTCCCTGATCTCCCCAAACCGGAACTGCCTCCTCTCCCCAAACCTGAGGTTCCAGAATTGCCCAAACCCGAAATCCCCAAGCCTGTAGTTCCAGAATTGCCAAAACCTGACCTCCCAAAACCTATAGTTCCTCAAATGCCGAAACCTGAACTTCCTAAGCCTCAAATTCCAGAATTGCCAAAACCTGACCTCCCTAAGCCAGTTGTTCCAGAATTTCCCAAGCTTGAAACTCCAGAGCTGCCAAAGCCCCAAGTTCCTGCACTGCCAAAACCTGAAATTCCTAAGCCCCAAGTTCCAGAGCTTCCAAAACCTGAAATCCCTAAGCCTCAAGTTCCAAAACCCCAAGTTCCAGAATTTCCGAAACCCGAGGTCCCAGCTTTCCCAAAACCTCAAGTGCCACAGCTGCCTAAAGTGCCAGAGATTCCAAAACCTGAATTCCCAAAAGTACCAGAATTGCCCCATCTCCCTGACCTCCCCAAACCCATTGCTCCTTGAATCTTTCCCGACTTGGTCATATACTAGCTACTTCTTCTCTGCCTCCTCAAGGTGGTGGCCATGGCTGCTGCATCTACTAGCGGTTTATCATACCATCATTATTCGCATGGGTTTCATTATTAGCATATTAATACATGTAACACCATATGTTTGTTTGTTTGGTTTCTTTTCTATTTCTGTTTTGTTAAATGATTTAGTACTCATTTATACTTGTGTGACTATCGTACTTCATCATGTCTCTCATATGATTTATATATATATATATATATTGAGATGAACATTATTCTATTTTTATTTATGATTTTCTGGTCAATTTAGTCAGTTAATTAAGATTCATCGTCAGACTAGTCATGCTAGTACTGTCAATTAACCAATTAAATTATAGCCATATCAAAAGTGTTTTTTGGTATAATTTAATCCAGTCTGATTTCAATTAAAACCAAACTATATTATAATTGGTGCCACTCAATTTAATCTTGTCTGATTTCAATTTATTTCTTTTTTCTGTTGAGAGTCTTGTACTTCCAAATTACATTAATTGCAATGAGTCAATGACAAATATGTTTTTGGTAATTTGATTATTAGTTAAGTTAATTCAAATCACCTTTAGAATTGGGTGAATAACTCGCAAGAATAGTTTATTACTAATAATTCGAGTATTTGTTGGACATGAAATTGCTTTTATATATATATGGTTATGTCACTTATAGAGTTGGGTGCATTGTATGCACTCATACCGAAGTAGCCACTATATATATACATTTATCTTAGTTATTCATCTTTTCATCTACTTTTGTCTTTCAATGAATAACAACATCCGATAAGAAAAGAATGAGTAGCTCATCAAAGAAGCAACAGAAGCAACAAAGATATATTTAAAACCTTGCAGTGCGTTTCTTGATAACAACATAACCGTTCTTGGAATGGTATTAACTCACAACGGGTAGGTCTGGGTGCTCTCGCATCGGCCTTGGATTCGAACTGACCTTCCTCGGTCCTCTTCCTCCCTCTGTCCCCTCCCTCTCCAATACATCGAATAATAAGAAGGAGAATATGGTGAATACACCAACTAGTCTGAGCATTTAGTCCACCAGAAAAACCGACAAGTGGTTTCGCTTGTCTTGTTTTCATTGGATCTTATTTCCTCGTGTTTGCTTGTCTTGTTTTCATTGGATCTTATTTCCTCGTGTTTCACCCAACTCGTTTCTTAAAGCCCTGTGAGGAGGAAGATCGAGTTGAAAGTAGTTCGACCAATGAGGTTACAACAAAATAACAATTTCTGAAAATTTGAAATTCAATTTATTAAGGTTTGTTGGTTATAATTAGAGTCACCCATGGCTTGTTTGATGTGGAGATAAGTGACATAGACTGAAGCAAATCCAAATCTCACGTTGGTTGAACCTCGAAGCTTCTTGTGTTGTGCTCGTTATGAAAACATTTAAGTTATTTGGTTCTCTCTAATATCTCAAAGTCTAATTTGAACTTATTACTAACTATACATACCATGACATGTACATGTCTAAACTGAAAAATCAATGAGAAGATCAACGATATATACTAACAACCAATCACAATAAACAAATTTCCACACATATAAATATATGTAGAAGACATGGTTGGTTGCATGTTTCTAATCATATAATTCACATTGATCACCAAAATTACATTATGTTATATATTGTTGGAATTAGTCCATATTCTCCAAGAGTTAGAATGTTCCTATTATGCATGCATAGCGCTTATTCTTTGCAATGTGGTATCTTGAATCTGTTCTCTTACCTAAACTACAAGACTCGCGTGAAGGCTCAAAAGAACAGAAAGCTTCACGCAAATTGTCCTTTTTTCTGGTGAAAACCTTTTAAAGTGACAACTAATTACTTGCAAATACAGTAGTTTCTGATGAGTGATGACAAAGATGGTCTGAAACTAACATCTTTTGGAAGGAACAACTGATGGGTTGTCATACGAAACTACTCAGAGTGACCCATCATCAGAATAACAGTAGTGTCTGATGTAAAAAAAAAAAACCACAGGATAAAGCTAGGACGAGCAAGCAACAAATAACTAACCAAGCCACACAAAGAGCAAGTCTCTCTAGCTCCCATCTGCCTAATCGACTTCAAGTACTCAGCACGCTAATCAACTACAAGTTGTCGGCGCTTGTAACGCACCATCACGCTTCCTTTAACACCCACAACCATTGCATTCCAGTCGATTTCTGGGAAGGGAGAAACAAGCTCCAGCTCGAAGTTCCTCAGCAGATGGCTCCATATGGCCTTTATCTGCAAGTATGCAAAGGGCTCCCCGAGGCAGCCATGCCTACCCCCACCAAAAGATATGTAGGAGAAAGCCCCTGCCGCCTTATCCTCTTCCCTTCCGGGAGCAAACCTGTCAGGATCGTACTTATCTGGCTCGGTGAAGATGTGTGGAAGCCGGTTAGCAAACGCAGGAGAAGTAGCCACGATGTGCCCCTTAGGGATGTCATACTCCTTCCCTTCTTGTGTGGTCACGCTGAAATCGCTGTGTGATTGGCGCATCAACATTATCAATGGAGGGTGCAACCTCAGAGCTTCCTTGATGCACCTGTACAGCACATCCATTTCAGACAGTACGTCATGATCCACTCTGTTACCGTGCTTCCTCAGCAGCTGCTTCTGCTCCTCCACAACGCTAGAAAGATACTCCTCCTTGTGACGTAGGAGGTAGGCCCCGGTCCAAGTGGATGTTATAGAGCTAGTGTGCTGCCCGGCGAAAAGAGCCGCAATGAGCAAGCCTGTGACCTCGCCTTCAGTTGTCGGGCGACCATCTTTGTACTTGGAGTCGATAAAGCATTGCAGCATGTCGTTCTCCGAGCTACCAGTTTTCTTCCGTGAATTGATAATGCTGGCGAAGATCTGGGCGAGCTTCTTGCGAGCAAGGTCACGGCGTCGGTGAGCTGGGATGGGGAGGTAAGGGAATAGGACACTGATTGGAAGCATCCCATTGTCGAGATCGTGGAATAGTGCAGAGACATCATCAAAGAGCTTATCACGGACTTCTCGGCCAAGTAGGCACCTGCTTGCTGTCAGGATGATAAGATGCTCAAGCTCGTATTTCAAATCCACCTCTCCGCTGTCTCCCCACTTGGAGAAGTAATCCTGCATTGTTTGACGATATGACAAAAATCAGACTACACAGTAGGAGTAGAAAGACTATAAAAAGTGGTTTCTATATGTAATATTGTGTTTGTTCATAACCCAAAATATACTTGTATATGAAATTGTACCGGATTTCAAATGTACTCAAGCACAAAGGTATTAACAAAAACCGATCAATTCATTCAATTGAATACTACTGTCAATATTGTTCTCACAAGTACCCTACCCAAACTACTTGTAAAAAAGAGATCATGTTGGTCCAAGCAAAGTCGCTTATCATACTTGATTCTAATAAGAAATTGCAACAGTGTCAAATAGAAGCAATTGCATAGAGAGTGAGGGATCGTAAGAAAAATTCTGACCTGCGCTTCTGTAACCATCATATCAACATAGCCCTTGAGCTTGTTGACACGAAGGGACTCGGTGAAGAAGCGGAACTGCTCCTGGCGGATGGAGTAATCGACGTCGAAGACAACACCAGGGCCAAAAGTCGGGACATTGAACTGGTAGACCTCCTGCTGGCTGAGGTCAGCTTCAGGGGCCTTGAAGAAGTGGGCAGAGACCTCCGGGCCAATGAGGAAGGTGATGTTCCTGTTGACAAGATTCAAGGTGAAGACGCTTCCCAGCTTGGGGTACTCCTCCCTCAGCATCACAATGGGACCCTTTAGGAACCTCAACAGCCCACCAACCACTGGTATCCCCTGCTTCACCCTTGGGGGTAGCCTCCGCTTCCCAGATCGGCTCATGGACAATGCAGACACCACTTTGGCCAGCAGCACAGTTGCCACGATCAGGAGCCCCACGTTCACCAGCTTGGGGCTGAGTTTATTGTTTTCCGGATCCGAATCCATGGCTACGTTCGAGCTACCTACGCAGTACGCACCACTGACATGCAAATCGAAGTATGAGCGAGCTAAATGAGGGACACCAGCTTACACAAACAAATCTAGAAGGATAATTCAAAGGGGAGAAACCAAAAACACATCCAAACTCAGCGGATACAAGTGCAGATGCAGTAGAAGAAACGATCTCGAACTACATCGAAACCAATGCAGTAAAAAGATCTGATACTTGCATACAGGCTGGCAATACAAGTCCTAGTGAACAACCTAAGCTAGAAGAGGACAGACGCATTTAAGGGATCCACTGATTGCTAGCATTCAGCAACTGATTGAAGGGAACCCACAAATTACTGTCCACGAATCAAACAATCCACTCACGCCACGCACCATACTAATCAGCCATTAGTTCAAGCCCGGAAGTTTGAATCTTTTACCTCGGCAGCAGGAGCCAGTAGACCGGAGAGATGAGAAGAGCGGGAAGCCGGATGGGGGAAACGGCGGGGACGCGGCTACCGACGGATTTGCAATCAGCACCGAGAACACCAATGGACGATTAAAGGCGTCCACAGCGACATCAACGAGGAGATTAGTGGAGTGACCGAACAACTGGCAGATCTCAGATTCCCCTTTACGACTCCACACTGATCCTCTACTTGTACTAGTGTTGGACCCCAACCCGTTGGCCGGCTGTTGGTTTTGCTTTCCATGTGGGTTTGTTTGTTCTTTTATGGATAGAAATATGAGTTTTGTTTGGATTAGTGCTTATAAGCGAGTTTTAAAGTTGTTATTGTTTTGGTAATATTGTTACTATACATGTATTGACTAAAATGCATAGTTTTTTCAATCTTTTAGCAGTAACAATATATGGATTGTTTCTTTAATGTGATGGGAACTAGCACTCAAAATGATTGATTGTTATATCTCGGCTTTTAGTTGTGATTATTGAGATTTTTTTGTCACTGCTTTTAACTGATGTGACATACACAATCACATATACTAAACGTTGTATTTTACAATGCATTGAATTCGAAAATAATGTATAATATATATTGTACATATATTCACAACAATATATCTATTTAACAATTACAATTTCCAAAAGTATTTTTATTAGTCAAAATTTTGTACTTTGTAGAGAGTTGTGTGCTTTTCGAGCTAGAGGTAGAGTTGTGGTGGTTTTGTAGTTTGCAATTATATCGTTTTTCATTGCACTAAAAAGGTATTGAATAATTATATAGAAGATAACTTGTTCAACATCATATTAGGATTAAAATAATAAAATAATATTTTTTTCGATCCAATTTTTCTTTCTTTATTTGTAAGAGAGTTCACATCATCAAGTTGAATTAAACTTTGGTTTGATCTAATTCAGATGTCATTTTTCTTCTTCTTTACTATCAAGAGGATTCATATAACCGAAGTTGAATTAAACTTTGGTTTGATCTGATCCAACTTTCAATGGTTATGATCTTGTGGAATGGGATTCAGGTTTTGTATAGTTCTATAATTTATAAAGGGTTAATAGCATTTTGTACCCTTCTACTATTGTCGATTAACAAACGTACCCCTGTACTATTTTTTTGCACGAACCTACCCTTCTAATATGAAAATGTAACGATTGTACCCTTCCATCCAATTTTCTGTTAGATTACCATTTAATGAGCTGTAAAATGACTTTATTGCCCCTCAATAACTCCTAATTTTGATTTAATTAAGTTTTATCTTTAAAATAAACAAACACAAAAGACGAATACGAAAAACAGGAGGAAAAAGGGGGAGCAGGAATTGAAATCATGCGAGCAACTTCACTCTCACCGCCGTCACCGTCCCGGCAATCCGAACCGCCGTCAGATTCTATCGGGACACCCCCAGCATTCCTCGCCATTAACGAAAAGGAACGAATCTGGCCTTTGGCTATTCCGATTCTCGCCGCAACAAGGAGCCTTCATCTCCGCCACCACCATTATAAATCCTACCCCCGCCTTCCTCTCTCCCCGTGCCCATATCTCCCACTCCGCCATTCCTCTCTCTTTCTCTCCCACTCTACTCATGAAATTCCCATTTCTAACCCTTCTTCTTCCCTCCTCAATCTCTCCTCGTAGCACCTACCCACCGCCGTCTTATTGTTTATGGAGATTCCCTTTGCAATTTGGGGAAGAACGGAAGAACCCATCTCCGACGAGAAAGCCGAAAATGGATATGAGATGGGTATTGCCGCACTTTGATGAAGACAATTAGCAATACCTTGCTCCGCCGATGACGACGGATTGAGCTAGAGCAACAATGAAACGGTCAGTTCGTCCCGTCTTCAGCATTCTCATATTCGTTCTCTTCGCCGCCACTCTCAGCTTCCGAATCCTACTCCGCCGAACCTTATTCGCCTGAGCTTCATCAGCACAATGTAATACTACCCCACCATGAAACCGCCCCTGTTTTCAATTCCATCACGGGGTAGAGAGGAAGAAGAAACGTTTGCTATTGAAGAGACGCCCTAGGTTTTTATTATTAATAAAATTGGTTTAGAGATAAAATAAATAAATTAAATCAAAATTAGGAGTTAGTGAGGGGCAATAAGGTCATTTTACAGCCCATTTAACGGTCTTTCAACATAAAATTGAATGGAAGGGTACAATCGTTACATTCTAATATTAGAAGGGTTTATTCGTGCAATAAATTAATAGAGGGGTATGTTTGTTAATCGGCAAAAGTAGAAGGGTACAAAGTGCTATTAACCCATTTATAAATAACTAAAACTAAATTATATATTTGAATATCAATAGGAACAAAGCACGAAGATACAACAACAATACAACGTCAACCATTTGCCAAACTACTCTCAGTAAAACCGGTCCAAGGAACTGACCTACCGCAAATGGAAAAGGAAACAATGCAAGCAGTAAAGAACGCTTCAAAATGGTGTACCAAGTTCACTCCTAGTTTCAGACGGGCTGTAAAGGGCAGACCGGTTTCTAGGCCTGTTCTCCTCCAACTGCTTCACTACTTCATCCATGGTTGGCCTGACAGAAGGAACTGGAGCACAGCACCCCATTGCAAGCTTCAACGCCTGTAGCAGACCTTCCTCCATGGGGTTTCTGAGACCCTTCAGAATGTCAATATCGAAAACTTCCATTGTTGTTTCCTCCAGCACTGCCTCCTTCACAATCGATGGCAGGTCCACAAAGTCACTGTCCTTCCCATTTTTCCCTGGTTTCTTGCCTATCAAGATCTCAAGCAGAAGTATGCCGAATGCATATACATCCGTCCTGGAATTGCACTTCTTCAAGTTCTGGAGCTCCAGTGCTTTATAACCATCGGTTTTCGCTTGGGCTACGATCTCCTCAGCTACAGTTGGGACCATCAACTTGTCAAGTCCAAACTCGGTGAGCCTAGCAACGGAGAAATCGTCGACCAGCACGTTTTTAGACCTCACGTTGCCGTGTGTAATAGGCGTCTCGAGACCCGTATGGAGATATGCTAACCCCCTGGCAATGCATAACGCTATCTTGTGTCGCTTGGCCCAGTTGAGCATTGGCTTCCCCACTTTAGTCTCTACATTCAGACATGTACATAAAACAGATTATGATGATGACGATGATGCATGAGAATGATTCCAATCAATGCAAGAACGAATCCAATATGCGAAGTCAAACTAGAAGCTAAAGGTTTGTTCTTATGATGGATTGTAGCCCAAGCAAAAAACAAAAGACATGCATTGCAACAGGAAAGCCAGAGAGAGGGAGAGACCAAACGTCTTTACCATGTAACAGATCATAGAGATTACGGTGTGGAAGATAGTCATAAATAAGCAGCTTTTCACCCCTTTTCCCTTGGTAGAAAGCTCTCAAGGGAATCAAATTCTCATTCCTGATTTTCCCTAGTTGTTTGATCACAGATGAACAAGAACTTCCATCCTTACAGCTCCCTTCTCTTAAAAGCCTCAGAGCAATCGTGCTCCCATCACTTAACTTCGCCTTGTATATGGTCCCGTAGCTCGTTTTCTCCATAACTTGTCCCGTGGCATTCAGCACATCGTTGAGAGTCAAATGCTCGCCACCTTGGAACATCACCAGCTTCCCTTCTCCACCGCCACCATTTTCCTCATCATCTTCTCCTTCCTCCAGTTCATCCTCACTATCTCCCCTCCCTTTCCTCTTCTTGTTCTGTACATAACCAATCAAAAGTGAAGCCAAGACCACCACTCCAGTCATCAACCCGATCACGATCCCAGCTATGGTGCCAGCGCTCAAGCCCCCAGAAGTTGCAGCTCCACTGCAACTTTTCAAGGGAAACCCGCAAAGTGTGGGACTGTTCCCTTCAAAAGCCTCCACCCCAAATTTGGAGCCCTGGAAAGTGGCAGGCAACATCCCACTGAAGTTATTGTGCGAAAGATTCAACTTCTCCAGGGTTTGTAAGCCCTGAGGAATCTGCCCTTCAAACGCATTACTTGAAAGATCAAGCTCCTTCAACCCTACAAACTTGGTGACAAATTCAGGGAACTTCCCTGAAAACCTATTGCTACCAAAATCAAGCACCTCCAACTTCTCGCAAGTGGAATTGGGTAGTAATGCGGCAGGGTCAGGAACCACCCCAGATAAGGAATTGCCATGAACCCTAACTATCACTAATTTATCGCACAAGCTCCAAACTGAAGGAGGTAAAGACCCAGTTAACAGATTGCCACTCAAATCAATATGAGAGAGTGAAGAGCTGTAACCGAGCTCGAGGGGTATGGTTCCAGTGAGCGAGTTGAAGTTAACGAACAAACCTTGAAGCATTGAGAACTCACCAACCTCTCTGGGGAGTGAACCAGTGAGGTTAGCCGAAGGGAGCTGGAGGGAGTAAAGGTGAAGAGAAGGTTCTTTGAAGAGGGAAAGATTGGACCACTGTGGAGCTGAGAGGTCCTCTGAACAAGAGAGAGGAGAGCCATTGGAGAAACCCCATTTGAGACCTCGCCATTGACAGAGTGGGACGGTGGTGGAGTTCCAAGATGAAAGCAGGAGGTTTTCATTGTTGTTACCTTGGAGCAAAGGTTTGATCTTGCCAAGGAGAAGCTCAACATCCGTCGTGGTAGCAGCAGAAATGTGGGCTAAGGCGATGGCGGAGAGGAAGAAGATGTGGGAAATTGGGCAGGGAGAGTAAAGTTTGGGAACCGCCATTACTGAAAGAGGAGAAAGTAAGACTGGAAGAAACCAGTGAGTTGAGTGAGTGAAGTTAGTGGAGGAACTAAACAAAGGAAAGGGAAAAGAGTAAACTAATAAAAAGCAGAGCTTTGGACTACTTTGTACGCCGTCCGATCAGCAGTCTTTCTCTTGGGGAAAGGTGGCGACCAGGGCAATCGACGGTGGAGCGAGAAATGGGCCCATTTGTCATTATTTGAAATTTCTTGGGTTGTTGTCTTGTTGAATTGTTGCTAGTAGAAAAGAGAACAACGGGCAGGTGGGAGACCGGGAAGGATGAAGCATAATGAGTATGCCAATGGCATGCTTTGGCCTTTGAGTGGCAAACTTACTAATAATGTGTGCTTTTGTCAGTGTTTGTTGTATACTACTTGGTATGAATAAATAGAAATAGTAACTGAAAAGGAGGAAGATGTAAATATGTTATATACTGTGGATCAGGAAGAAGAGATGTTGATCTTCTTGTTGATTGGAACTAGCTGGGATCACCATTAGTCTAGACCCTCATGTCAATTCGGACACCTGATCTAGTGTTGATACTGATGGTGAGCGTGTCCTTGTTGCTTGTGATATTGAAGCAGAAGCAACATCAGGCTATTGAAGTAAGATCACAAGGTGGCCTAACAGCTTGGCCACATACATGTACCACTAGTCACTACAGCTAGATTCAGTGGCGACTGTTGTCCGCTCAACGAGCTGGATCACCAGCACTCGAGTCTTGCTCTCATGTTTCGCATTGTCATTCAAATAGACTGGATAGTTCTAACTTCTAAGTGTCCCATATCCACAAGAGAAATGTTTTGATTACTTCCAAAAATAAGCAGATACATCTAAACCAAACACAAAATATTCTGTTGATTTCTACAAAAAAAAAAAAAATCTGTTGATCAAATAGCAAGGGCCAAGGAGAGATAGAAAGAGAAGACCAATGCAATTCCCTCAGTAAGCACCAAGTAACAACAAAGAAGATGGAAACAATACAAACCCAGAACTGTATTTTCCAGTTCATACAAACAACTACTTTATCCAGATCAAACAGCAGCATGAACCTGAGAGTCAACTGATCTCAACACTGCCTCTCCCATTTCCTTGCAGCCAACCAGTTTCTGCACAAGGTTGTGTTGTTTATATGAATGCATAATTTTGAATTGAATTCCTACTTCCGACTCATATGTTAGAGCAGAGCCAAGAAGCAAGCTAGCGATGCTTTCAACATAAAGAGATCACTTACAGTGCCCGTTGAATATATATCTCCCGTCCTGAGCCCCTTGTTTAGTGTATCAAGTACAGCATTCTCGATCCGCCTTGCAGCATCTTCTTCCTCTAAGCCATACTTCAAAAGCATTGCAGCACTGAGAATAGTCGCCAGTGGATTTGCTTTATCCTGCGTTATGAAGAATCGAATGTCAATGTGGCTGATATGAAAGACTAATACGAAACTTATCTTTAACATGAAGAAAAATCATGCTGACCTGTCCAGCAATGTCGGGAGCAGAACCATGAATTGGCTCGAAAAGTCCAGGACCCTGTAACCAATTAAATGTTTTCAAGTAAGATGTAAATGACTTCAAGCAAGAAGCCTTGGCTGAAGTGAGATTTTGTAAGTACCGAAGATCCAAGGCTAGCTGATGGAAGCATCCCTATGCTACCAGTGATCATAGAGGCCTCATCGGAAAGTATATCACCGAAGATATTGTTCGTCACTATTGTATCAAACTGCAAACATCAACATGAATTCCACAATTTCAGTTTGCTTGAAAATCTTGTTAACGAATTGTGAGGATCTGTTTGAAGTATGGAGACATAACCTGTTTCGGGTTCCGTACAAGCTGCATTGCTGCATTGTCGACGTACATATGCGAGAGTTCAACGTCGGGATACTCTTCTGCAATGGCAGTTACTCGCCTTCTCCACAGCATTGATGCCTACATAGTATTTAACACAATGAAAAATTTGACTACTGTCAAGAGATGTTACCAAAGAATTCTGCACAAATACCTCTAAGACGTTTGCTTTATCGACAGAACAAAGCCTTCCCTGCCGCTTCCTTGCAGTCTCAAATGCAACACGAGCAATCCTATCAATCTGGTACAACCATAAGTTTCACATCAACCAACTATTCACAACAAACGATGCAAAATATAAGAACTAAATTGCTCTATTGTACCTCATATGCTGCATAAACCTCGGTATTGAAACCGACTTCCTCGCCGTTTTCATCTGTTCTAAATCCCCTTGGCTTGCCAAAGTAAATACCTATTTCCAAACAAAAGATTGCTTCAGCTTGGTATAAGCCAGAAAGAAAAACACATACGTGTGCAAGAGATGAAAGCCAAAATAAATAAAACGCACCTCCAGTAAGCTCCCTTACAACCATAACATCAACACCTTCAGCAACTTCTCTCTTCAAAGTTGAAGCCTCCACTAACTAGCTAGCACACGATACAACAATCATTATGCATATGCCTACTCTCTGCATTCATGAAGCTGAAGGCAAATCAAAGACCTTCAAACAAGCACTACCTGAGGCAGGACAGTAGCTGGCCTCAAATTTGCAAAGACCTTGAGACCTTCTCTAATCTGGAGCAATCCAGTCTCGGGCTTCAAATGTTTGGCATTATTGTCCCATTTGTACCTTTGGAATGCCACAGGAAACTAGCACTATTACGGAATTGAAGATTGAAGCGAAAAGAATCGCGTAGGCTTAAGAAACAAACATCCAACGCTAGCTCGACTTACCCGCCAATTGCTCCAAGAAGAACTGCATCAGAATTTTTAGCGGCTGCTAAGGTTTCGTCCGGTAATGGAACTCCCACCAAGTCCAATGCTGATCCACCCATAGGCATCTCTTGGAAGTTAAACTCAATCCCTAGCACATCCAAGCCATCATATGTGTGAAAGTTAGATTCCAATACACTGTAAGTAATCAATCTAACCAAAATATCCGTTAAGCCACAGGCTAGTTTGAACATCTAAAACCACTCCCAACCAATCGAACTACTTGATAAGTAGCTCTCTTTACATTAAGAGCTAATAGCATAACAAGACTATACACATGTAAACCATCTCTAGCATTTCATTGCAGTAATCCTCTTTACTCTCAGTACCAAACTAACCTGAAAGACTCTGAATTTACATTTTACTGGCGATTTTCACTACACAAGTTCTTCCACTTCCAGTTCTTTTACCTTCTTCTAAGTACAAGGTACTTGCAGAAAAAAAAACCTACCTTCAAGAGAACCAGTAAGCTTGAGGACGTCCTTGGCCACAGAGATGACTTCGGGGCCAATGCCATCTCCAGGAAGGAGAGTAATCGAATAACGTTTCTGTGGCCCATTCGCCGCCGCGCAGCTTACACTGAATGGTCGCCGGGAGCATTTGGAAGCAGGGTTAACCCGGAACGCTGTGCTCACTGGCTTGCAAGTGATCTGCAGAGAAGCCGCCATTCCCCTGTCACAGGGAAAGATAAAAGATAGGGATATCCGAAGATAATTAAACACGGAGAACTGAAAGCTCAGTAAGGGCAAACGGAAGTTTATCCCCATTGAATCGATTCAGCCCAATGGCTAGTTTCGCTTGATAGTAACAAAGCTGCTTACTTTAAATTCCTCTTCGCTTAGACTGTTTTTGAGAGAGCAGTCGACGGCCAATTTTGAGCTGAGTTTTTCCGGGCCGCAGAGAAAGAAGAGGAAAGAAAGAGACATTCGGCGATGACAGCCAGGTACTTCGTCCGGGTCGTTTTCCGGGTCAGTAAATCCAAGGGCCGGCTATAAACTACCACTGGCCTGGCGGGGGAAAAGAAAAGCATAAACCATAAGGCCTCGGGGATCCATTTCTCTCGCCAGCCCATATTTCAGAGGTCCAGCCTACTTGAGTCCAGAACCAGCCCATTTCTCTTTAATTTCAATTTTCCAAGATGTTCTTCTAGTCTAGAGCGAGAAATCGCAGAGAAAGAAAGAGAGAGAGAGTGGGAGACAGCGACGAAGTGACGAGGAGAACGACGAGATCAAGCGGTCCTCTCCCATTCTTCCGTGATCTGTAAAGATTCTCTCTCTCCGTCTCCCGTTGCCGTCGCATCCTTCGGCCGCCGTCGTGTTCTATTTCGTGTCTGTACAGACGATTGAATAGGGAATAAAAAAAGGGAAGGAATTGAAGCTGAGGGAGGGAAGGGAGGAATCAATCGATCAATCATGTCTCTCAATATGAAAACCTTTACGCAAGCGCTGGCCAAGGCGGGAGCAGTGATCGAGAAAACGGTGCAGACGACCGTGCAGGAAGTGACGGGTCCGAAGGCATTGCAGGATTACCAGCTCATCGACCAGATCGGGTCCGCCGGCCCTGGCCTCGCCTGGAAGCTGTACTCCGCTCGGCCGGTGAGGGAGGCGGCGCGGCAGTACCCAGTGGTTTGCGTATGGGTGCTGGATAAGAAGGCTTTGTCAGAGGCGCGAATCCGGGTCGGGTTGTCCAAGGCCGCGGAGGACTCATTTCTGGATGTGGTTCGGGCCGATGCGACGAGGTTGGTGCGGCTGCGGCACCCTGGGGTTGTCCATGTGGTGCAGGCGTTGGACGAGAACAAGAATGCCATGGCGATGGTGACTGAACCGCTCTTTGCCTCGGTTGCTAACGTGCTTGGGAATTTGGAGAATGTTGAGAAGGTCCCGAAGGAGCTCAAGGGAATCGTAAGTAATTTCGCTCTAGATTGAATTCAGTTCAAAATTGTGGATTTCGATCTGGGTTGGTCTGTTCGCAACAGTTGTTTTCATTTGGTGAAGATTCAGTTTTCCGCTAACTTATAGGAGCTGAACTGAAATGCCTAAACTTGACTTGTAGAACTCTAGTCTTGATTTAGTAAATGCAGAGCAGAACTGATGAATCCTGTCAATTGGTGGTATATTGGTCGGATCTGTATGTGCATTGAGTTATTCGAAGTCTGACCAATGAATATCAACCTTATAGGAAATGGGGCTGTTGGAGGTGAAACATGGGTTGCTCCAAATTGCAGAAACGTTGGACTTTCTCCATAACAATGCACATCTAATCCACCGGGCGATAGCTCCCGAGGCAAGTTCCTGGAGTTTGTTCTGAGTGGTAGCTTGAACACTGGAGTTTGTTTCCCAGAATCTATTTCTGTATTTTCAATTTATACAATTAAAGCTTTCAACATTGACTTTCTGATTTACAGAATGTTCTTATGACTGCAAGTGGAGCATGGAAGCTTGGTGGATTTTGCTTTACGATTCCAAGCGACCAAGGTGGCAATTTGGCTAGTTCTCACGCCTTCCATTATGCTGTGAGTGTTACTTCATATTTCGATCATGTTTTCAACTGGCATTTAAATTGGGCTAGTTCAGCCTCCCATCAATGGGTTTGTTTTATTTGTTCTATCTGCTAGTTGTACTTTACATGATGCTGTTCCTAGTAAATCAACTGACATATCTTGTGTTGATTTATCTTGTTTTACATTGCAACAATCAAATGTTCCAATTTTCAGTGAAGATGATGCATTTAGGCCCACAGAGTTGTGTACATTAGTTTAATATTAGCTTTTTACTAGTGATCCCATACTATCATGTGTCTTTAAATGCCTTTTTGGTTAATCGTCAATTACTCTTGTCTTGAGCACCCTTTTGGTGTTAATCTCTTATTACCTGTCTTCTGCAGGAATATGATGTGGAGGATTCCATCATGCCTCTACAACCATCTTTAAATTACACCGCACCTGAACTTGTTCGTAGCAAAGTGCCTTCTGCTGGGAGTGCATCTGACATTTTCAGCTTTGGATGCCTTGCTTACCACTTGATTGCTCACAAACCTTTGTTTGATTGCCACAACAATGTCAAGATGGTATTCTTTCCTTTTATAGCTAATGTTTTCTAGGGGTTTGAACTCTAAGTGGCTCATTTGTTCCTTTCTCTCACGGCTTTCTTATCACCTGTAGTTAACAAAATGCATTTTTAATGAACCGTGAGGGCTGAGCTGTGTATAATTACGTTGGTGATATTTGACTTACCCTAGGTTTAAAACTTAGAGTCCATACAGCTATAAAACAAATGAGCTTCAGTGCATGCGATGCAATTTGGATTTTCATCCTTCAACGAAGAATGTAAGGATTATGCCTGTATGCCATTCCATGAGGTTTTTATAGCTTAATGCTTCCAAGCTGACCTTTGGACCGTATTTTTCCTTGCCATGTGCACTCATTCCATATTTTTAATTTTTTTTATTAGTGTACAGTTCTTGTTGAACTGCTCAATACTACTGGTATTCTGTTCATTTGGCTTCTGATTATGACCTGAAGAGAAGTGGCCTAGAAATATACTGAATCCTCTGGAAGAGCAGTAAAATGTGCATAATTATACAAGTGGATGAAATTTAATTGGTTCTCTTTCTGTTTGCAGTATATGAATACTTTGAATTACTTGTCCAGTGGGTCATTCTCCTCCATTCCTTCTGAACTAGTACCTGATTTGCAGAGGATGCTCTCTGCAAATGAATCTTTCAGACCTTCTGCCATGGATTTTACAGGTAAATACATCACTATTTAGATTTTAGACTGCAATGCAATAGTTCATAATGAGAGGGTAAGAAGATAAATAGATTTTCTTACCAATAAAAAAGAAGATAAATAGATTTATCTAGTGCTGATATAATAGTGATGGGGTTTACTCTTTAGTAGACAATTAGTTTGACTGACTCTGGTGCAATTGAGGCTTTTATTTTAAGATGCTCCTCTTTCAAACACGATCGAAGTATTTCTTGTAGAAGGGTTTGTTTGGCTTAGTTTGCTTTTACATTGTTTTAAACCCTAATGTGGATTTAGGAAGAATAGACCATGAAAACCTTTACGCAATTGTGTTGTTTTATTTCAGGTTCTGGATTTTTCCGTAATGACACGAGGCTGCGTGCTCTTCGATTCCTGGACCACTTGCTTGTATGCCTTTGTGTTTAACCTTGGGAAATTTAAGCTGAACTCTGATGATTTTGGAATGCAATCAATTGTGGATTCATGAACGTTCTCTTACCTTTCAGGAGCGAGATAACATGCAGAAGTCTGAGTTCTTAAAAGCATTATCCGATATGTGGAAGGATTTTGACTCACGTGTATTGCGGTACAAGGTTTGAGTTTTATTTGGTGCTACATTACCTGGCCAATCTTTCTGGACTGTATCGTTAGATAGCAATTCAGTATCTATTTGTGGAGCACTCTATCTAGAAGAGTCAGCTGGTATATTATTACTATAGAAATTAAACACAAAGTATTTAATGGCCAATGCTGGTACCTGCTTGTTTTGCAAGGTGGATCTGTGTTCTCATGTTTGTGTTTGATTATGGAGCATGTGGCGATAAATTTTCTTCATGTATTTTGTTAGCAAAATATCATTTGTTAGATCTGTCTCATTCCCTTGTTGTTTGTTTGTGTATTTCTTCTTTATCCTTTTTTTATTATAAATTTCTATTTTGGCGAAAGTTACTAACTTAAGTGCTTTTCCAGGTGCTTCCACCTTTATGCGCAGAACTCAGAAATATGGTTATGCAACCAATGATTCTCCCCATGGTTCTCACCATAGCCGAATCTCAGGTATTGAATTTGTTAGCTGAATGACGTCTTTTGTTGTGTCTACATAGCCAGATACTTATGTTTCTTGGTTGTCGTTCATACATTGATGCTCTCTTTGTCCACCCATTGATTAGGGTAACCTTGATTTTATCGAACTTAGATACTCCATCTTCACTAAGGAATATTTATGGTTCTCATTTTGAAATATCTTAGTGTGTGAATTTTCTCCTTTAATGTCTATAGTAACCATTTAAACTTTTGAGAAGGCTATCCTTGTACGGAACATTTTTTGTTGGGAACTTAGTGTGTATAGTAGCTCCCTTGTTTTTGACAGTTTCCTCAAATGCTTGTTTGGTAGAGGAAGAAAAAGTAAAATTTTCTTATTTCTTTCTGGTTTCATCTTGGACATTAGGCTTCTTGGATGTGACATTTTGTCTTGGGCTAAAGTTCTATGTTGAGAAGTGCATTGCTCGTGCAGATAAACACTCATTTGTGTACCTAAGGAAATCATTTTTGCATTCCTATGGTCTCTTGTGTGCATATCCATGTGAATTTTTTTTATTTTCTGCAAAACGAATAAGTGATGGACAGTTAAACTGATACATATGAGTTTATATCGAGGAGTGATCAAAATTATGATTTTCCATCTATTGTAGGATAAAGTAGATTTTGAGCTTTCAACCCTTCCAGCTCTTGTTCCTGTCCTCAGTACCGCTGCTGGCGAGACACTACTTCTTCTTGTCAAGCATGCAGATCTCATAATCAACAAGGTAACTTGCTCTATCCACACACCATTTTTTGTCCGTATTTTAGAGAAGGGGGAGTAACCAAAGATGGGAGGAAAAAAAGAGGGAAAATATAGAAAGATGAAAAAGAAGGGAAAAAAAGAGAAGGGGGGGGGGGGGGGGGGGGGCAGCGAGAGGATGCTCTTTTTGTTTTCATCTATTTATGATTAGTGTCAGAAATTGTTGATTACAGTTAATAGCACCATCATAGAAACAAATTTATATTCCTTCATCTAGAGCTTTTGGACTGTAAATTTTTGGGGAATTATTGATATCTTCTTTTTACTCTTCATCCTGCTTTTCACTAATTTCACGAATATGTTCGACATTAGAATAAGTCTGTACTAATATCCCATTCTGTATAACACTTGTAGGCTAGTCATGAGACTTTGGTATCTAGTGTCCTGCCAATGTTGGTTCGAGCTTATGATGATACTGATCCACGCATCCAGGAGGAAGTTTTGAAAAAATCTGTATCTCTTGCCAAGCAACTTGATCCTCAGGTTTGATAGCATTTCATCGAAGTTGCTCTCAAGTCTACTTTTCTTATCAGTGGAAGTATATGCTTGAAATGAGTTGTGACTTCCTTGATTTGATACTTAAACCTGTTGGATTCAGACAAATAATTGACCAATACTTTTCTTTTATCATCATTTGGGATACCCCTTTAGAGGCCTGAAGGTGAATAAAATGCACAGAGTTGTCTATATTTCCTGGTAACTGATGTCATTTTTGGGTACTGTGCATTGTTTTTGTATTTCCAGCTAGTGAAGCAAGCAATTTTGCCTCGGGTTCATGGATTAGCTCTCAAAACAACTGTTGCTGCGGTATGTATATGGTTTATGTGGACCAACTGATATAAGGTGCAACATGTTTCAACTTCTGAGATGCAGGATGTTTTTTTTTTATGTTTGGATATCTCATATGAATGCCTCGCCGGAAAAAAATCTCATACAAATGCCTTATTATCATTTTGTGTTTGCAGGTAAGAGTGAATGCTCTGCTATGCTTTGTAGAATTTGCTCATTCACTCGACAAACATGCTATTCTGGACATGTTGCAAACCATTGGACGTTGTACAGCAGTTGACCGTTCTGCTCCTACCCTTATGTGTACTCTCGGGGTTGCAAACTCTATTCTAAAGCAGGTAATGGTTTGAAACATATGATATTAGAGGTGAATATTGTGACCTCAATTGTTTCATTCTTCTGACTGGAACTCTTTTTGTCAGTTTGGAGTAGAATTTGTTGCAGAGCATGTTCTTCCCCTGCTTTCGCCTCTGCTCATTGCCCAGCAGCTTAACGTGCAGCAGTTTGCCAAATACATGCTCTTCATTAAGGATGTCCTGAGGTATTTTCACTGCTCCATCTGAGATCCATAGTACACTGATCATATCTGGGAAGCCTTTTAGCTCAATCATGGTTAGTAGTTCTTTTTGAAGTCTTGAGATTTATGTAGATGGAATGTGCTGAGGATTCGTAATGCCACCAAGAATTGGACATTCATTATTTTTTCTTTTTCTTGGTGGAAAAAATGTTATGCTAGGGCACTTGGTCTAATTGAACCGGCAAGCTAAGGACAATTATTGAATATGTACGATGATTATTATAATATCTATGGTATAGAGTTTGAACATTTGAAATTGCAACGGTTATCCCATTAATTACACAAAGCTCAAGAGTAAATGCCATAAGTTGAATGTCTGTGGTGTGGTCGGCTTGTATATCCCTCCTGTCTATCTAGTTTCCACATAAAAGAAGTGTGTATTATCATAACCCTGCTTTTTGGTAATTCTCTTTAAACAGGATGATAGAAGAAAAGCGAGGGGTCAGTGTAAGTGATTCTGGAATTCCAGAGGCGAAGACATTGCCTTTTGCTAATGGGACTCAGTCTCAAGCATCTAGCAAATCAACTGGCACAGTTGCTTCTGCAGTAAAAAAGAGTCCTTCTTGGGATGAAGACTGGGGTCCTGTCACCAAAGGTTCTGACCCTTCAAAGCACCCTGCTACCACACCTATTCCCTCTATTTCAAGCAACCCATCTCCTGCTCCTACTACTATGACATCTTCGGGCAGCCAGCAGCAGCCACTGCAATCATTGTCTTCCATGGCCAGTCAACAACCAGTGGTGTCATGCACTCCAGTCGACATAGAGTGGCCTCCTCGGTCATCATCTTCTGGTGTAATCCCGCAGCAAAGTGATGGCTGGGGACAATCGAGTATGGTGGCATCATCATCTGCACCAGCTCTTGACGATATGGATCCTTTTGCCGATTGGCCTCCGAGGCCTAGCAGCAGCACCTCCAGTACCTCCAACACTTTGAACAACGGTAAAGTTGGATCGCTCACTCCAACTTACGGCTCTAACTTTGCAACCATCACATCCAACAGCAGCACTCAGAGCAATGGGAGCAACAGCTGGGCGTTCAACAACCAGAATTCGCTTACCATGGGACGAGGAGCTGTGAACGGTGGTGGTGGCAGTGGGATGAATCCCAGCCACTCCCTCGGGGTCTTGAAAAGCAATCAAGGTGGAAGTATGGTCTCGTCAAGTAATCAAAGGACGAGGTCGTCGGGAGATCTGGAATCCATATTTGGTTCCGGGAGGAACAACGATAATGGAGCTTTAGCTCCGAAGCTTGCTCCGCCTCCTTTGACAGCTGTCGGCAGAGGGAGAGGGAGAGGGAGAGGGACAGCGGTTGGCTCGACTATGAAGTCTTCTTCTCATGCCAACAACAAACCTCAGCCTGGACAGCCACCTCTCTTGGATTTGCTATAAAATCAAAGCATAACACGAGGTAAGCACAAGAGAAAGAAATGGTCTTCAGTCGTGTGCAACGTTGCAATCTGAACCAGCTTCGTCCTTAGTGGTCATCTTGGCTCGACACTGGTCTAGCCGGCTCGATGTCTTGAAATATATAA
This sequence comes from Linum trigynum, assembly GCA_964030455.1. Classification (NCBI taxonomy): domain Eukaryota; kingdom Viridiplantae; phylum Streptophyta; class Magnoliopsida; order Malpighiales; family Linaceae; genus Linum; species Linum trigynum. Next base: position 349,433 of record OZ034822.1, on the reverse strand, counting down.
ATATGTGTATGGGTTCAGGGGAGGTTTTGGGCTGAAGGTGATGGTTTGGCTCCCATCAAATGTTTGTTTTGTGGGTTTATATTTTTATTGGCTTGTATTCAAGTTATTGTGATGAAATAAATAGATGAAAAGAATATGTACCCCATTCTTGTAATTTCTTTTTGTATATGTTACTGGAGGTTTCTTCCACTTTTTTTTTTTTTTTTGACAAATATTTTTACCACATTTGATGTTTTTAAAAGTTTAGTAATAGGTGTAATTGTATCATTTTATAAGTGTAGAATTGATTAATCAATTTTATAAAAAGTGTAATTGCATCTGACTCTTGTGTGAAATCGTATTGTATTGAAGGTAATACGGAAAAATGGAAAATTTTGTGATATAAGTAAAATTGTTGTTTAATGATGATTCAATTAATTATTTTATGTTGTTAAAATATTATATAGCGATTTGCTACCCGGTACTGGATATTGTGTATCTGATGTAGTGGGTGGGTATGGTCCGATTTTTAAAACATATTGGTTGGTCCGTCCAAGGATATGCCATGCGTAAGGACGGAGGAGGCCAAATCGCGTGGCGTGGCAAGTCCCTGAGGTAGAGGGCCACGTTGACAAGCTGAGTTCCTCCCACGTTGAACCTTGTAAACCTGACCTCCTTTCAGTTCCTTCCTTCCTATTTAAACTTCACTTCACTTCAAACCCATCAACATATTGGTATGTATCATCGAATCCTTCCTAGCGTTGATACATTTTTGAGACAGTAATTCAGCAAGTTTGAGGCGGCCGGCAATGGAGAACTATCAGAACCAGTACGGCGCAACTCGCAGCACCACCGGCCCAGCTGCCGCCCATCAGGTAGTAGACGAATACGGCAACCCCATTATTCCTCATCACTCTGCCGCTGCTGCTGGTGGAAAACAAGGGCGTGGGATCTCCGGGATGCTTCACCGCTCCGGCAGCTCGTCCAGCTCCAGCTCTTCCGAGGACGACGGGCAGGGAGGGAAGAGGAAGAAGAAGGGAAAGGGACTGAAGGAGAAGATCAAAGAGAAGATGCCAGGTGGTCACAGTAAGGATGATCATTATTATGATCCACACCGCCCTACTACTACTACTACGCCGGCCGGTGGATACTATTCCGCCGACGAGCCTCATCACAAGAAAGGCATCATGGAGAAGATCAAGGACAAGCTTCCTGGGGCTGCCACCCATCACTAAACTAAACTAAACTAAACTAAACATCCATCCATCTTCATCGTCGCACTCTCTCTCTTTTTTATAATGTTATATGTATTAGTATAATTAACAAAGACAAATAATAATAATTCCATGGCGGTGGATGTACCTACACAGCTCCATAGCTCTTTTATATATTCTGCGTGACTGCCTTTTAATTTGGTTTGTTTTCTATGTACCAATAGATGCGTGAAGATTACTCTTCACTCCATAAAAAAAAAAAAAAAAAAACTCTTCACTAAATAATAGTATCTGCTTTTTTAGGGAATAATATCTGTTTATTAGTATTACATTCGCCCCTGTTTAGTATTAATTATATACACCATCTAGTTGTTATTAATTTGCCTTGTGTTTTTTTCTTCTTCTTTCAATTGCAATGTTTCTATAAATCCAACTACGTAACATGAATTTTGGTCTTGCTCAATTTGATCCAACCCTCTCATCATGCAAAGTACATGCAAAGATCAAAGTCACCCATTACAAGTGAGTGAATCATACTTATTTTGCCCTTGTTTGTAAATAAGAAACGTCTAAAAATAAAAATAAATTAAACGTCTGTTCAATAGACAAAAAAAATATGACAAAATACTTATTTAGAAAATCTTTCACATGTTTTGATAACCGCTTTGGGATCTCTCATGTGTGTCGAATTTCGTGGATTCCTCTCATCACATAATATAAATATATTGTAAGAAAATACAAGCCTCCTACGATCAATAAAGGAAATAATTGAACATTGAAGTGTGTTAGACGTAATTGAACATTGAAGTGTGTTAGACCATATATCAATGAAAGACACAATATGATATGTGGTCTACAATATTGTGTAACACATTAGCATGGTTGGGTGAATAACATGCTAGACATGGGTCTAACTTACACTTATTGGTCAAATTTCTACACTAAATAAATCTACCTTGTACTTTATCCCTCAATTTCTCACTACGTACGGTTAATATTGAACCGGCTAGTTTATTTCTACTACTACTACGTCCGATCCCCTGCTAAGCTCCGGCCAACACATGTTGAAGAGCAGACATCCTCCTAGACTGTAACCCAATGACGAAACTCGTAGATGGACACTGCGACAGAACAATCTCGTAGCCGTCGTTGTAAGACTCCATCCCATCGGCCAACAGCTGCCACACCAACCCGCCGCCGATGGTGCCGCCGTACCTGGCGGAGCCGAATATGGTGCCATAGACGGCGTTGAGGAACAAGTCCCTGCCGACGTTGGCGTACCCGGTGGCCTTCTTTGAGAGGCCGAACTCGGCAAACACCAGTGGCTTTCTCAGTATCGTCCGCGAGTCGGTGAGGTGGCTGCTCATCCACTTCTGTAAGAATGTCATTTGCTCGTACCTACTCTGCCCTGCCAGCCTACACGCACGCACATGCATGCATCAGAAAAAGAAACACTTTTCTAATGATTGGAATTAAGTTGTTTGTTCGTGAACAAACAGGATGAGATCGATTTGCCTGTTATATATGTTGATGTTATACGACACGTACGACACTCACCATGCATCAGGGTAGGCATGAATGGTGGCGAAATCGATGGATTCGAGGAGGTTGCTGGTGATGAAATCTGTACCAACTTGGTAGCCAGGGTTGAATTGCTTCCTGTCAGGAGTGGAATCTCCATAGAAACCTTCCATTCCTACGGCCAGCAAGTGCTTGTTGTCGATCAGTTTCAGGTACGACCCCATCTCCTGAACCCACCCCTGCCACATCACATCAATCATTTGCTTAATTAATTCACGACCGATCAATGATATATACCACATATTTCCGACCAAATACAAAAATTAATTTCGTCACAGAAGAAGAATATTGTGCTTAATTAATTAATTACCGTGATTGTATCGCCGGAGGAATCAATCTCGCAGCGCGGCTCGTTGATCAGCTCCCACGCCATGATCGTGGGGTCGTCCTTATAAGCTGTTCCGGTGATGGTGTTGATCCTCGTCAACACCCTCTACACGAGACAAGACGATATGAAATTGAACTATGAAATATCAATTACACTTATGTGGAATGGAAAATATGATCACATTGTGGTACGGTGATGGAAGTTTCGAGTAGGTTGCTTACCGCGATATGGTTCTTGTAGTACCATTTTAAGACAGGGTGAGTGTAGAAATCGTCATCTCCGCCCACACCCGGGACGCCCAGGGTTCGTGCCCAGGCAACATATTGCTGTCTTCCGCCAAAGTCTTTGTAGTTGTTGGTTAGTGTCAGGATCAACCGAATGCCACGCTTTTTTGCTTCCGATATCACAAAGTCCAGCCCCTGTACGTATAATGAAGTAGTTTTGCTACCTTATTAAATACGGTGGCTATAGATCTCGTCGCTAAAAAAGATCAAGCAGCAGCGTGCTATTGGGCCGTGAATTGTGGGCCTTTTCTGGTTTTGATTTGTTTTCTTTGCTTAGGCTAGGCCCTAGACTAAGACCCGGCTAAATTGGTTCAAATGAATTTATCCAATTATAGGCCCTTTTGGCATTGTGGCCCAATCCAGTTCAAATGAAATAACTATCAAACAAGCCAAGCCAAGCCAAGCTTGTGGTTTGGTTTATTTTTTTACTAATGTGCATAGTTATCAATATTGAAAACCAATTTAATTGAATTCCATCCACCAACCAACCGACTAGCTAGTTTGTTGCATATATTAATGGACTCCGACCAAACTACATACACATAACCCTTCCAGAAAATTCCTCCAAGGCCAACATATATATATATATATATATATATATATATATATATATTATACACACATGAAAAACAACAAATTCAATTGCATGCACCACGATATCAACAGATCATCACACGCCTGGTCCATATCATAATCAAAGAGATTCAACAAGCTGATATAGATGTGTGTCCACAGATCGAAACCATTTTCACTAATCGCTCGGCCACGGTAAAAATAAAAATAAAAATAAATAAAAAAAGTTACTGACCTGAAACACAGGCTCGCTATAAAGACCGGGAGTTATCTGAAGCGCTTGATCACCCGTTCCGTCGCTAAAAGCCCACGTCCGGCAGACGGTGAGGCCGGCGGCCCTGGCCTGATCGAACACCTCCGTCACCTTGTGCCTCTGATCCACCTGAGCCGCCACCGTCATCATCCAGTAGGAGTTGAATCCGTTGAAGAGGAACGGCGCACCGTTGAGGACAAACTGGGCATTTTTTGTCTGGACGAACGACGACGGTGGCGAGGACGTCGATGAAGTTATTGGATCGAATTGGATGCCGATCGTGCGTGTGGTGCAACAAAGAAGAGCAAGGAGAAGGATGGTAACGGAAGTTGTGATCAAATGGCTTGCATAGGGGAATATTAAGCTTGCCATTATGTGGTTTGGTTTTTTTTTTTATTTTCAGGGAGGAAGAGTAAGTAAGGCTTTGGTTGAAGGTACGTATGGGAAGGTAAGGTGGGGTATTTATACTTTATAGGGGTTTTTTCTTCGTTTATGAACCCTTTTGTAGGGGGAGGAGAGCTATATAGCATGCAACGAAAGATGGGTTGGGATGGGTATGAATTGTATGATATTTATGGTGGGGTTTAGGATATGAAAAATGGGTTTTTGATTTGTAGCTTTTGGGTAATTGATTATGGTGAGATACAAAGGGTGTGCTTATGGTGTATGCTTATTGATATAAAAGAGTGTGCAGTGGGAAGGTTCGTATTGGATTGCACCGGATCAAATTGGCGGTTGAAGCGGATCATACCAAATCGAATTGGACATGGTTCGATCCTTGGTCGTATGAATTTTATAAATACTGAAGAAAAATGGACCAATGTGACATTTGAACTGGACCAAATAAAACTAAAGCGTACCGAGTGCACTGTTGATCCGATTCTTAATTCTAAAATATATCTTTCACTATTTAATCGCAGTTCTCATAAATATGGTCTGATTCAAACCGAACCGTTGTAAAGCTATATTTTTCAATATTAGGCATACAAGTGTAACATTTGATGGCTGACTCCATCGCATGATATGCCCCAAAGCAAGACCCAAAGAATACAACGCCATTAAGCCACAAGGGTAGTCGTGTCGGCCGGATTGCTTGGCCCAACAACGATTTCGTGGTCCTCACATTAATTACCCATTATTTATTATAAAGGTTTGGAAAATTCTTCAAATTATGCTAATCTAATGGGAGACACGTGACATATATGGATCTCAGAATTATTTTCATATGAGGATTTAATATACAGTTGTTAAAGAGCTTTTGATTCTAAACTCTAAAGCGACAATTTTATTTTGATTGAAATTGTTCATTATGAGATATACATGTATGTATTTGCATTATTATGATACTCTTAATTGCTTTATAATTTAAAAATACTACCTATTATAGACTATTGGGTGATTTTTTTTAATGATTATATATTTTTCTATGTTGGTTGTATCATAATTATTATTCCAATTTAAATAGTGAAATTATAACTCATAGGTTTCTAAAATGAAGTCATGATCAGCACGTTCATTGATTATTACTTTGTTGCTAAAATACTACTAGTTCACAAGAAGTGGGGATTCTAACTACCTTTATTTTAGATTTTTACTATTCTTTATCAATCACTACATGTGATTAATTGATTAACAGCAGGATTACCCGCACATGCACAAGATAGGTTGATATTTTTTCTTACTTGTTTCGATAGATAACACGTAAGAAATGAAATCTTTTGGAATCTTGAAAGACTTGAGTTTTTCATGTCTTTTTTACCCCGATCGTTAGATAGTCCTGAGGTAAAGATGATCATGTCTTTCGAGATTTTTAAAATATTACATAACTACTATCAATTATTCTTGAAAAGTACTTCCGAGTTCTTTTTTCGACTAAGTATATATATTGGTGTGTGTTTTTGAACCATCACTTCTGTGTGCAATTTTTGAACCATGAATAATGACCTTTGTCAATAAAGATGTGGCTAAATTACATGTTTGGTCACTCAAATTACATGAATCTTTCACTTTAGTCACTGGCCACTAACTTTACGAATCATTTCACTGTTAGTCACGGGCCGTTAGTCTCGTCAACTCCGTTAACGCCGTCAGATTTTTGATGATGTGGCAAACAGAATGCTAACTAGGCTGCTGAGATGGAATTCATTATTATTATTATTATTTAGAACCAAACCCAATTCACCTTTCAACTCACCCGTGTCGGTCCTCCTCCTCCTCTCTGCTTCTCATTCTCCTTCCCCCTGTTTGCTTCTTCTCGGCATATTCTCTATCTCTCTTCTATCAAACTCAGACAACACAAGAACCTCAAATCGCACTCTCCTCCTCCCTCGATCTCAATCTGCCGCTGCTCTGCTCTCGTCGGCGTAGAGAGAACGAAAGGTAAATAATTTGTTCCTTCTCAATGCTTATTGTCTATTGATTTTCAGGGTTTTCGTTTGATTTCGAGTTTAAGGAGTTCAGATTTTGATTTTTAGGGTTGGTTTTGGAAGATTCCCCTAGATCTGGAAGAAGATATTGGGGACGACGACAACGGTGGCTGCCGATAATGATGGCGGCGATCAGGAGAGGAGGCTGTAGTGACTGGTCTTTGCGAGATGGTGGCGGCTCTAAATCTTTGTTGTAAATAATTCATGGATTTCTTCCCCAGACAATCGAGCATCGAGTCGTGTTCTCTGATAGAACTTCCAGCGGGGAGAGCTGAGCCACCGCTAGCGATGGAGAGACGGCGTCAATTGCAAGCGGGAGTGGGGCCTGAGGTTTCTCATCTTTGATGGGGGCGGTGGTACATGACCACGCTGAGGGAGCTGGACATTGTGACGGATGGTCGATGCTTGACTTGGTTGCGATTCAGAGTCGAGGAAACAGGAACCTCGCCGACTAGAAGGGGAGGTCGATGGCTTAAACTGCATCGGTGGCTGATTGATGGCGAAGGCGACGCAATGGAGACTGGGACGCCGAGGATTTTCTTCCTCAAGTGGCATGGGTGCGGTGGGTTTTCCTACCCGGGGAGCGATGGTGATTGTTGAGAATGAGGCATTATTGTTTTGTTTTATTTTTTTTTTTTAAATTCACAGGTCATTAGGTTATCAGACTAGTCACCATTCCGTTTGCCACGTCATCAAAAATCTGACTGCGTTAATGGAGTCTGACGGAGACTAATGGCCAGTGACTAACGGTGAAACGATTCGTAAATTTTGGTGATCAGTAAGAAAGAAAAGTAATTCGGGTGAGAAACGTGAAAGATTTATGTAATTTGAGTGACCAAACGTGTAATTTAGCCATAAAGATGTTTATAGAAACAAAGCACAATGTATATTTGAAACTATTTAACTGTTATAGACTCAAAGTGACTATACATTAATAATACAATTTAAGTGAACAAGAATTTGATCTACCAATTGTATCGTTGATCTTCCATCTAGAAGTCCAATATTCAAATAACTTCGATAACACATATCATTCTCATAAAGAAATACAATTGAAATTATTGAAGGTCTCCTTATTGTGACAAAACATATCTACGTACAGTTAATGAGTAGTTAATAAGTAAGTAAGTAATTAAGAAAGGATATCAACTAACCAACTGATGAGGTCACTTCATACATTATCCAATAATACTTAAAAGAAGATTGATTGAATTGAATATACACCTTGACTGGATTTAGCAAGAAATCCCAACATAAAGCACGTAAGTCACCTGAGTTCGCCGCGTGGACTATCGTGTATGAATCAAACTAACAAAATAGCCCAAGTTCGTTATCATTTCCTCCTTTGTCTCAAACATTGTCCCCTTTTAGCCGGTGTTATTTAAGCCAAGTCGCTCGGCCCGATCGGTAAAACCGTCATCTGGTCACAAAATTGGTTCGGAACAATTTAAAAGTCGCTCCGGTTTTATGTAGCGGTTGACGAGCGGCCGAGACGGTTAACTGTTCAAGCCGATCGAGCCGTTCGTCCGGTTTTTGCCATTCAAAAAAATTGCAGAAAATTGAAAATTGAAATAAACCAAAAACTTCGGGCTCTCAAATTGAATCCTTATTTCCATTTCACAATTTTGAAGAAAAGAGAAGAGTTCTGATTAAAAAATGTCCACTATTTATACTGATAACGTTTATTAGGTACCGGTTCTCTAACGGTTATTAAACGGTCTAATGCCGGTTGGACCATTAAAGTGCGAGCCATTCGTATTACGGGTCATACTCCGGTTCGGTTACGAAAACATTGACTTTTACAACGTAAAAGTATACATGTCCCCTGCAAGCTTCAACCTTAATTTCCACGAAAGGAGAAAGCTAGAAGAAACCCATCTCGTCCTCGTTCGCCATTTTTGTTCTCTTTCGATCAATATATTTCAATCTCTTAATTGCTAAGGGATAATGATTCCCCACGCATAGGCCTTCTGTTTTGTTTTCTCTCCATGTATGATGAAGAATATGTGGCCAGGTAGGCCATAGTGCTAGTGCATGCACACGTTTGCAAGGATATGCTTGATTTGCACGGCATATATATATATATAGACCAAAGAAGGAACAGTTTCCCATTGTCGACGTGGTTCTAAGATGAAGAAAACGACCTTATGTATGTATCTACATGGCGGTTTAGTTATTCGACCGACGAACTTAGCTTTTTTGGGGGAATCCTGTTTTGAAACGCCACTTTGCTTTACGTCGGCCGATGAGTCAGTCGATGACAACGCGCGCGACGACGACAGTCGGTCGACCCCTTGGGCGGTTGGATTGGGCCGCCACTTTGATCGACGTTTGGGTTGGGCGTGTACGTGGCCGACCGAACAAGGTCACATCCAGACATCCTCACTCACACGTGGCTTTACAGTTTACTGTGACATAGATATGAGCCCAGGCGAATAAACTTTGGGCTTGTGAAGAGACAATTGTGAGGGATATTCAGGCTTATGCATATTTATGGGCCTGTGACATAAGGTTAGGTTTGGTTGTGAGCCCAGGCTACGATACGGGCTCAGAACCGAACGGGTCTGTTATTCAAGTTTTGGCCACCCCATGCACACCAGCAGTGCACCACTATATATACAACAAGTAGTCTCGGAAAATGGATGGAGTCGGTCGGGGGAGTATTGAAACCGAAAGAGTTTTAGAAAGGGAAGATATATAGAGAGAAAGTATGCAAGGCAAACGAAGGGAGATGGCGGCTTCTTCTGTGTTGCTGGTGCTTCTGCTGCTCACGGGTGATGTTGTTGCGAAGAGCAGGTTCAACAGATGTTACGATCAGTGCATGGCCGGCTGTACCTCAGGAGGCGAAGATTGTGAGTATGTATGTTATTTCAAGTGTATCAAATCACCAGCTCAAGGTCATTCCAAACCACAAACTCCACGGACCAATGAGTTGGAGACTCATCTTCATCATCACTAGCTCATTGTTTGTGATTGTATTTTTGTTTCAACCTGGTCCAAGGACCGTCATAATAATAATAATATAATGAAATTATGATTCAAATTATCATACGGATTCGATCTCTTGGTTCATCCAACTACATCCATTCACTCATTCTTTTGGAGAACTATCGAATCTTCCAACAACTTGAATCATCGTAGACATATCTTCAAGGCACGATCTATGAATTCTATCATCATGTATACTAGTGGTTAAATACTCAGAGAGGATGCTCTAGATCGCAATGTGGTTGTTGTCAAATGGGTTGCCAAATCAAGAATATTGTTAAGTAGATATAGATATGATGGAAGGAAGGAAAAAAGGAGGCCGATCAAGAGACCGACCTAGTGGGATCGGATATGGTTTTGATCACATATAGCACCTTCTACAAGAAGGTGATTGTAGGATGCATAAATAATCATCGAATTATGTGTTGAATGTTTCGCAATTGTTGGATGAGCCTTCTTATTGATGAATTATGAATGCCATAACTTAAGAAATTAAAGAGAGGGTGCTTGCATGGAGGAGAAGTGGAAAGTGTTACAGTTGAAGTTGGGAGGATACGTTTTGAAGCCATTTAATTTTACACCGTTGTGGATTTTCATGCATGCACGCTATACTCGCCACGTAGAGAAACTAGCCTTCCCACTGGATTCTGGTCGAAAGATGTAATTAAACTCCTAATAAGTGCACACCGGTTAGATGATGGGTTTTAATTTGTGAGATAGAATGTTACATTCAAACTTAAAACACAAAACTCAAAATAATAATGGGTAGCATAGAAAATAACCAAGGAATGTTGCATTTCATTCATGGTATACCCTTATCGAGGAAAATTCATATAAATGTTCACTTCCTTTCGAATTAGATAGAGGCATAGGCCATAGGGCATAGAGCAAAGAAACAATGAAATATGTCACTTTTCATCTTTGCATTGAATATCAACCCCTGCGCTCAATCATCCAACCTAAGTGAGAAAAGAAAGAAAAGATGATTATCATGTTTTTTAAGTAAAAGGGATGCCAAGCTAATTCTAATTAAAAGGATGGCTAGCTGAGGGATGTTAAATAAACTGAAGGATAAGCCCAATATAAAGGTTGGAGAAATAGAAGGGGAAAACAAAAACAAAAAAACTGCAAATTATTTTTATTGGTATAAGAAAAGTGCAAGGAAAATAATTCTAATTAGAAGGATGGCTAGCTAAGGGATGTTAAATAAACTGAAGGATAAGCCCAATATAAAGGTTGGAGAAAGGGGGAAAACAAAAAAAATCTGCAAATTATTTTTATTGGTATAAGAAAAGTGCAAGGAAAATAATTCTAATTAAAAGGATGGCTAGCTATGGGATGTTAAATAAACTGAAGGATAATCCCAATATAAAGGTTGGAGAAATAGAAGGGGGAAAAAAAAGCTGCAAATTATTTTTATTGGTATAAGAAAATTGCAAGGAAAATAGTATAATGGTAGTGTTGATGTGAATTGAATCGGATTATCAACCGCTACGACTGAAAATTAAGGGTCTCGTTGTCCGGTCAGCGAGTGGGATCTAGGGGTAACGCCCTGGTGGGGTGCGAGGGCAACGCCCCTAGCCCGCGGTGTATGGGCTCAATGTTATTGGGGTTTGTGTTCTGGGCCTGGTCTGTAACTATTTCTCCTTTACCAAACTGGATTAGGATTAGACTTAGGAGAAGTACTATAAATATTTCTCATACTCTTCTACAATCTGCATCTTCTAATGTATAGTGAAACTGACTCTCTACTACCCATAGGCTAATTAACACACATTGTATTAGTGAACCACGTCAATCATGTCTCGTATATGCACTTTCGCCTTTTCTTGCATTGTCGAATCCTACAATTTTCCAATCCACAGAGCAAGAGTAGCAAGCAAAATCCCTTATTTCATTCCAAGAAATACGTTATATTTTTACATTATGCCTTGTATTTTGGCTTCGATACAATGAATGTATAATCTTTGTCAATATTGAGAGATATTATTTAGGTGTCGTGTAAGAGAATACGAGTATATTACAACAAAAACTAAGTACGTACATCGATCTTAAATATATATCTTGATACCTTTAATGTTGAGGAAGGTATTAAGGTAGCTTTTTATAATCTTGTCTAGTGATCATTACTTCAAAGATGGATATTGTTATGAAATCAGTGAACATACATGTATAGCTTTACCCCCGAATCAAGCTATAGCTAAAAAGATGAATATGTGGTGATCAAATGTTGACCACGTCTATAATAAAATATATTAATTAATTTCATAATTTGATCGATCACAATTTATCGAATATCTCATTGCCAATTTGCCATGGGAAAAGGTAGTGTCTTTCATAGATGAGGGCTCTTCCCTACATAATAAGTGATTAATTAAATAAATTATCTTAGGGTAAAGGGGTTAGAATTTATCATTAGGGCTGTCTACCTAGCTACCTGCCCTCGTTAGCATACCCATCATGGCCTTTTAGCGAGCGTTGGTGCTTTGAATTTATTACAATTCCAAAGGTTATTATCATAGACGGACGTTCCGAATGTTAAAATCGACATAGTTGATAATACTAATCGAGTAATGTATACTACCATTCAATATAGTACTCAAAAGTCAAAAATGACATTTTTTTAAAGTATAGTCGGAGACGCTTCCATGCATCCACACTTTCTCAACATACCCTGGAACAAAGTTGTTCACAAGGCGAGTATGACAAACATGTCTTACATATCTTTTCAACACTTGTCGTGACTCTCTCATAAATGAATAAAAAACATGTTGACAAAAGTATTCGAATTCGAATGTGAATATAAAGTTCAAAATGAACATATACAAGTCTAGCATTAACAAATTTTGTGAAGCACCGTACCATTTGTATTCCCAACTCCCAATAATATAATGGACCATATTCTCACACAACGTATATAACATAGCTTCTACGACATAGAGATGAATGTAGTGTGAAAACAATGGGAAGATGATGAAGAATTGCCGAAGAATATCCAATTTTGTTTTTGGGTGTGGATATATAATTATATATCCAATCAATTAATGTAAAGGCAAGTGCAAGCTTAGTCCTAAAGAATGGCTCTTAATTAACTAGCTACTAGGAAGGAGGGCCTTGGGGTTATACAAATTTAAGAGAGGGAAATCCCATCCCATCCCAAGGAAGGTTTGATGGCCTCCTCGAAGACTTAAAAAGGAAACGTAAAATTTCAATGGTAAAGACTCACTAAAGTCAGGAACTGAGGAAAGTAGTAGTAAGAACTAAGAACATCCCATCCCATTCCCATCCCTTCCCTTATTTATGGAGCCTAACCGATCGCATTTTGTGGAGCTCGTTTCCTTCGAGAAATGCCCTAACTATATATATTCTATTCTAGCTATGCCGTATTTTTAGGTGGGGGATTTCAACTTCAAGCAGGAAGCAAAGGAGCCGATTTCTTCTTCTAATTTGCGCCATCAATGGTATTGAGCGTGCAACAAACAAGCAAGCAAAGGCGCCATTCACGCAAGCAGATCGCTTAATACCATTATTATTTGATTAATTAATTCGCACAAGTTGAGGTTAATTATTATTATTATAATTATCATATAATATGGAATAAATAAGACCCGACATGCATGCCCTGACTGACTGACTGACACAATTAGCTAGCTAGGCAGGATTTTTGTTCAGTTTTCGCCAGTAATTAATTGTCTTTACAAAGAGTATCGTGAAATGATGAGACTGACTGAGAGCCAACAATATTATTATGCATTATCATTCATTCCGCTCAATACACAGATCGACCATAATAAGCTTTGATTTGATTGATTTCAAGCGGATGGAAAAGGTGATCGATCGATGGAATGTGTTAAAAAAAAGGGTTACGTTGGAAGGAATTGCCGGATCGGGTCGGGGCTGAACACAACAGATCATGAGGGAAATTAAAGCAGCATATATAACCACTAGCTTGCTTGCTTGCTTGCTTTCACTTTTTGCTTTTTGGGGTTTTGAGTTAAGATGAGTGATTTCAGCATGTTGATGCCTCTTATTATAGTTAATTAATGACAACATACATATATATATATATGTCTCTAATGTCGTGCTCTGCTCTGCTCCAGAGATCTTAATTAATTGTAACCATTTTCCATTCCATTTCTTGCCCTTTCTTCGTTTTTCTGAGCGGATATTTATCTGTATATGAAAATTTAAATCAACATAGCATTACAATAAGTAGCATATGATACGTACATCTTTATCTACCATATGGATATAGAGTATCAATTAATAGTTCATAGTAAATTGAGCATGAGAAAGAGGTATTGAAATGAAATCACAAATAATGTTAGAACTCGATACTAGCTAGCTAATGAGGTTATAATGGATAAAACTTATGGTATTCAAAATACTAATACGATAAGTAGCATGAGATTCATTGATTGACAAAAATAGGAAAAACAAATTATTTGAGAACATAATAAGAATAGTACGAGGCAAAAAGATATACATATATGGCAGGTACTTATGTTGTTCTAACATGATGCATGGCGTAATATGCACACAAATTTACAAGCAAATGAATTTACATAATCCCGATTTGTCAATAAGAAGAGAATTTGTATGAGCGGCGTGAAATTGAATAATATTTTCAGCGTCCAACACCGAAATTGACTTGCAATGTTGTATAAGTCAAACTTTATATAGTTTCTTAATTTTACCTGGAAAATGACATAGATGTGTATGTACCTGTTTTGAGCTTTTCAAATTCTCAAAACAGTTAAGTTTGTTAATCAGTTTGGCCCTAAAGTGAAACCAAAAATGTCTATATATGACCAAAACAATAACAAGTCCAAGTTAGGCTGAATTGATTATTTTGTGGGTCTCTCATTTCAAACAGAAACATTATTCTAGCTTGATTTATGGGGCAAAATCAACACATTCTCTTTGGTCAAACTCAATTACCAACTTTAGATCAAAGTAATACCTATAGCAAAAGCCATAATTTGCGCCATGCACGGCTGAGATGATGAAGGTGATAAAAACAAAATGGAAATTCGAAGAAGAGAAAATGGAATAATTAATTAATATTAAACAATAAGGGAAAGTCCCCTCTTTTCTCTATATAAGCCCCATAGTTGAAACCAAAAACCCAACAAGAGCAATACAACAACATCATTCTTACATCTTTGAGAAGTTGCTAGCTTGGGAGCCAGAAGCAATGGGAAATTGCAAAATGGGAGGTCTAATTCAGACCTTTTTCATTACTTGGGTACTGTTTTGCTCCATTAACATTTCCTTCTCTCGGCTTGGCGCCCAAGCAGCTAGCATCAATCCAAATTACAAAGAAGCACTCGCAAAATCATTGTTGTTCTTTCAAGGACAGAGGTCAGGGAGGCTCCCTCCTTCCCAGCAAATCACTTGGAGGTCCCATTCTGGCCTCTCCGATGGTCGCCTTGCTAATGTAAGAGATGTCCTCCTCCTATTGTGTACTTCACTTCTTGCATGGAATTTCAATTCCTCGTGTTGACGACGAACTCGTTGCTTTATGAATAATTAATATATGTCCACATATTTATATACAACATGAAACACACAAGGCCATCGATGATCAGCATTGTTAATTAGTACGTAGATTTGCAAAAACGTGTGCATCACTCTCTTAACTTTGCTTCTGTTCATATACATACCAAAAGCAACCAACCAACCAAGTAATCAGTGTTTTCACATTATAGGTTCTATTTAGCTATGCTGAAGAATATTGTATTAGGACTATAATTGCCATAATTTAACTTGGTGCAAGAGTGGGCATGCGTAAAACTCTAGGGTCCATGTGGTAATTATGGCTGCCAAATGTGTTAATGAATAATAAAATGGAAAAATGAGAAGATTGTGGGTCTTGGTTTCTTGATCACGGTCCCAACCAAGAAAGGGATAATTGGTGCCTTTCGGCGGGATTTAATCAAATCTCCTTTCCTTTCTTTTGCCTTAATAATATATATATATAAGAATTTCAAGAAATCATACATTTCTTAGGTGAAAATATAAGAAATCGACGTGGTAATTTCATACAAACATAACATTTACTGTAACCTGTGCTGTGAGTGTGCTGTAGTTTAACCGATGCGGTAATTAAACAGGTAGATTTGACCGGCGGCTACTACGACGCCGGAGACAACGTGAAGTTCAACCTCCCGATGGCCTTCACCACAACAATGCTGTCCTGGAGCACACTGGAATACGGCAAGAGACTGGGCCCCCAGCTGCCCAACGCCCGGGCCGCGATCCGCTGGGCCACGGACTACCTCCTCAAATGCGCCACCGCCACCCCGGGCAAGATCTACGTCGGCGTCGGCGACCCCAACGCCGACCACCGCTGCTGGGAGCGGCCGGAGGACATGGACACCGTCCGGTCGGTTTACTCCGTGTCTCCGTCGAACCCGGGGTCCGACGTCGCAGGAGAGATGGCTGCGGCCCTGGCGGCGGCTTCCTTGGTGTTCAGG
This sequence comes from Linum trigynum, assembly GCA_964030455.1. NCBI lineage: Eukaryota > Viridiplantae > Streptophyta > Magnoliopsida > Malpighiales > Linaceae > Linum > Linum trigynum. The sequence goes on along the minus strand of OZ034822.1, from coordinate 333,328 downwards.
AGCTCCGACCGGCAGTACGCGGGCTTGTTGCTTAGGACGGCGAGGAAGGTGTTGCAGTTTGCGTTGCAGTATCGTGGTGCTTACAGTGATAGGCTTGGTTCCTCCGTTTGCCCCTTCTATTGCTCGTATTCTGGCTATAAGGTAAATTGGAGGTCGATCGATCGATCTTCTTCCAACATTAATTATATGTGATGAGAATTATATCATTGTTCAAAAGATAGAGTGCTTATGATGCATTTTTATAGAGATTGAGATTGCATTTTATAGAGATGATGATGATGGTCAATAACGATAAAAATTACAAACAACATATTAATTAATAGAGTTAGCTAGGTTAATCCGATTAATTCACGAGTTGAATCGGTTTGGTTCTACATTAATTTTATTTTCAGGATGAACTACTGTGGGGAGCAGCTTGGCTGTTTAGGGCAACCAATGAGGTCCAGTACTACAACATCATCAAGTCCTTGGGAGCTGATGACCAGCCAGATTTGTTCAGCTGGGATAACAAATATTCTGGTGCTCATGTTCTGCTATCCAGAGTAAGCACACAATTATTAAGTAGTCGAATTTGGTTGGCTTTTCCCCTGACTTTTGGTAACAATTTTGATCTTTTATGGCTATGATTAATTCAATTGTGGCAGAGAGCATTAGTGAACAATGACAAGAACTTCCAGCAATACAAGCAGGAAGCTGAGAATTTCATGTGCAAGATTCTGCCCAACTCTCCTTACTCAAGTACCCAATATACACAAGGTATGTATGTTTGTTGTTTACAGTTTACACACACAAGAAAAAAAATTCAAGCCCAATAGGTTTCGCTTAATTCACATTGTCGGATATTTATTTATTGTCAATTTTATATATTTTGCTGTTTTATTTTGGAATGCAGGAGGATTGATGTACAAGCTACCACAGGACAATCTTCAATATGTGACATCCATATCATTTCTGCTCACCACTTATGCCAAGTACATGAAATCAACTAAAACTCCTTATACTTTCAATTGCGGGAGCCAAGTCGTGAATGCAAACTCCCTCATTTCCTTGGCAAAACGGCAGGCAAGTCACAATCATTTATCTCCACAAGAAAATAATATACGATTTGAATTATGTACGCAAAAATTTAGTGAGACCTATCGTATAATTACAGTTTGCGTCTACGTTCTCATGCAGGTGGATTACATCCTAGGGGTAAACCCTATTAGAATGTCCTACATGGTTGGCTACGGACCAAACTTTCCGAGGAGGATTCACCACAGAGGGTCCTCGCTACCATCAAAGACGAGCCACCCACAAGCTATAGGTTGCAGTGGCGGGTTCGAGCCTTTCTATTCGTCTTCAAACCCTAATCCCAACATATTGACTGGAGCCATTGTCGGAGGGCCCAATCAAAATGATGGCTTCCCAGATGATCGTTCGGACTACAGTCACTCAGAACCTGCTACGTATATCAATGCCGCCATTGTTGGCCCTCTCGCATATTTTGCAGGGACCTTGAGGAGCTAGACCAAAAGAGTTGTGTTAGCTAGTAGCTTCAATGGGAGCTAGTGCCCTAAAATTAAGATCTCAATGTTATGCTGACCCTGAAACTAGGGTCTGTGCCACCCAACAAATAGGGTGAGGCATTTTAGGTGGTTGTGTTCTGCTTGTCTTGTTACTACCGTCCAAAGTAGGGTTGTTATGGTTATATACATTTGGTTTAAGTAATTTTACTTTGTAGGTCAATTATCATTCTCTTTTCCTACCACAACCATAGAATTTATATGTTAAGCTTTGCATTTTGGCTTTTCCTCTTCACCATCTTTTAGGAGACGATTTATAGTTGACTAACAAATGGGGAAGATGTTAAGCATAGCCAGAGAGAACTCGCAAAATTACAAATTCGAGCATTGCTATAGTTAACGAATAAGAAACATAACAAAAATTTCAATAAGTTCTATCATATTATTTGGACCGTTGCACACCAGAACACAGACCATATCGAAGAACAAATATTATCATTTGCTCATTTTCCCGCCCAAAATCCGCACAATCAAGGACAAAGGACCAAAATGTTCAAAATGACTTTTCCTTGGTACATATCAAACAATTGACTTTATTCTATCCGTTCCAATGGGGCAGCTAATAATAAGAGCGTGTCGAAAGCTGAATTCCTATTTAACGCCCTAACTTTTTAAATTTAACGCCCTAAAATTACCCAATTTGACATTTTTGCCCTCAATTTATTCCCATTTCCTAACCAAATTTCACTCTAGATTCTTCTCCGGTCGCCGCGGTTCACCCAAGACTCCCATCACCGCCCTTCATCCTACAGAGTCTTCGCCCATCACCGCCGTAGTCGTTCCGCTGGCCCCTCGGGATTCCTCGTGACAGCACGTCCGACAACCCATTTAACCTAACCAGGCATGTTGCAGGTGATGGCCGCCAACCATCCCTGTTCTTGTCAAGCAGAGTGTACAAGAGGAAGAACAGAGTCATTCTACAGAGCTACACTCTGCTTAAGGAAGAAGACGAAGTGCAGAGCATTGGGCCTGAAGTTGTATCGGGCTTCCTTTCACCCGATCCAAAAGAGAGTAAGGCCGTATATAAATAAGTGAAGACGACGGCGTTTGGTTCCTCTTCAGTATCGTCCAAGTAGCAGCTTCATACTTAGACACTTGTCAGTTTGTAATTGGTTAGTTTAGCCTGTTAGTTACTAATAGTCGTTGGAACAGTAAATTAGGAAATGTAATTAACTGACTCTGTATATATTCTGCTCCACTTGGAATGAGAAGGCATTCTGCCAAATTCCTCCAAACCTATCGCTGCTTTCTTTGTGTTTACAAACCCTAGCAGCTCTCAGATTTACTTTCTTCTCATGGTATCAGAGCCTGGTTAAGGCATCTGCATACCTCTTCTTCCTTCTTTGATCTTACCCTTTTTCTTCTTACACTTCGCATTCCGCCATGGCTGAAGGAGAGGCTTCGGATTCTGCTGAGAAGGAGGTTCCACCTCCTCCTTGTTACGAAGACCCCTATTCCAACCCGTTCTACTTGGCACAAAGCGACAACTCCTTTCTACCAGTCATCGGCTTCAAGTTGACTGATGATAATTACCTTCTTTGGAGTGAGTCCATGGAAGTTGCTCTGCGCACGAAGAATAAGCTGGGTTTTGTTCTCGGAACCATTCAGGTACCTCCCTTGACAGATCCGTCTTATGGAACTTGGGATCGTGTGAATGGTACTGTTGTTTGCTGGATTAGGAACTCTGTGTCTGAAGATATTGTTCCTAGTCTTCGAAATATTGGAATTGCATTAGAAGCTTGGACTTATCTGAAATCTAAGTTCAGCCAAGGAGATTCCATAAGAATAGCTAATTTGCAAGAGAAAATTGACCTGGCTAAACAAGGAAATCAAACTGTTCGACAGTATTTCACCAATTTAAAGTTGGCTTGGGATGAATTGAAAACCTATCAACCTATACCCTATTGTGATTGTGCTGCTGGTACTTATGCTACTGTTATGAGGTATGAAGAAAGGGGAAGAGTGATTCGTTTCTTGTTGGGTCTGAATGAGAAATACCAGCAAGTGAAAACTCAGATGCTTATGCTAGATCCTCTCCCAGATCTGGATAGCATCTATCGTTCTGTTGTTCAGCTTGAAAGGCAACTTGATGGTGCTAGTGCCAATACTGGGAAATCTGAAGAAGCCATAGCACTAGCCACCGCTCTTGCAGCCTCCAGGACTCAATACAATCAACCAAAGGACAAAGGTCAAGCTGACCATCAACCAGGAGGACTGTTTTGCAGATATTGCAAAAAGGAAGGCCATGTCAAGGAGGACTGCTGGAAGCTTAAGAGAAAGAATGGTCTACTTGGAAACAACCCAGGCAGAAGTAACAATGCAGGCCGAGGGTTTGCTGGTTCTGTTGATGTGAATGCACCAGAGGGCAATCCTTCAGGAGGAGCTGGTAGCTACTCTCCTACCAGTCCCGTCAGTCAACAGGAACCACGTTCTCCAACCTTTACTGGATTTACAGTAGATGAACTTACAAGACTCAAACCTTTGCTTCAACCTGCTTCTAGTTCTCATGGATCCTCTCAGGCCAACGCTGTGATCACTAGATCACAACCTATGTCAGGTATACTATCCCTATCAACTTTGACACATAGAAACAGTGAGTGTGTGTGGGTGTTAGACACAGGAGCAAGTGATCACATCATTTGCTCCATTTCTTTGTTTCTGAGATGTAAGAAGGTGCATGATGTCTCAGTTACCCTTCCAAATGGTCAACAAGCATCTGTCACACACTTAGGGGTAGTTAAACTTCCTTGTGGCATATTCCTCACCAATGTCCTCTTAGTGCCCTCTTTTTCCTATAATCTGATTTCAATTAGTCAGCTTACCAAAAACAGCCCTGTCTCATTGTTGTTTCAATCCACTTTTTGCTCCATTCAGGACCTTATCTCTCGACAGAGGATTGGTTTAATCCCAGTAAGTAGAGGACTTTACCTTCTTGGAGATTCCAGTGGCCCAGGAGAGACTTGCAACCCACAGATTTTTGGAGTGAGCACTAGTTCAGAGAGTTCCAGTTTATGGCACAAACGGCTAGGCCATCTTTCTTTAGATAGATTGAGAAAAATTAAACAAACTTGTACTGAAGTTGAGTTACCAAACAGTTTGGATTGTGAAGTTTGCCACTTGTCTAGGCAAAAACGTTTACCATTTCCCAGAAGCACTTCTTATTCCAAAGAACCCTTTGATCTAATACATTGTGATATTTGGGGGCCAGTTAATGTTGTTTCTCATGATGGTTTTCAGTATTTTCTTACTGTTGTTGATGACCATAGTCGCTGCACTTGGTTGTATTTGATGAGTCACAAGTCTGAAGTTAAGAGTTTACTTCAGTCTTTCTTTGCAATGGTTGAGACTCAGTTTAGTAGGAGGATAAAAGTACTGCGTTCAGATCAAGGACAGGAGTTTAAGATGGTTTCCTTTTATCAGCAGAAGGGTTGCATTCATGAAATGAGTTGTATTCATACTGCTCAGCAGAATGGTAGGGTAGAAAGGAAGCACCAGCACATTCTCAATGTGGCTAGGGCTTTGAAATTTCAGTCAGGCTTACCAGTCAGTTTCTGGAGTCATTTTGTGATGCATGCCATCTATCTTATTAACAGAACTCCCACTCCTGTCCTGCACAACAAGTCACCTTTTGAGTTTGTTAAGTATACCTCCTGATTACAGCAATCTTAGAGTGTTTGGCTGTCTTGCTTTTGCCACAAACACTGAGAGTCACAAACCAAAGTTTGCACCTCGAGCTGTCAAAGCAGTTTTCTGGGATACACTTTTGGTGTCAAGGGTTTTAAGTTGTATGATCTGGCCACTCATTCAGTGTTTACCAGCAGGGATGTTGAGTTCAATGAGTCTGAATTTCCTTTCTTGCCTTCTTCTGACAATACAACTACACCTGCAACCACTTCTTCCCCAACAGATCATCTTCCTCCCTTCTTTTTTGATGATGATCTCCCTCTTCCTCAGGATCACAATGTCCATGAGACCTCTGATCCTGATTATTTACCCTCACCATCACCTTCTCCTGTCCCCTCACCTCCTGCCTCCCCTATACACACACCTCCTCCAGTACCCCCTCTTCCTTCTTCCCCTCCTACTCTCCCCATTGCTCTTCGCAAAGCCCCTAGAGTAACCAGACCTCCCAAACACCTTGATTCTTTCCACACTTCTTTTCTCACTGCAGCTAGTTCATCTTCCTTTGATGACAAACTCTTGTATCCTCTTTCTCACAGTCTCTCTTACTCTCATTTGTCTCCCTCCCACAGACATTATACTCTCTCCATTTCTATGTCCACAGATCCTCAAACTTATGCTCAAGCAGCTTTACATCCCTGCTGGAATCAAGCTATGAAGGAGGAGGTTACTGCCTTGGAGGCTAATGAAACTTGGGACATTGTAGACAGACCACCTAATGTTGTTCCTATTGGGTGTAAATGGGTCTATAAGACTAAATTCCTACCTGATGGTGCCATTGAACGTTTTAAAGCCAGTGTTGTTGCAAAGGGGTACACCCAAACTTATGGAATTGATTTTGTTGATACATTCTCTCCGGTTGCCAAAATCAATTCTGTCAAGCTTCTTTTAGCTATTGCAGCAGCCAAGAATTGGCATCTCCATCAGATGGATGTGAGCAATGCCTTCTTGAATGGTGACTTAGAGGAGGAGATTTATATGGAGCTTCCCCCTGGTTTGAGAGAGCTAAGTCACCTTCAAGGTAAGGTTTGTAGATTGAAGAAATCACTTTATGGGCTTAAGCAAGCCAGTCGTCAATGGTACCTTAAGCTTACTGAGTTCTTGACTAAGCTTGGTTTCCAGCAATCATATGAAGACTATTCAGTCTTTAAGACCTCTACAGTTGTGTTAGTCATCTATGTTGATGACATCATTGTGGCAGGACCAAATTTGGAGGACATTCAGTCTGTTAAGACACAATTGCAGAAGGGTTTCAAGGTTAAAGACCTGGGGAATTTAAAGTATTTCTTAGGTTTGGAAATTGCTAGAACTCAGGCTGGGATTTCTTTATGTCAACGAAAGTTTTGCTTAGAAATGCTTGAGAATGCAGACTTCTTGGAGTGTAAGCCAGCTAAAACTCCAATCAGCATGAAAGCTACATTATCTGCAGAAGATGGAACATTGCTTGATGATGGTTCAAATTACAGACATCTCTTGGGGCAATTGCAGTATTTAACATTCACTAGACCTGACATTTGCTTTCCAGTACAGCAGCTGAGTCAGTTTCAAGATCGACCAACTACTGTGCATCTCAAAGCCTTACATAGAATCTTGAGATACTTGAAGGGTTGTCCAGCACAGGGTCTATGGTTTTCTTCTTCATCCAGTTTACAACTAACTGGCTACTGTGATTCGGATTGGGCAACTTGTCCAGATTCGAGGAAGTCAATTACTGGGTATTGTACTTTCCTGGGGAGTTCTCTGATCACGTGGAAAAGCAAGAAACAGAGCACGGTTTCACGCTCATCCTCTGAAGCAGAGTACAGAGCAATGGCGCAGCTAGCTTGTGAGGTACAGTGGTTAAAAGCTTTTCTGAATTTCTTTGGAATTCCACATTCAAACCCAGTGAAAGTGAACTGTGATAACCAGTCAGCCATTCATATTGCGGAAAATCCCGTTTATCATGAGCGAACCAAGCACATAGAGGTTGATTGTCATGTTGTCAGGGAAAGGTTGAAATCAGGACTCCTAAATCTATTCCATTTGAATACCGAAAATCAGTTGGCTGACCTATTTACTAAGGGGCTGTCTGGTGATCGGTTTAAGTTTCTGCTCTCCAAGCTGGGTGTACATGATTTGTACTCGCCAGCTTGAGGGGGCGTGTCTAGCAGAGTGCACAAGAGGAAGAACAGAGTCATTCTACAGAGCTACACTCTGCTTAAGGAAGAAGACGAAGTGCAGAGCATTGGGTCTGAAATTGTATCGGGCTTCCTTTCACCCGATCCAAAAGAGAGTAAGGCCGTATATAAATAAGTGAAGACGACGGAGTTTGGTTCCTCTTCAGCGTCGTCCAAGTAGCAGCTTCATACTTAGACACTTGTCAGTTTGTAATTGGTTAGTTTAGCCTGTTAGTTACTAATAGCCGTTGGAACAGTAAATTAGGAAATGTAATTAACTGACTCTGTATATATTCTGCTCCACTTGGAATGAGAAGACATTCTGCCAAATTCCTCCAAACCTATCGCTGCTTTCTTTGTGTTTACAAACCCTAGCAGCTCTCAGATTTACTTTCTTCTCAGTTCCGTTACCCTTTGGCGATCGGAAATGTTGGATGGGGATTCCTGTTGGTTGGGGTTTACATTTAACGTTAGCAAGGGATAAGTTTTCCAATTTGTCATTTTGGTTTGAATTACTTGATAATTTATTATGTGATTTTATGGGTATGACTAGCAATGAAATTAGCTTTCGGTGGCGTCTAATGGCGGTGGCGGGTGATAGGGGCGGCGACATAACAGGTAATTTTTTTGTTGGAGGGCGACACGTGCGGCGACGGTGTGATCGGGCAGGAAGAATGAAGGAGACCCGACCCACGCCGCTCACCTCGCTGTCGATGTAACTCCTGTCGTTGCAAGGGTCGCCGATGACTTATGGATTTGCGGGCGACGGCGGGTTGTGTTTATGGGAAGGGAGCGAAGACAAGGTAAGGGCGGAGAATTGAGTTGGGCAGTGGGGTTTAGTTCAAGTTGAGGGTATAAATACTCTATTAAGGTAGGTTTAGAGCGATGAATTTTAAAGGCCAAATTCACCTGTATAGCCAAAACTGACGTTTTTGCCAAATATAGCCACTTTTGGAGAAATACCAGAAATAGCCACTTCCGTCCAATTGTTTGACGGTGTTAGTTAACGTGCTGACTGGACAAACGGACCATCCGACGTGGCTTTTTTTGTCAAACAAGTGAATTCCACGTGGAATAAAAAAAAAGACGAAACAGTAAATGTGTTGTTACGCCTCAACCACTTTCTATCTTTTTCATTTTCCCTTCCCTTTCCCCAAGTCGATATCCAGAGAAAACCCCTCTTCTCCAACGACAAACTACGACGCTCCGCCACTCCAGATCGGCGTTGGTAGTCGTCGACGACGAAAGCCTTTCCGATCCACGAACCCACCACGAGAAGCAAAACCCCTTTCCTCCTTTCCGATTCACGAACCCTAAATCCTTTCCGAGCCTCCCTCCATCGAATCGGCCATGCATCGCGGGGTTTCATAGATCCTCTCCACGTTCCGGCGACGCGATTCACTGTTGGTGAGGGGAAATCGACCATCGAGTACCAGTTCAACCCATTTGAATCCCAATCCAGTTCAAATCGCCTGTGCTCGCTCCCTCAGGTCGATCAATCGACGACCATCAGCTTCCTCCCGTCACTGCAAATAGCAGAGCAACCACCCAGCTTCCCCATCCAGGAGATTTAGTCGATCCGTGAGAATCGACATCATCACCGCTCACCGACGAGTAAGACCCAACAAATAGTAGAGGTGACTCGTCGCAGGTAGGAACTTCCTTCAGCGATTCCAGATTTTGAATTTCGGTAGTGACCTTGTGGGTCTGGCAGTGGCAGTGCATTTGGGAGTGGGTTTCGCGGAGGAAGCGGAAGCCGCCGTGGGAGGAAGGCAAACCCACCTTGGGAGGAGCTGTGCTGAAACTGTTATGTTTCCTAGGGATTGGCTGGAGGGGAATCGAGATGTAGCAGGCGGAGCTCTCGAAGGCGGCGGCTCTCAAGGATCTCCTCCACCCGTCACTAGTTGACTGGTCGTCGCTTCAATCGAAGCTGCCGCTAGGAGTGAGATTCTGAGAACTGGGGGAAAACGGTTGTTGCCGGACGGGTTTGAGAGTAACTAGATTGGAGGGATGGATTTTGTAGGCGACGGCGAGTGCAGTGCGGCGGAGCTGGGTTCGTCGATGAGTGTGGTGGGGCTGCTTCAATCGACGGAGCTTGGTTCGTCGAGGAGAGCGGCTGGGAAACCCTAAATCGGATGGAATTGGGGAAAGGAAAGAATAAAATTTCCAATTCTATTCACCTAATTTATGATAATTTTTTTTACCCATTAAAAATGACGTGGCATTCCACCTGTCAATGGATGCTGAGGTGGGAAGGAAAGACACGGTGAGGTGGCAGCCACATCATCTGTCCGTTAAATAGACTAACGGTGTCATTGACGCCGTCAAACTATGTAACGAAAATGGCTATATTTGTCATTGAACTTTCAAAATTCTTGCTATTTCTGGTATTTCTCCAAAAGTGACTATATTTGTCACAAACGTGAAAGTTTTGGCTGAATTTGGCCAATTTAAAAACTTGGGAGTAAAATAATAACTCTCGCAGAAAGTAGAGAGAGACCCACCGGCGACGCGGCCGTTGACGAAAATGGACGACGACGACTTACGGACTTAATGATGATGATATCATCACCACCATCTCTTCTCGAAGTTTGGCTCGCACTCTCTCGAACTCCATTCGACTCACAGCGTTGACGACTACATCGGATTCCGATGGCCTCCATAAGCGCAAGCGGCACTTCGTCGTCGTCTCTTCCGTCGCCGTACTCCCCTCCCCCGCCGCGGTGGACGCACGACGTCTTCCTCAGCTTCCGAGGCCGGGACACTCGATACAGCTTCACCGGGCATCTCCACGCAGCTCTGGTCCAGAAAGGGATCAGAGCTTACAAGGACGACAGAGATCTCGATCGAGGAGAAGCCATCGAGCCCGAACTGTTTAAGGCGATTACGGAGTCAAGGTTTTCGGTCGTCGTGTTCTCGAAGAATTACGCCTCTTCGCCTTGGTGTTTGGATGAGCTGGTCAAGATCGTTCAGTACAAGGCAGCGACGGAGCACACTGTTCTGCCCGTCTTCTACGATGTCGATCCATCGGAAGTTGCGGAGATGGAGGGAGTTTACGCGGCAGCGTTTGCCCAGCACGAAGTCCTGAACCCGGGGAAGGTGGAGAGCTGGAGGAAGTCGGTAGCTGAAGTTGCGCAATTAGCCGGATGGGATGCTCGAAATAGGTATGAATTTTGGAGATGATTATGATTTGAATTGAATGTTGGAAGGTTAAAATTTGAATTGCATGTCTATGAATGGGGTTTTTTTTTTAGAGAAATGTCTATGAATGGTTTTGATTGTTCTATTTGAGCAAATCAGTGCTTAATCTCCATCGATCTGCACTCCCTAAGAAATGTAGTCTTGTAAGCTCCAGCAGTTAATGGTATTAGATTCTTCAGGGTTCTACTTGGTTCATGATATAATCATGGTAGAGCATACATAACTTGAAATGAATACCTTGTTTTCCTGAATCGTAGTGGCAGTGGTGTACAGTTCAGCAGGTTATATAGAGCTCTGATTCTTTGCAAGGCCCATTGATTTTTGTCTTTCTGTTCTTGTAGGGACGAGTCAGAAGTAATCAAGGAAATTGTTGAAAGACTTTGGTTCAAGTTGAATCATGCGATCCCAATCATGAGCAATGCCTTGGTCGGTATGGATGCCCGGGTAGACAAAATTGTTAATGATTTGTTGGACGAAGAGTCGGTTGAAGTTCGCTTTCTTGGGATATGTGGAATGGGTGGACTGGGGAAGACAACTATTGCCAGAGTTGTTTATGATAAGATCCGTTGGCAGTTCGAAGGCTGTTGTTTCCTTGCGAATGTCAGAGAATCTTTCGAGAAACAAGGACCACTTCCTCTGCAGCAGCGGCTTCTTTCTGAAATCCTAATGCGACGGGGAGGAGAACTGTGGGATGCTGATAAAGCAATAAGTGAGATAAAGTATAATTTGCAGCGGAAGAAGGTGCTTCTTGTTCTTGATGATGTTGATCATCTTGAACAGCTTGAAATGTTGGCTGGAGATCATGAATGGTTTGGTCCAGGGAGTCGTGTGATCATAACAAGTCGAGATGGACACTTGTTGACAGCACATGGAGTTGATGAAACATATGAAGCAAAGACATTGAATGGCGATGAAGCTCTTATGCTATTTAGTTGGCATGCCTTCAAACAAGACTGCCCATTTACAGGTTATTCTGAGTTGTCAAATCGAGCTGTGGGTTACGCCAAGGGACTTCCCCTGGCTCTTAAAGTTTTGGGTTCTTTTCTGTATGGGAGGAATGTAAGTGCATGGAACAGTGCAATTGAGAGGCTGAACAAGATTCCAAACAGAAAAATTGTGGATGTACTTGAAATAAGTTTTGACGCTCTAGAGGAAACAGAGAAGAAAATATTCTTGGATATTGCTTGTTTCTTCAAGGGTATAGATAAACATGAAACAATAAACATACTTGATAGCTGTAGCTTTCATGCAGAGATTGGAATACAAGTTCTGATTGATAAATCCTTGATTAGTGTTTCACAAAATCGTTTGGCAATGCACGATTTGCTGCAACTTATGGGAAGGGAAATTGTTAGACGTGAGTCGCCTGAAGAGCCTGGAAAGCGCAGTAGAATATGGACGTATGAGGATGCATCTCATGTTCTGACAAAAAACTCGGTGAGCACTTAGGTGCAGAGCACTTGCACAATTTTGTTGATGCTTAAGTTTTTTTTCCCCCTCTTTTTTTTGGGTTTGTATGAAAACTAGTGTCATTGTATTTTTATATAGTTTGTCTTGTGATAATACTTATGCTTTTCTTATTTATTGGTTTTGGGCAATAGGGAGGTGAAGAAGTAGAAGCAATCTTCCTAGACCTTCCTCAACCAAAGGATGCAAACTGGAATGTGGAAGCCTTCGCTAGAATGACGAAACTTAGACTACTCAAAATCCGTAATGTGAAGCTTAGCAAAGGACCTGCATTTCTTTCTAATGAGTTGCGTTACCTTGATTGGCATGGTTACCCCGCAAAATATTTGCCTTCAAGTTTCCATCCAGAAAAACTTGTTCGACTTATTTTGCATCACAGCAAGATAGAACAACTCTGGTTCGGCATCTGGGTAAGCTTTTCCTCTTCCTTCTCTTTCTACTCAGACTGCAGAGTTCTTTGTTTCTTCTGTTGCTGGAACATAAAAGTAATGTCAATATCTGCTGCTTGTTTCCTCTTTTACTTAGGCATTTAAAGATTTGAAAGTTCTAGAGCTTAGGGGCTCCAGGAACTTCACTAGGATGCCGGACTTCACTGAGATTCCAAATCTGGAGAGGTTAGTGCTGACAGACTGTACAAGGTTGTCTGAGATTCACTCCTCCATTGGGCATCTCAGGAAGCTTACTTCTCTCAGTTTGTTAGGTTGCTTAAAGGTTAGGAAATTGCCAGAAATTGTGGTACCTATGGAATGTTTGGTGGAACTTATATTGGACGAGACTAGCATTGAGAAACTGCCGATCTCAATTCACAATTTAGGCAGCCTAGCGGTATTGAGCCTCAGATTTTGTAAGAACCTCAGAAGTCTTCCAAGCAGCATAACCACTTTAAAATCCCTTAAAAAACTAGATCTCTCAGGCTGCTTAAAACTGAAAAGGTTTCCAGATATAGAGTCTGGTTTTATATCTTTAGAAGAACTCTTCTTAGATCAGACTGGAATTGAAGAACTCCCTTCCACAATTCAACATTTGTCAGGCTTAGTTCTCTTGAGCCTCAGATTTTGTAAGAGCTTCAGTGGCCTCCCTAGCAGTATAAGTCGTTTGAACTCCCTTAGAAGGCTTGATCTATACAACTGCTCAAAGTTAGACACGTTTCCTGATATTTTGGAGATAATGGAAGGCTTACGGGAGCTTTGTTTGGATTGGACTAACATCGAGATTCTGCCACCATCCTTTAACAAGTTGATTGGCTTGGAGTTGTTGAGCATTAAAGGTTGTGGAAACCTTAAAGATATTAGTAGCAGCATCAGCGGTTTGAAGTCCCTGAAGACTCTTGATATCAGATGGTGCTTTGGACCGAATTTCAGAGTGAAACAGCCAAAATCTAAGATATCAAAGATGTTGATCCAGAGCACGCCAAATTCTATGCGGCAATGGATGCAGAAATTCAGATCAGCTCCAAGAGCCATGGCTACCCCCTTGCAAATAGTGTCGCTGCCTTCATTCTCATCTCTCTGTTCATTGAGAAATCTGATTTTAAGCTACTGCAACATTTTGGAGGGAGTAGTTCCAGATGATCTCAGCTGCTTGTCCTCTTTAAGGTACCTGGACCTCAGCGGCAATCTATTCTCAAGCCTGCCAATAAGCATAAACCAACTTCTGATGCTTGAAGAGCTCAACTTGGATGATTGCTGGAAGCTTCAGTCACTGCCTGAAGTTCCTCCAAATGTTTCTCTGGTGAGAGCGAGCCTTTGTGATTCCCTGACAGTAATTGCAGATCCAATAAATTTATGCAGCTGGAAAGCTGCAAAGATCATATGCTTCAATTGCTTCCAATTAGTTATTGGCAATGGTTCCAACAACATGGCTTTTACAATGATCATAAGATATATTCAGGTATCTTTCTCTCTTCCCTTGTCACCTTTATGTTCTGCAAGTGTATGTTTGATGCAGCTTTTCCAGGAGTTTTTTTTTTCTTCTTCTTTATACTCTGAAAGCATAAGCGTGCCAGACTTTGGAGCTTGCTGAGCTTTTTAATCAATTGTCTATCTATTTTGGTACAGGGGTTGACAATACCAAGGCCCAGATTCGACATTGTATTTCCTGGAGTCGGAATTCCCAAGTGGTTCAACCATTACAGTGAGGGACACTCCGTAATCCTGGAAGTGCCTCCCAACTTGCACTTGAATACCAAATGGATGGGCTTTGCTGCTTGTGTTGTTTTCAGCGCACTTCCTCAACCTTTGGACGATCAGCATTTTCTCCTGACCTGTCACTTCATCGTCAATGGAAAGCTAGGTTCCTCTTGGCCTTCCATTTCTTTCCAAAGGAAATCTGGTTACGGGGATCACGTCTGGTCGTTCTTTTTCTCCGTTGGCTGCTTGTCGGAGTGGCCGCCTGATGGATTCGATAGCATTGAGTTGTCCTTTGAGATGCACTCTCCTGAGATCAATGTGAAGGAGTGTGGTGCCCGTCTGATATATCGGCGAGACGCTGAACTCCTGTACACTATAAAGGCTAGTGATTTGAGCATCTGGGATCATTCTCCAGTGGAGCCAGCTGCTACAGTTGATTCCTCGGATTTGCTTGCCATTTGAAAGTTTTCATTTCAAGGAAACCCCAGGTTTGGCTTCTATTCTTCAAAGAAAGTTGACTTATAAGGTCTGTTACTAAGTACTACTCTTGAATTTGGTTTAGATTATAGAGGAATACGTGTTCTACAGGACCTTTTGCCAAGTTAAACGATTTCTTGCCTCTTGGCATCTTTTTTTTTTTTTTTTTTTGACAATCTTGCCTCTTGGCATCTTGTGTAAATATGGACACAACGTAATCACTTAAATCTACAGAACTCTCTTTTGTCCAGTCAGTTTATTACGCTTGAATGTGCTTTTTCTATTGCTTCTTTGCTCTTGGCTTGTGCTGTATCTTCTAGGGATTAGCCTAGCAGATAGTTGGGTTCTATATTGTCATTCAGATAGATGTCAGTTACTCCCAAATCACAGTGATTTTAGAGGTAAAAAGGCAGTCATTTCGAGCAACAAACAGTCCTTAGAAAGCCAAACATTGCTAATTTTGCCTACAAAATCATATGCTGGTGAATTTGATAAAAAAAAAAAAAACAAACACTGCTACTTCTACTTCTGCAGTTAGATGCACTACAAAGACAAAAAGATCATTGCTGGCGTGGATCAAGCACAGCGCCAAGGAAAAGCACAGCCCTCGACACTTCTTCCTGTATCATGAACATGAACGGACGATCGGCCACAAACTTCTCCTCGGGAGGCGGTGGTGGACTGGGTGGCGGGCATCCGAAGCTCATCACAGTAACTGCGGCGGCTTCAGTTCCTTCCTCGTCTACTTCAATGTAAGCCTTCTGATACACCTCATTGACACAAATCCTTTCCGAGTTATGTCCCACCATCTCCGTGAACTCACCGAGCCTCTGAAACGGCAGCTGCAGCCCCAGATCCTTCATTATATCACAAGGATTGAACAGGCTCGTGAACTTCAGCTTCGGGATCCACACCTTCTCGAGCATAGTCTGTTGAAGCTCCAAGTTCTGCATCGGTCCCAAATATGGACAGAACCTGAGCAGCATCTCCTGCAGGCTGATCGTCGTGGGAAGGAAGATGTACATCGTGAACTGCTGCTGCTGCTTCTTGGTCCCGTTCTCGTAGGGGAGCTTCAGGACCTTGAAGCCGTCGAAGGATCCGTAGTAGTGGTTTGACATCGGGTGCCTCATGAAGGAAGTCCTGATCTTGGTTCCATCGAAGAGGTAAAAATCTTCCTCCTGCGTCATGACTTTTGCGAATGGCTGAGTCCAGAATCCCTTGAAGTAGATTGCATTCACGAGGATCATAACTAGTTCTTTCCTGATATTGTCAGGCCCAATGATATCTTTTATGTGCCCTTTGGTAGCTCTGTCTGCCCACTGGTTTATCTCCTCTGCAATTCTCAGAGCCTAACAAAATGAACAAACTGATTATTCTCCATCAGGCAAGCTTCTCTATGTCTTCGTAAGGGATTAATCGTTTACATAGTCCTCTCTATCATTCCAGTTTTGTTGGATGTCCTCTAAGGAATAATTCTTTTCACAGTCCTTATATATTAGAATGAATTATCAACCTTCTCTAAGAAAAGAAAAGCTTCTGATCTATTATATAATAGACAACTAAACGAAGAACACAGAGCAAAGCGTGTAAAGTACATGGGTAATCTTACCTGAAGCCGGAAATCGCCGTAAGAGTATTTAGCGCGGTAGACATCCTTGATGACCCTCTCGAAGGAAGGTTTGAGGGGCGATTCATGATCGAACCAAATTGCACTCCCTGCCATCACCGTCGCTTCTCTGCCCCCGGCTGGTTGCTGAGCTGGCTGGCCGGAGAACATACTCGGATAGAAGTACGGCATGCCCGACGGGTTCACAAACTCAGTTGGCGGCGGCGTGGGGAGGTTGGCGCTCTTGTTGCTGTTGTTGTTGTCGTCGTCGGCAGTGGTGAGCGCTGCCATGAAAGACAGAGCTTTGGAATTGAGGTCTTGGACGGATTCGTAGCCGAGGGCGGCGAGCAGTTGGTCGGAGGTTCTGCCGGTGGCCCCGCAGGCCACGATGCAGAGGGAGAAGTGGAGCGACGAAGGGGAAGTCAGGAGGTTACCGGCTGACGGATTCGTCGCCGCCGCCTTGATTTCCCGGAGAATTGCTTCGATTCCGACTCCCACGCAGAAATCCATCTTTCTGTCGAACCACTGATCAGAGTGAGAACGGAGTTTCAAAGACGATGGATGGAGATATGATACGTGTTAAGCTTGTATTTATTTTATATAGGTTTTGGTAGACCGACGCGTAGCTTAACATTGACGCCTCCCTTTCCGCGCCCACGTAAGGGTTGGTTGATAATCCAACTCGGACTAGGATTAGGGTTGGGGTTTTGATGTTACTGTATCATTGGCCAACTTTGGTTATTTATTGACAAAAAGCAGTCTACTAGTCCTAAAGAGGAGAAAAATCAACGTTTTCATTCATAAAAAAATGTTAGAAATCATTCCCGGCCGGCAAGCAACAAGTACATATGGGTAAACATTAATAAAAACTTTGGGACACAAACGTACGTAAAAAACAAGTATATAAAATAAGTGTTGGTTTAACTACGTACGTATTGGTACACGATTGTATTGTATCTCAATTTTATGGATCGAGATCAATTCTCGTATATATGTTGGTCATTTGTTACTCGACCAGACCACATGCAGTAGATGAACATTGATATATGCCAGCCTCACTGAGCGACGAAGGGTTTAACGGTGTTGCACATCCCCGGGTTCCTGAGGCACCACAACGGTTGAATCGGTTCGGCCATAATCCCTCTCCCGACCATCCTATACCTCCACTCGTTCAACCGATCCGTCGCCTCCGCATACCTCTTCACCCCCTTCTCGTCCCGATTCCCGGACCACATCGCCTCCGCCATCGCCGCCGCTCGCGGCCAAACCCTCGCGTCCAGCACCGCCCCGTCCGCCTGCTCCGACCACAATGCCACCTCAGCACCCAACACCCTCCCCTTTTCCACCTCGCTCAACCCATGCGTTATGTCATAGTTGTACACCTTCTGCCACGTCTTGTACGGCCCGCACCACGACCCGCCGTTGCTGTCCACGTCGCTGCTCGTCGGCGGGCGGTCGTACTGGCTGTCGTTCCCCAAGAAGTCGCCGTGGCCGCAGTCCAAGTAGTAGAACTCCCACGACGAGACGATGACGCGGTACCCTGCCGCCGTCAGCAGCTTGGTGTTGTTGGGCCCGTTGTTCCACGTCTGGAACACGGTGTGCTCCGGCGGGAACACGGCCGGGTTGTTGACTTTGACGTCGGGGGCTAGGATGACGTCTTCCCAGTACACGGCGGTCTTGTTGTGGGATGTGATTATGGGGAGTGTCTTGTTGATGAAGGTTTCGAGGATTTGGCTGAGGGTGCCGTTTTGTTGGGAGAGGAAGGATTGGATGGACGGGTCGGCTTTCCAGCAACCTGGGGTGACCTCGTCGGCGCCACCGTGGAAGAATGGCTCCGGGAACATGGATGCGATGTCGTTTATAACGTTCCCCACGACTTCGTAGGTTTTGGGGTGGAGCGGGTTGAGCTGCCCGGTTCCTGGCTCCGCAGCTAACCGGTCGGCCCATGGGCTGCCGGCCGGCCACCAGAACTTGTCGGCGCAGGTTATTATGTCTGGGTAGGCTCCGGCCCAGGAACCCGTGTGTGCTGCAAGAAATTAACAAGGTAACATTATAGCCAGGTGGATTAATTAATTAAAGAGGTTTGGTTTTTGAGCTATCTATCTTGTAGCTACATATTAATCTTTTGTTGCCAGCCAACTTGCTATTGTCCACTCTCCCTTGGCCCAACAAAGAAACAACACAATGCAATTAATAAATTGAATTAATATACAAAACAGGTTTAATCAATCATATTTTTGTGAGTCTTGAAGTCAAATTACTCAATTCATAAGAAGAATGGATAAATTTTGGATTAATGCATTTGTGAGCTTTCTCTGTTAAAAAATCATTATTCGTTTAATACATTTGATTGAGAAATGTAAAGTACGGAATAACACAAGAGATTCACTTTGTCAACTGCATCATAATACCTTATATATTTGAGATTGTACCATTTAATTATTATCTAAGGATCAAAATCCAAACATACGCGAATTGCAAAATGTTAACATCTATCATTTAGTTAACATATTATCTTTAATTTTTCATTTTAGTTAACAATTAAATGAAGAAAAAAACAGCACTAATTATATAATATTACCGGGAGTGTCGACCTCGGGCACAACCCGGACCCCATGCTCGTACCCGTACTGCACGACCCGACCCACATCCGCAACTGAATACCTCATCCCGCGCCCGTACGCCCCTTTGGCCGCGAGTCCCGGCTCCGACGGCAGCTCCAGGGGGAAGGAATGCGAGTCCGTGATGTGCCAGTGGAAGACATTCATCTTGTTATGGCTCATCGCCTTAATCGTCCTCAGGATATCCTCCACCGGATAGAAATTCCTCGACGTGTCCAGCAGAAACCCTCTGTGCCCGAACAGTGGAGCGTCGCGGATCTCCAACCCGACCGGCACCCGCCGCCGCCTGCCCCACACCAGCTGGGAGAAGGTCTCCAGCCCCCGCATGGCCCCCCACACGGTGGCGGCGCTGAGATTTGCGGTTGCGGATAAGTAATTGGGAGGGATGGAGAGGGTGTAGGACTCGTCGACGCCGTGGATGAGCGGGGCGGCGAGGTCGGCCACGGAGATGGACAGGGATTGGAGGGGAGTGGGCGATGTGGAGAAGAAGTTGGTGGTGGTGGTGGTGGTGTCGGATATGGGGCGGTGGCGCTCGGAGGAGATGAGGCGGTGGTAGCGGGCGACGGCGGCGGAGAGGTAGTGGTTGGATGGCGATGTGGGTGAATCGAATTGGAAGGCTGGGGAGAGGGTGGCGATCGTGTACGGGGAGGACCAGGATATGGAGGTGGGTTTGGGCCAGACGTTGACCGGCAACGGCAAGGCTGTGGCTGAAGAATGGATGAGGAGGAGGAGGGCCGTGAGTATCGTGGAGAAGACGTGGCTTGTGGCGATTGGGTGAGAGGTCATGGGAGCCATCTCGCCGCCGGAGAGGTTGTTTACCGGCAAGAAAATATTGGATTGGTGGGGTAGCAATTAAGCGGGTCTACTGTACGTGCGAGTATTTATAATTATATGGGGAAGGCGGGGAATTGTGGCGGCAGAATCAATTGATTGTTAATCGCTAATGACAAATCCAAAGTATGGTGTGGCTGTTTATGGTTGTTGTTTACTTGTTTAGTTGGCTGGCTGGGATGATATATCAGCTCATATATGTGAGTTTAATGGCCGGACAGCATCGATAATAGTTGTTAAACGATAATTAGTAGCCGGCGGTTTGCATTTGAGTGCAGTTCACAAAGTTTCTCAATTTAATGAAATGATATCTAGTCTTAAAGATCAACGCCATAATTAAAATTTTCCTTTTTATTGAATTTGGTACTCAAATCTCACCCACTTGGAGTTGATACAATTCACTGTTCGTTCATAAGAAAATAGATGTTAGAGGTGCAAATTTTGTGGGACTAAGGTCCGTGAATTTGTTTGCCTTTTTCACTACGGGTGTTCAAATGGTTATCATAGTAATTACCAAACCAAATAAGCATAAATTCTGTTAACAATGAAATACAATATCATAACCAAACTGTCCAAACTAATACAACAAACAAATTAACCAAACTAAAATTTAATAGGTTTGGTTAATTGGTTAAACAGATTAACCAATATAACATCACATTTCATTAAGTGAGAAAAATTATTAATTAAAGCATCAATTCCCAATTTACATAATGAATAAAATACAACAATTAACAAATAGTTATAGTTAACCCTTAACATAAATACATGCAACTAATACAATCATCTTATGGTCAATAGAAGTATTCACCTAACAAAATATATTTTTTAATAGTATGAGGTTAATGAATTGTTGTGTTTGTGTGAATTAACCTAGTCTTTTAGCAATTTTCATAGGTTGAAAAAGACCTTCCTTTCAAGTTTCCATCCAACATTATGGATGAGTTTTATCTGAATTAGACGTTCACATGTTGTGGTCTACACTCTACAAATATACTGTATAGAAACAATATTGAGTTATTTTTTTATGAGCATAAAAGGATCAAGGTTGAACTCTTGAGTGGTTATGCAAAGTATTAAGTATGTATATATAATATATATTAGATATATGACTAATTATTTAACTAATTAATTTGGTTTGACTGGTTATGAGTGTCTGAAACCAAACCACCTAAACCAAACAAACTAAAAAATTTAACAAAACCAAACCAATTATCCAAATTAACCAAACCAAATTATCCAAATACTACCGATTAAAATGGTTATCACAATAACCAATTCGTTTGAACACCTCTACTTTCCTCTACTCCACCTGCCGGAGGAATAAAGGGAGGGGAAGGTAAAGTCAGGGACTGCAATTCCACTTACAATCTAATCTATTTAGACTAGATCAATTCAAATGTTTGATTTGAGTTATATATGGGTCACTTTGCTCGTCGTTTTTATATTACGGGAAATACACTTGGCCGGAACTTAATTAAGAAAAACAATATGTTAATTTGGGACGAGAACGAGGACCCATTAGCCACCAGCCACCGCGACGGCTTTGCATTAAATCAACGGTATAATTTATAGCTGAAAAGTAAAACTGCACCCCCCATTCAAAATTTCAAGGAGTTTTGGCTGATTTCAGAACCAAAAAACTCTCCACTACCCACTTTTTTCTCCTTCCAGGTCCACGTTCTCATTTAATGTGTATAAAAAACTCTCCACCACCCACTTTTTTCTCATTCCAGGCCCACGTTCTCATTTAATTTGTATTAATTTGTATTTTTTATTTCCGATTTCCCTTCCTTCCACTCTTTCACCTCATTCGAATAAGTTTCTTGGCCTTCAGAAAACCAAACCTTGACTCAATTATCTGGTTCTTTTATGTGCTTGCATCTACCTGTGATTTCCGTTCTCTAAGCGTTAGATCGGTATTGGTTTTGCCGTAAGTTATTCTTCCTCTTTCAGATTTCTGTTTGTTGTTGTCGCTGCTTTTAAGTTTTAGGGATTCGGGTTCTGGGTTTTTTTTCCAGGGATTCGGTTGCAAAGATTCATCTCCCTTACCTTTGGTTCATTTCGTTTTCTTTATTCTCTCTTACCTTCCTCGCAGCATTCTGTTGATTGGATTCTCTAGAGATCAAAAGGGGATTTTTGATTTTTCCCTTTCTCTTGAAAGTAACAAAGCTGCTTACTTTAAATTCCACTTCGCTTAGACTGTCTTCCAGAGAGCAGCCGACTGCCGATTTTGAGCTGAGTTTTTCCGGGCCGCAGAGAAAGAAGAGGAAAGAAAGAGACGTTCGGCGGCGGCAGCCAGGTACTTCGTCCGGGTCGTTTTCCGGGTCGTTTTTCCCGCTTAACCCTCTGCCACATCAATTTAAATTATGGTTTACATTGTTGTCCTTCTCGCTCTTCCTTTGCATCCCCAAGCTTGGAAGCCATTCTGTTATATGTGTTTTGTTCATCAATTTAAATTATGCCTTATATAGTTATATTTTTCTTCGACTGTTATGTTTGTGTGGTGTGTTGTATGTGTCATTAACTCGCACAAACTTATAATTGGTGAGGAGTTCAACTTCTGTTGTAACAATTAATTAATTTATATGAATGGCAGCTGCAAAATTTACTGGAACGGGTGCATCATTTACCACGACCTCTATTTCAGATTGCATCAGGTTATTGGAGAATTTAATATGGATAGTGCAAATGTCATCCCATCTGCCCAACCACAGATTTATCGATCGTCTGTACCATGTGAGTGTCATGGTTTAGCACGCAACTGCTTCAATGCAAACTGACATTAATATTTTCCCTTGAATATCATTTGTTTAGGGAAACGTCGAGCAGTGTTTATTCATCCTGAAGATCAGTACCAACGCTGTGTTTTATCTGCTGAAGAGGAAGAAGCATTTGAGAGAGGTGTGTTATCTGTGTTTTAATTTTTCTAATTAGTTCATCTATTCAATGAGTAATGCATGGTTTTATATTTAAATTCTGCAGAAGAAGCTGCCTTACAATTCCAACTCTCTCAACTTCGGCGAATACTATCCCAAGTCGCCCGTAAGAGAAGACATCATATTTTGAAACAGAAGGTTCATAGGAGGGGCTTGCCTTTTGAACACCAAGGTTGTTGTTTGCTAAATTTTGTAGCAAGTCTTACAAATTAGGCTATTCTAGATTGTTGAATCTTTATTTATTTCTTTAATATCGTATGTGTTTTGGTGTTGTTCATAGTTTTGGAGCCGGAGTTTAGATTTCTATTACAAAAGCAAAGTCGATTGAGTAGCTAATTCGTATGCATTTGGTTATCATGTCCTTGAGAATGGTAACATTTTTCGTGACGGAGTAGATGCTGCCCTTTGTTTCTTTTCACAATGACTAGGTTCAGAATACGGAGTCTTTCACAAAACATAATTTTATTATCCAATTAGCACAATTAATTAAATTTTTGTTTACTCATTTGGAACAGTAAAACGTTGTTTGAAGATACATGTTAATAAGATAAGCTGTATCACTTCAATTCTGGTCATCATGTTTTGTAAATTAATAACAGTTCTTATCACTGTAATTTTATTTACTCATGTGTTTGTGGTTTTATTGTTAAATGGATGTTAGGAGGTTATTCGTTTTCTTCCTCACGAGCAACTAAAATGTATCTCAACATCCATTGCCCTCACTTGCATCCTTTGTTAAACCAGTAAGCTTCATAAACCTCTATTTTTGAAACTTTAAATTCTAATGTGTGTGGTATCTGTTGATAGTGGTAATTCTGGTTAATTTATTATCAGGGAAGATGGACCCCAATTTGGATCTAACTATATTGTTGGACCATTGCTATACGAGGAAGCTCTCGACATATCTGAGCACACCACGGTTCCACAGCTTAATATGATAAAGTTAAGTCTGTATAGTACGGTAAGTCACTCAAACTCAACTAAACACCTATTTTTTTAAAACACAGTCATTACCCAATTCAACATTTGCTTCATTTTCGTCATCAATAACCCATGTGTCTGTTTTAGGGGATGGTATACATCTTGACGGGAAAACTAAAAGCCATTGGAATTTCAACTTTGGCGCACTCTATGGTCAGTGTTGTGCATTTCACCATCAATGATGTAACTGAGGAGCTGGAAGTTGTGTTTCCCTCTGTCAACCTTAGACGCATTGTTGGTGATGTGGTTGCGGAGACAAATATCGATTGGGACACTAACATCATCGCCATTCTCAACTGCATTGATTTGAAGTATTACCAGTTTGTCATTGAAGTTGGCGCGTGGAACCGCATGGTCCGTCACTATGATTTGGTTTTGCTGAAGATGTTCTCTGCTGCCTTTTAAGGATGGAGTGCTTTTAATGGATTCCTGGTCTGTGTTCCTAAATATCAACTACACTCAAACATTTAATAGGAAGTGGTTGGCTAGGCATTTCTCATCATTCGGCTCTATTTACTACCTCCACCGTACTTTTTTACTGTTATTTGTGATGATAAGATTGTTGGAGCTTAGCCTTTTAGTTTCATGGTTTTGTTTTAAAGCACCGAGTGTGCAAGAGATTAGCTGTAATTGATTTCCTCAACTTTGTTTATAATGGAGAATCACTTATGTATTTGGATTGGTTTGCTGCTATTTTACAAGATGGTAGTTAAGCAGATAGGGTGTCAGAACTTATGCGCATATGAACCAGGAAATATTGTCCGGTTTGTGTTATGCACTTGATTATTTTTTTTAGTCCTGGTTATGATCCAATGTGAATTATTTGTATAAGAAACATATTTTTGCAGAATTTAGTTACAATCTAACAAATATCATCAACTTTTAACTATTACATTCACAAAATGAAAAACAAAATTATTTTTTATTAATTACATTAATTATGATATCACTTTTCTTATGGAGAATTTAACTATTATCACACTTGATTTGCGAGATTTTCTTCTCATTTACCTACAATAATTATTTTATAAATTAACCTATATAAAAGGATTTAAATTCATTTAGTAGTGACTCGAGATTAATTAATTAGTGATACTTTAAGCATGGTTCAGTTTTGTTTTTTTTTAAGAAACCTGATTTCATTATGAAATCGGAAAATGATAAAGAGTTGGACCATAATCCTTGAAAGATAGAAGTCTAAACAAATCGTAAAGTTGAGCCCACCCAAAACACAAAATGAAAGCTCACCCACAAATACATAAATCAGAAAAAAACACAAGAGAAAAACTCCAAAGCCCACCCCAACACCCACGGTAACCCAACCCAGAAAAAACCCAAACACACCAAACACCACAACCCAACCCACAAAACAACCCAAGCATGGTTCAGTTAAATAAAATATAGTTAGAGAGGGAATGCCCAGCCGGATTTGTTGAAACTAAATGGCCAACCTATTCCCATAAAAAAAAAAGGCCAACCTACACTACCTTGGGCGGATCCTTCTCCACTCCCCCACTCCCCCACCTCCTCTACTGCCCAGTATCCGATTTTTTTGGATCTTCTATGAGGTGAAGGCTGCCGCATTCCAAGCCATTATTTCTTTATTAAATACATTCATTATGATTTTCATTTCATGTTAATTAGTGGTGGTGTGGGCCGGGCCGGCCGGGTTGGCGCATCAAATAATAATTAGCAACTTTGAGAGGCAATTTTGGACAAGAATTGTTGACACAGTCGCAATTAGCAATGTTGTTAAAACAGAACCGGACATCGATCCGGATTAGTAAAGGGTTCAAGGTTTATCAAATAACCGGTGGTTAATCGATATTAAAAACCGATCATAAACCGGTGTTGACTTACTTGGTAGACTTAACAATTATTTTTTTTTACAATTATTGTTCCACTTATTAGAGATAAAAGAATAAAGTGAGAATTATTAAAACTGAAAAAAGCATAATTTGGGCGGCTGTTAGGTCTTTTTTGGGAAAAGTGAACTGATTTTTCTTCTCTTTATATTTTATTCTGTACTTACCTTCTTTTGTTTTTGAATTTTTAATTGCAACAAAATAAAAGGAAGGCGCATGTTTGATTTTAAGAAGGTGGGTCGTTCCCCTAAAAAAAAAAAAAAGGTGGGTCGTGAGTTCCGTGACACACCCGCCTCTTGAACTCTAAATGGCCAACCTTCTCCACTCCCCCACGAGGCCACAAATCCTTCTCCACTCCCCCACTATCCCACTTCCACACACACATGTACTCCACAACATGCGGCCAAGTAAATCACGTGTGTAGAATCACTTTCTCTCCTTTATATAATGGAGATACCACTTTCTCTCATGTTACAATTTCCGTTTACTACTTTCCATACAAAACACTTCGGTTCCATTGACCGTGCGAATTGCATTCAATATGGCGGGCCTGCCTCAATTCAATCAGTAAGTACTGCTCATGCATCCAACAAATATTACATCATGTAATTTCGATTCTTTTTCACTACTTAATGCCAAAACTTACAGTCCAATATATAGGCTTCCCCATGGTTTTATTGCTAATCTGCAATATGATGATGCTCTTGAAATTTATGAGCGTGTCGACACCATCGATCTCATTATGTTGCAAGTGGATGTCGAAAATCAGGTAACTAAACAAATAAATTTCTTTTTAATCGTACGCCTTTTGTGGCATGCTGCATTTTATCGATTTGCTTTGACAATATTCGTTTCTGTGTTTACATCAGGGCACCTTTTTTTTGTTATCCGGACGTGTAACGAATTTGACGACGTCCTGGTCCCCTGCATCCAGAATCCATTTCGTCCACCTCACAATTGAGGACGAATTCATTGGTGTTGACATCGTCTTCCCGTCATCACAGTTACAAACGATTGTTGAATCTGTATTCAGCCATGCAGATGTTGTCAATGCTGACTATATGGCCCTTCTGAACATGCTTGGAGAACAGACATTTGAAGTCATGGTCACAGTCGGTCCCTGGAACGATGCATTTGGTTATTGTGAACTTGTGTTGGTGAAATTATTTTTGCCTTTGTTGAATTGAGTACCATGTCATGAACAATGAGACAATGTATTGAGTTTTCTTATTTTGGACTTGCATGTTATTTGTCGTAATACTCAACTAGATTAGATTTGTGATTAGTAAAATTTCATGTAAGTATTTTTATTGTGATTAGCTAATCTTCAAATGTATTTCTAACTTATTATGAATGTTCATTCATATTACATGTTCGTCTTCAACGAATTGCAAAATTGCAACAATCTTATGATAATATAAAACAAGACTCATTTCTCGACACTATCATTATAGATATTGTAACTCCATTTCCTTAAACAAATGCGGCCAACCGGCCGGGCTATAGGCTAGTAATTAATTATTGGGCAAACGGCGGCCGACACCGGGCATTGCCATTTGCATTCACCACGATTGTCTCATCTTCACTCCTTTCCAAACTCCGGAGACCAAATACGAAATTATATGAAACATGTGATGTAATGATCAACAAAGTCAAACCTATTATTAGTATTATTATTATTATTATTATTATAATTAAATGGCTTAAGGGGTCCAGTACCTGATGGCCGGTGTACCATAAGTTCTATACACCCCTTTTTCCCTCCCCGTTTTCTTTCCCTTGGACAATCTTTTTGGACTTTGGCGGCTGGCCGACTCTTTTGATGTTGATGTTTTCCCAAGAACTCACTGTTATGCCGCCCAACCCCTCTCCGCACCTACGTCAACCCTATTTGCGAGCTCACACTAGATTTATGGACCCCTTTTATTCCCCATAAACTGTTCTTTCCCGGCCCCTATCTTCCCCGCGACGATTTTCTGGCGATTGGCCAAGTTGGCGAGTCACCATGCCTAGCCATCCTGTTTCTTCCCTCCGACGATTCATTGGAGATTGGCCAAGTTGGATCCTCTCGCCGGATTTTCTATAGCCGCTACTCCTCCCATCTTCTAATTGGAGATTTTACCATAAATCCCCTGCAAATAACTTTGGACTAGCCGCCAATCCTCCCGGATCATTGTCCACTCTGTTTTCCTCCGATAGACTCTTGGCCTCATGATCTCCCTGCGAATGAAAACATGTCACCTGTTCATCTCTATTGGCCTCATCATCTCCTTTTATCATTTGTTTGATTTGTTAAAATCCATCATATACCTAACCAAATTCTTATATGTCCCACTCATTTCAATTATTTCGCCAAGCTTGGTATGTTTGGGTGTTAGTAAGAAGCATGTATAACATAAAATTCACACAGTGGATAAAATGTATGATGTTACTATGTTTGTGATAAGGAAGGATCATGTAATTCCATAATAATTAGATAGTGTGCTTCAAAGAAGATTCATTGTCAAAATTAAAAAAAAATTATGAATAAGTCATTATTTTATCAGTGTAATATAATCCATATAGGAAACTATATGTGAAATTGTGAGTTACTCAATTCGAACATAGCACTATTTCAAAATACTTTTTGAAATTTCAAGGATTGAACCATTATTATGATTCGATAACAGTATTTATCGTGGAAGATAATAATATTCATAGCACACATTGTAAAGTTTCATTTATTCTTCTTCATAAAATTATTTTCTTGCCTCTTCATAAGATTAGGGAATATCACGCTCAATTATCATACATTCAATTACTCCATCCAAAACCATGTAGTATAATTGGAAATCCAACTATCTACTTCGAAATCATATACAAGTGCATGAAGGCTAAAGAGATTAAACAATTGGTTATGGTCCTATTCGTACCCGCTTCAAGTTAATACATGATTCCTTTTCGACCACAAACGTCGACATTCACCTTGATTTAAAATTATTATTTTTCACTCCTAATTGGTAAATTTATTTTTGAGTACCCGCTGCAGAGCGCGGGTCAATTTTCTAGTTATAATTAAGAAACAACGTGTGTTACGTACGTACTTAGCTTCTCCAAAGCAAGCAATTCACCGGCCAAGCGAGAGATTAAAATTCTTAAATTGACAAGTATATATGGGTTTTCCGACCGGCGAAGAAAATCTTGTGCTTGATATTAATGTTGTGCACCTTAAATTCTTGAACAACAACAAATACACACTTTGGTACTCTTTATCGAATAATGTTAGAACGAGAGTGTTTGAGGCACTCTTGTTGAGATATAGGGTTTTAATGTAAGGGCCTTTGGCCCATGGAGTGTCTCGGCCCACAATGTAATCCCGAGAATGATCGTAGCATTCGGCTAGGGTTAGGGTATGGCTTCAATGATGTATAAACATGTATCTATGTATACGTATGGAAGCAAGGGAAATAAGAAAAGTAGAAAAGCTTCCCGTGGACTAGTCTTGTTCACAACGAACAAGGAAACTACGTAAACTCGTCTCGATCCTCTTTGTTTTGCTTCGGCTATTGCTAATCTTGTGTCGATTATCATGGTATCAGAGCCTGCACCTATGGACTCCGAATGCATCAACACTCGTCTCAATTCAAAGAACTTCGCACTATGGGAATTTCAGTTCCAAACCTTCCTCGACAGCCAAGGCTATTTTGGATTCTTGGATGGCACCAACGCAAGACATGCTGTTCCGCCAGCATCGGCTCAAGAACTCACTAAATGGATGCAATCAGATGCTAGGGTATGCTCCTGGATCCTCAAATCAGTAGACTCCTCCATTGTTCTCGGCTTGCGTCTTCTTCCAACCGCAGCTGCCATGTGGAAATCGCTGCGGGACACCTACTCTACCACTAGCGTCGCTCGGCAGTTCGAAGTCGAAGTGGAGCTCGCGAATCTCCAGCAGGGTGACATGGATGTCACCACACATTTCAATGCTGCTCGTTTATTGTGGACAGAGCAGGATCTCATCGATGCCGCCCTCCTTCCTAGTGCTGTCTCGGCTGAAGGCAAAGCCGAAAGGAGCAAGACTCGGCTAATGCAGTTCTTGGCTCGGCTACGTCCCGATTTTGAAGCTGTCCGGTCCACTCTTCTCAACCGCGAGGCCCTGCAAATGGAACAGGTTTTGGGCGCTCTCATCCGCGAGGAAACTCGCTTACGCACCCAATCCTCCATCGACGCACGTCCTGGCCATGCAGAAGCAACCGTTTTCGCGGCCGACAAAGGTATACTTCGGGCACCGCCTTCTTCAGCTGCTTCTTCTTTTGGAAATAGTTCCTCTATTGTTGCTGCCGGCGGACAGGAGATGTTAGGCGGGGTTGCTGAGACTGCCTTCGCGGCATATCGGGCGCACAATGCTACCGCTTGTCGGGAGGTGGATTTTTCGTGCACAAGTTGTGTTGAAGCTAAGATACCCGCATTTCATTTCCGTCTAGTCTTACTACTATTACCGATCATTTTCATGTGATACATACGGATTTATGGGGTCCTAGCCCAAGTACATCTCGTCATGGTTTCAAATATTTTGCATTGTTTGTCGATCATGCCACTCGATTCACTTGGGTATATTTTCTCAAACTCAAGTATGATCTTCTTCCTATAGCTACCGAATTTCTTCACATGATCAAAACCCAATTTGGTAGGACATTTCGTGTAGTCCGTTCGGATCCGGGAGGCGAATTTAGTTCCACTCCTCTTCTGCAACTCTATAAATCCCTCGGCATTATGTGTCAAAAGTCTTGCCCGGGTGTCTCTCAACAGAACGGCCTTGTCGAACGTAAAAATCGCCATGTCGTTGAAGTTACTCGAGCTCTTCTTCTTGCTTCCCATGATACTTCTTCTTTCTGGCCTGAAACTGTGTCTACCGCTGTCCGTCTCATCAACTATCAAATCACCCCCATTCTTGTTCAGCACAACCCTTACTATAAACTATATTCGAAACACCCAGCTTACTCCCGTCTTCGTGTTTTTGGCTGCATGTGTTTTGTTCTTCTTCCTCGCTCTGAACGAACCAAATTGACTGCCAAAACTGTCCGATGTGCGTTCTTGGGATATAGCGACATCCACAAAGGATACCTCTGCTATGATCCCAATCTTTGTCGGATACGCATTGCGTGCAATGTCGTCTTCTTTGAGGATATAATGTTTTACTCTTCCTCCACATCCACCTCGACTCCTCTTTTTGATACTACAATGAGCCTTCCTTCCTTTCCTGAAAATGATGATGCCATTTTTAATGACGGTGATGATATTTTAATGAATGAAGAAGAAGATGATACGTCATCCCCGCCGCCTAGTCCCCCTCACTTGTCTCCTGGCCCCTGACCCCAGCGTCACTACCACCTGGTCCTCTGCGGTCATTGCGAGGTAACAAACGGCAGCCTCCTGCCCAATTTCGTAACTTTGTTTCTTTTCAGGTGGATCTGGTGTCGATTCCTACTCGCTATTCTCAAGCTAAAGGTGACCCAAATTGGGATGGCGCCATGACTACGGAGATAACGGCTCTTCTTGCCGCCCACACATGGGACCTTGTCCCTCGACCTCTACCTGAAATTCCGGTTGTCGGAAGCAAATGGGTGTACAACATCAAAGTTCATTCGGATGGTTCGATAGAGCGGTTTAAAGCCCGTGTCGTTGCTCAAGGTTTTACCCAGGAGTTTGGTATTGATTTTGAGGATTCTTTTGCTCCAGTCGCCAAGATGGTCACCATTCGCACTCTCCTTGCTGTTGCCTCTCTTCGGGGGTGGCCTCTTTATCAGCTCGATGTTAAAAACGCATTCCTTCAAGGTGATCTCAAGGAGACAGTCTACATGGAACCCCCGCCAGGGTACTCTACTGGTTCCTCCGATCAGGTGTGCTTGCTTCGTCACTCCATTTATGGTTTAAAACAGGCACCTAGGGCATGGTTTGACAAGTTCCACACCACTATCTTGGCTCTCTGTTTTCGCCAAAGTCTCAATGACCACTCATTATTTATTCGTCAAACTTCTCGAGGCATTGTTCTACTACTTCTCTACGTCGACGATATGATAGTCTCAGAGGATGATGAGGCCGGGATTCAGGACTTGACAAAGGGCCTTCATGAATCTTTTCATCTCAAGGAGCTTGGATCACTCTCCTACTACTTGGGACTCGAAGTTACTCGTTCCTCGTCTGGGATTTTGCTCAACCAGCGTAAGTACATCGATGACTTACTCGATTCAGCACGGTTTGCCTACTGCATTCCCGTGGCCACTCCTATGGAATTGAATGTAAAGTTCAGTTGGGATTCAGGTGATTTAATTCCTGAAGGAGGGAAGCAGTATCGGAATATTGTGGGATCTCTTATTAATCTGGCATCGACTCGCCCTGACATCACCTTCGCAGTTCAGATAGTGAGTCAATTTATGGTCGCCCCTCGTACTACTCATCTCG
Organism: Linum trigynum; assembly: GCA_964030455.1. Classification (NCBI taxonomy): domain Eukaryota; kingdom Viridiplantae; phylum Streptophyta; class Magnoliopsida; order Malpighiales; family Linaceae; genus Linum; species Linum trigynum. The sequence continues at coordinate 301,368 of OZ034822.1, read as the reverse complement.
GTGCCGTTCACTGGATATTGTGGTATCTTCAGGGCACTCGCGATGTTGGTCTCTTTATTCTTTCTACAGGGCCTTTGGTCTTGCAGGGATTTTTCGGATTCAGATTATGCGGGATGCATCGATACTCGCAAATCTACTACAGGGTGGTGTATTCGTCTCGGAAATTCGTTTATATCTTGGCGATGCAAGAACCAGGACCGAGGGTCTAAGTCCTCTACCGAGGCTGAATATCGGGCCATGTCTGATGTTACGTCTGAGCTTGAATGGCTACGTCGCCTTCTAGGCGATCTTGGAGTTGAGTGTGCCGCTCCCATGGAGCTCTATATTGACAACACCAGTGCGTTACGGATTGCCACCAATCCGGTGCTTCAGGATCGCACTAAACACATTGAAGTCCATATCCACTACATTCGAAACTTAGTCCGTGTTGGCACTATTCGGATATTCTATATTCCCTCTGAAGACCAGATTGCAGACCTGCTTACAAAATCCTTCTCGGCTGCTCGACACTCCTTCTTGGCTAGCAAATTGATGATGAGATCACCTCCCCATCAATTTGGGGGAGGGTGTTGAGATATAGGGTTTTAATGTAAGGGACTTTGGCCCATGGAGTGTCTCGGCCCACAATGTAATGTCGAGAATGATCGTAGCATTCAGCTAGGGTTAGGGTATGGCTTCAATGATGTATAAATATGTATCTGTGTATACGTATGGAAGCAAGGGAAATAAGAAAAGTAGAAAGCTTGTGTCGATTATCAACTCTAACTACGTTAAATATCTTAACGTAGCTATTGTATTCGTGTAAACTAAATTTTTTTCCTTGATGTACAAATTAGATACGGCTAGAGCCACTATAGCAGACTTGTCATGTCTCATAGTAAGGATCTCACATCACATGCATGCATTGATGTATGGGCCTAGCTAGGTAGGTAGGATTATGATAAGTGGGTGCCATCAATGACATTTTTTGGAACCACCTTGCGTTCGGTTTCTATAATTATTATTATATTAGGGTAATTAGTCTTTTAGTCGTATTAGGTTAATTGTTAGGGTTTGCTGGTTCTTTTCCTATATATATGTACGTCGTTATTCGTCTAGGGAATCAATAAGAAGAATATTAAGAAAACCCTTCCAAACCATAATCTCCCTATTCTCTCAGTTCTCGTTCTCAATCCCTCTAAAGGCCCAGGCCGATTTTGTTCTTCTTCTTTCCCAAATCATCAATCTCAATCCCTGATTCTATCCCCAAATTCCTAAATTTCCAACCAACCAGCACTATCTATAGAACCCTAGAAATAGGTTTCTAGCATATGATATCAAAGCCTCGTTGTTCACCCTTCCGCTACATCACAATCCACCCGCACTACCCTCCATCCACCACTCACTGGTCCAACTCCCAAACCTAGAACACAACAATCCCACGCTCCACAAAGGGATAACTGTACACAAGGAAAAAAGAATTATTATTCCTTATTTTTGTGTGCCAGCAGAGGGTTCTGGGTAGGGAATTGTTTATCATAAACAAAGGCCTTCCACAAGGCGATCTCATCTCCGCAACAAGCTTTCGAAGTCCACCGCAACGACCATTCGTCAACTAATGGCCACCAATACCTTTTAGGCCCTTCCAGCAGCAATGGCGTCAATTGAGGACACCCTCACTAAAGCCATCAGTCAACAGTTTGCAGAACTTTGAGTGTTGATTGCTGTTCTCGCACAATCCCCCGCTGCCAAGTATCAAGCCCTTGAACAGCGGGTTGAAGCATTCGAACGGCTTCCCGCTTCGAGTACCACAGCAAAGGAAGTGTCAATCACCCCATCAGCTAAGCTGATCAAGATTCCCCCATCACCACCGGACAAAGAGACGCTAAAGAATGCCTTCACGGATGGCTCCGCCACTCCGCCAGCAAACTTGACTACTACGCAGCTTGGCGGACAACCACTTGGTGTCGGTTTCCCCTTAGTCAGCCACCTCTTGAGAAATCACACCATCCCCGACGTCGGCGGCAACTCCGATGATCAAGGAAGCACCGACTCCAACACTGCGCGGCAAAGGAAGTTTACAGGTCAGGGTTTCTCAGCCGACTTCAACACTGGGCAGCGTGATGTAAGGCGTTTGAAGCTGGTAGAGAACTACAGGGCGCACAATCATGGGCCGAGTTTGGTTGATTTGCCATGCAAATTGAATGGGCCACTTGAGAAGCCATATGGTTCAATCGCTGGTGGCTCAATCCCCTTGACCGAATATGCACAACCAAAGTCGGTCAGACCAGTCCAGCGAGGTGAGCCAAACTCGAACCGACAATGGTTCGATCCAATGGACCGACATGAGTCGGATCACTATTCAACAGGGTGAATCAAACAGGCTAATTATCGTGTCTACCATGGTTGCGCGACGGCATTTTTAAAGCCAGGACAGGTGTATCGCGTGGAACAGAGCTGGAACGATTCATATGAAGATGAACGGGAGTTTGATGATGACGGATACTGGCCTCCGCCAAGGCACTCCGACGATCGCCACCCTCCGTCAATCAAGACAGCTTCACGACGATTCAGCCACAATGACGGGAGCGGGTTCATCGGCCGCTCGAGTTATAGAGACAAAGACGGGCCTAACTATCATACTCCTTTGGGCTCCATATATCGATATGATTAGTAGCATTATTTTATTTGGCAACCTTGAGGGCATGGTTGGTCTCAAGGGAGAAGGGATGATAGAAACCAACTTTCGTTCGGTTTCTATAATTATTATTATATTAGGGTAATTAGTCTTTTAGTCGTATTAGGTTAATCGTTAGGGTTTGCTGGTTCTTTTCCTATATATATGTATATTATTATTCGTCTAGGGAATCAATAAGAAGAATATTAAGAAAACCCTTCCAAACCCTAATCTCCCTATCCTCTCAGTTCTCGTTCTCAATCCCTCTAAAGGCCTAGACCGATTCTGTTCTTCTTATTTACCAAATCCTCAATCTCAATCCCTAATTACCAATTGTTGTAGGCCTGGACCTTGGCGGTGTGATGAAGTTAATTGTTGGAGGAAAGGAACATTTAAAGAGGTTTAGAGAAGAGGAAGGTTTTGGCGTGGGAGAAGGAAAGAAGAAGAAGGGTTCTGGGACAAGAGGATTCGGCAGAAGAAGAGAGAGGGGGTTTCCAAAGTTGTATTCTGATTATTCCTTAATTCCTCACCTAAAGCAATCCTCTCCTAATATAACTAAATTCTTTCTATAACTGCCCTAAATTAGCCCCACAATTTATTCCCCAAATCCCAACTAATTGAGATATTCAAATCTCTCTTAATCTGATTTGATCACAATATGAAATAATGCTAAAATGATAAAATATAGAAATTGCTAAATTAATTCTTGCAACAATAGAAGATTGATGGGATAGAAGGGTTGAGAAGATAAGAGTCGGCGAAAGGCAGGGAAGAACGCAGAAGGGATTGGGAGGAATAGGGTTTTAGGGAGTTTGATTATTAATTTTCACATAACATCTCGAAAAATCAAAACTGCATTTAAATACGAAACCCTCAAGTCTGTTGGTACTTTGGGTTGGGTTTAGAGACCCGAACCGACCTCCTGGTTCCTCCAACAATCTCCTCCCCTTGAAGATTGACCTTGTCCTCAAGGTCCAAGTCCGGAAATTGTCGTCGCAGCTTGTCTGTCGGTTCCCACGAAGCTTCTTCTTCTGGCAGGTGCTGCCACTGCACTAAAGACTCCTCCAACATCTTCCGTCCAAGATGAATCCAACGAGTATCAAGCACTCGCGCCACCTGCAGCTCCAACTCGCCGTCGCCATTGACCAGTGGACTCGACGGTTCAGCAACTGTCACCGTGCCCCTATACTGTTTCAGTAATGAAACATGAAAGGTTGGGTGAATTTTTTCTCCTGCAGGCAACTCCAATTTGTATGTGACGTTCCCCACGCGACCTAATACCCGGTAAGGACCGAAGTAGCGAGCAACTAATTTTTGGTAGCTCGGCGAAACACTGACAACTGCCGATACAGATGCAAACAGAGCAGCACCCAATCTCCCTCCTTGAACTCGATGTCTCGGCAGCCCGCATCCACCATTTGCTTGGTGCGATTGTTGGCGGTTGCTAACGTGGACTTCAATTGCTCCAATGTCGTATCCCGTGCGGCTAGCCATTGATCTACCGCTTCGACAGGACTCTTACCTAGCTGGTACCTCACAATCTTCGGGGGTTCCCGCCCGTACATAGCCTGGAATGGTGTTGTTCCAATGGTCCGATGATGAGTGGTGTTGTACCATAACTCGACCCAAGGTAGCACAGCCAGCCACTTCCGTGGTTGTTGATGGGCAAAACACCGAAGGTATTGCTCAAGGAACTTATTAACAATCTCAGTTTGACCGTCCTTCTGTGGATGATAGGCCAAACTCATGTGGATCTTCGTCTTGTTCATGCCAAACAACTCCTGCCAAAAGTGCCCCAAGAAAACTGCATCCCTGTCACAGACAATGGTGGCTGAAACCCCTTGATGTTTCACTACCCCCTATACGAATAGCTTGGCCACCGTCTTGGTCGTGTATGGATGTGACAATGCCATGAAGTGAGCATATTTAGTCAGCCGATCAAGCACTACCAACAAGGCTGACTTTCCTCCGGAAGGCGGTAAGACAACAATAAAATCCATGCTCACGTCTTCCCATACGCGCTCCGAAATCGGTAGAGGTTGTAACAACCCAGCTGATCGCAGTGACGAAACCTTGACGCGTTGACACGTGTCACACAAGGCCACGTAGTCTCGTATCACATCCACCATTCGAGGCCAGTATAAATGACCCCGCATGCGCAACAGTGTCCTTTCCGCACCAGAATGTCCTCCTGCCGGGGAGTCGTGGAACTCCTGCAAAACTGTCATGATCAAAGAGGAGTGGAGTGGAAGAATTACTCGGCCTTTGAAGAAAGAGGACTGGGGTGGAAGAATTACTCGGCCTTTGAAGAACACCAAACCGTGACAGAAAGCGTACTACCCCGGTTGTTGCAACATGGCCACCTCTTTGCATTCCTGGAGATACTAGTTCTGTAAAACAGCTTCCCTAACCTCGTCCCAGAAACTGACCACTGGTCGCGAGACTAGAGACAAGAGTGCCCCACCATAACTCCGAGAAAGCCCATCGGCAGCCAATTCGTCGATCCTGGCTTATAGTGGATCTCATAGTCATACCCGTGCAGCTTGGAGAGCCACTTATGCTGGTCGGGTGTCGATATCCTCTGATCAAGCATATGCTTCAAGCTCTGGTGGTCCGTATAAATGTGGAACTTTTGACCGAGTAAGTACGGCCTCCATGTTTGCACTGCCAAGACAACTGCTAGCATCTCTTTCTAGTACGTAGACCAGACTGCCTTCGTGGGTGATAGCGTGCGGCTCATATAAGCAATAGGGTGTCGATTTTGTGATAAGACCGCCCCTATACCCCGTCCGGACGCGTCAGCCTTGATCACAAATGGAATAGTGAAGTCGGGCATAGCAAGGGTAGGTGTAGATGTCATGGCGGCCTGTAATGCCCGGAATGCCGCCTCGGCCTCTGCTGTCCACGCAAACGCTCCTTTCCGTAACAAGTTTGTCAACGGTCGAGCAATCGCGCCATAATGTTGCACGAACTTCCTGTAGTAGCTTGTCAATACCAAAAATCCTCTCAATTCAGTGACATTCGACGGTGGTGGCCAATCCAGCATAGATCGGATTTTGGTTGGATCAACCTTCACTCCTTTATGCGAGATGACAAGACCCATGTACTCTACCTCTTGTATCCCGAAGGCGCACTTGGAAGCTTTTACGAAGTAGCCTTCCTGCCGGAGAATGTCGAACACTCCCCAGAGATGAGTCAAATGCTCCGACCAACTCTTACTATAGATCAATATGTCGTCAAAGAAAACCAAAACGTGCTTCCGCAGGACATGTCGAAAGATGTCGTTCATGGCTGCTTGAAAAGTGGGCGGGGCATTACAGAGCCCGAAAGGCATCACCAAATACTCGTAATGGCCGTTGTGGGTTCTGAAAGCAGTCTTATGCACGTCTGCCTCGTCCATGCGGATCTGATGATAACCAGCCCTTAGATCCAGCTTCGTGAAGTACATCAAACCATGTAGCTTATCCAACATATCTTCCACCGTCGGAATCGGGAATCGATCCTTAATGGTGGCCTCGTTCAAGGCTTGATAGTCGGTACAGAACTGCCACGTCCCATCTTTCTTGCGCACCAGCAGCACGGGCGAAGAGAACGGGTTGGTACTAGGCCGAACTAGCCCTGTAGCCAACATCTCTCCCACTTGCTTCTCGATCTCTATTTTCTGAAAATGAGCATAGCGGTATGGACGCACATTCACAACCTCGGTGCTGTCTTCAATGGAATCCGATGGTCGATCTCACGCCGAGGGGGTAACGCCGTCGGCTTCTCAAATAGGTCTGCATAGGACATCACGATTGCCTGGATGTCTGGGGCCAACTCACCCGCAGGCTGCGCTATTCCCAATGGGACGCATAAAGCCACGAAAACCACCTCGTCATCCTGCCACATTCCCGCGGTCGTGATCGGACTAGTGACGGTCAGAAGGTCGTTCAGTATCCACTCCTTCTCCTTCCACTGAAACTTCATTGTGAGACGATCCCAGTCACTAGTCACTGGGCCGAGACTCTTCAACCACGGAATACCCAACACAACATCCAAGCCGCGAATCGGGAGGACAAAGAGATTCAAGGTGATTTGCAAACCTTGAATATCAAGGAGCACGTCTTGGAGCTGACGCGTGCACTGTAGGGCGTGGTCGTTGGCTGCCTTGACGTTGAATGACCTGATGATAGCTGGCTTCCTTGGCAAAGTGGCCGCAAACTCTTTGCTGATGAAATTGAGAGAGGACCCACTATTAGCGAGGGCGAGAGCTGTGCAGCCGTCGATCGTGCTGCGGAACCGCATGGTCTCGGGAGCGGTAGTGCCATTAAGGGCATAACAAGAGATGGTCGTGTTGAGTGCTGGATCTTCCGGCCCTTTCTCGGCATTAGTCGCTCTTGCGGCCGCCGCACGAGCTGCTGCCGTCTCTGCCGCATCGCGAGACAGTAGGCGACAAAACTCGCCGAAATCGTGTAGAGCCGCAGCTTCCATGGGAACTATGATGAGTTCAGGAAGCTCTGATACTAATTGTTGTAGGTACTAGGGAGGTGCAAAGAAGATTGATGGGATAGAAGGGTTGAGAAGATGAGAGTCGGCGGAAGGTAGGGAAGAACGCAGAAGGGATTGGGAGGAATAGGGTTTTAGGAAGTTTGATTATTAATTTTCACATAACATCTCTAAAAATTACAACTGCATTTAAATACGAAACCCTCAAGTTTGTTGGTACTTTGGGTTGGGTTTAGAGACCCAAACCGACCTCCTGGTTCCTCCAACAGTGGGCTAGACATGATAACTAGATTGGGCTAAGCCTAAGATGTGAGAGACGGAATGGCAGATCCAGATCGAGAGTTATTATTGGACCCAAAATCTCCAAATTAACCCCATCAAATAGAATCATGGTTCTCGTTCATACATACCATGAAAAGAATCCGTTGGTGCCTTCTTTCTTTCTGCTATATATTAATGCTCTGTTTTTTAAGGGCGGAAAGGGGAGGAGAAGGAAAAGTGGGGGAGAAAGCGCGGGTACCAAAAAAGTCCCCCATTTTTTAAGTCATCTACAGTAGCGCGGGAGAGGAAATAAGGAGGAAAATACACTGTGGAAAGCTACCCTCCGATTTGGGAGGAAAAAGGAGAGAACGTGAGTTGCTATTTTTTATTCTTTTTTCTATTGACTCAAAACAAAAAAGAAAGTTCAATTTATATGGAGTTCTATCATTATACTAGTGGTTAGTGGGAAAACTCTACTAATCCTTTTTTATATTCAATTTTCGTATTTTTTTTTTTTGTTACTTTGGTCCAACAAACTCAAAACTAAAATGAAAAGAAGATGACGTGGGTTATAGATATAGATAGGAATAAGTAATATTTGTAATAATCGATATTAATCCTTATAACTAAGATAATGACATGAACCGCAATATAGAACCATTCAATACAGTAAAAAACACGATTCCACGTAAAAGCGTTTGGGTGACCTAAAAGCGTAAAATCGTAAACTTTTAAGTTGTAAAGAGTTATTTTGGCTACACTTGTAAATGAAAAGCACGATTCTACGTAGAAGCATTTTTATAATCTAGAAGCGTAAAAGTGTAAGCTTCTAATTTCTAAAGCGTAAAATCTTTGTAACTTGGATTAATAGTGAACAAATTAGCAAGAAAGAATACATTTGATCCACCATTATAAGTAATGAACATAATTACAACACATTATTAAAATTTTAATATTACATAACCAATAAAATAATATATTTATCACACTTTTCAATATACATTTCTCCTCCCACTTTCCTTTCACTTTTCTTCATAAAACAATATTTTCTTTCCATTCCAATTTTCTTACCATACATTGGAAATAGGGAAAGAAGGGATGTGAGTGGTGAGGGATCCATATGTATGCATTTTATGAAGACAGACAGACATATTGTAACAACGGAAATTAAAGCACTAAAGTTAATCTACTAACTTGAAGATTTGTTAGTAGATACTAACTGATATCCAAAATATATGAACTAGTATCCAAGTACTAAAGTATCTAGAGAGCACATACTAGTATTCAAAGTTTGCTAACTGATATCCACCATGAATCAACTATTATTCCAAATTCACAAACTAATATCTAGACAACACAGAATAGTATCCATACAACACATAATTAGTATCCAGATAACACATAAGAGTATCCAGATAACACATAAAAGTATCCATATTGAATACTAGTTGGTTGATTGTGGATATTAGTTGGTATCTACTATTTGGATACTAGTTTATGATGTTTTGAATACTAGTCTGTGCTATCTAGATACTCAGTAGACTTGGATATTAGTTCATACATTTTGGATATTAATTAGTATATACTAACGAATTTTCAAGTTCAAGTTAGCAGAATAACTAGGCTGAAATTAAAGATAGCGTATTTTTTATATCTTTGTTGCGCTTTATCATTTACACGATTACACCTTAAAGGGAAGGGAAGGGAAGCTGGAAGTGATCGGTTGTTGAATGCATGGGGCTTTGGCTGATCAATTTTCAAACTCTACTATTTCCAGACCAAAATTGAACTTGAACAACAAAGGACAAAGAGCAAAGAGGAACATTCCTAACGTTAAAACAAAGTTTAAGCTTAATTAATTATACCATTCTTATCTCGCACTTTCATGTGTGTGTTTCCCTTCGTTGATACAATTTTCCTTTTCTTCTTTGTTTCTTTCTTTTTGTGTGTGTTTCTTGGTTTTCATCATATATAGATTCTAACTTTGGCATAAAAAGCTGAGAAAAGGCAAAGACGATGATGTACATATGATTGATTCTTCAACTTAGATCATCATATGAAATAACGGAAAATTTAACAATGAACTCACCTTTTCTACTCATTATGAACCATGCAATGATGACTTGTTATCACTTAATAATATCATTAGATTGATCATTCTGTTTATTAGCATCGATCGATAATTCAAAATCTCTCTAGTTCAACTATATGTTACTCAAAATCGAAATCCAAGTTCAAGATTGTATAGAACAGAACTACCTCAGTCCCTCACACCTCCCTCCTCTGTACAAACTTATGCAATAGGTTGTTCTATGGACACTACTTTATCAATTTTCATCGCTTTGGCAAACACGATCCTGTACATGTAGGTTAGGGTTAGGGCTGAAGATTGCCCTGACCCGTCCATGTCCCGTCAATGACCCAGTCTGACTCGTTCCTAAAGGGTGAAGATGTATAACTGACTCGTCCCGTCCCTGTCTGATCCTCAAGGGATGGGTCGACCCTAATCTACACACTACTTTTTTACAAATTACATTTTGGTACCCAAATTTATTTTTACTTACAATTTCGTACCTAATTTTTTTACAAATAAGTCCTTAAATTTTGATGGTAAAATTACATTTTGGTACCAAATTTTTTTTATTTTTGCAATTTAGTACCTAAACTTTTAAAACTTTTACAAAGAGGTCCAATGTGGTATGAGATATTTGTTGTTGCTAAGGATCACAGGGTCAAAAGGAGACCCGTCCCTAAATTGACCCGACCCATCCCGTCCCTTATAGGGTCAAAAGCTGACTCGTCCCTAAACTGACACTATAGACAACCTGACTTGTCCCGACCCTCAGGGACGGGTCGGGACGGATCAGTGGGTTTTCAGGGTCAAACTTACACCCCTAGTTAGGGTGATGGTGCATGGTGAGTGGTGACGACTTAATTACGAGCTAGTAACAACGGAATTACTAATAATAATAAGACTATTAAATAATAAGTTTATGTAATTCTCATATTTCTCCGCCAAATTAAAGGATCTTGAGGTTGAAGCTTTTCTATGATGAGAAATTGTGCTGAAATCGTAAAGGAGACAAGATGTAAGGTGGTTCTTCCTCACAAAGTGGCGAGGCTTACGTCCACGGGAAGATTGAGATTTTGTATTATTGCTATTGACGGCACATGGCCGACTACATGTATTTATACCCTATGCTACTGTCACCTAGGGTTACATGTTTGACGTGGGAATTATGAGAGTCCAAGCACCGTAAGGAGACCACGTGAGCACAAGAAGTGGGCTATACTTCAGCTGGTGCAGCTCGGCCCAACACTCCCCCGCAAGCTGGCACATGAAGATCACGAATGTTCAGCTTGGAGAGAAGGAACCGAAAACGCTCAGCACCAAGACCTTTAGTTAGGATGTCGGCAAGTTGGAGGTCTGTATGGACCTTAACTGGCAATATCTGACCGGTCTGAACACGTTCCCGGACAAAGTGGCAATCCATTTCCACATGTTTAGTACACTCGTGGAAGACCGGATTATTGGCGATATGAATGGCAGCCTGATTATCGCAATGGAGAGCAGTAGGCACTGGCTGCGGAACGCCAAGCTCATGCAATAGCCAACGTAACCATAGAATCTCACTGACTGTACTGGCCATGGCCTGATACTCGGCCTCGGCAGACGAACGGGCAACAACACTTTGCTTCTTGGTGCGCCACGAGATAGGGGTACCTCCTAGAGTGATGAATTATCCGGTAGTAGATCGACGGGTACTCTGACAACCTCCCCAGTCTGCATCACGGTTGGCTACAACTCGAAGAGAGTTACTGGTGGGAAAGAAGAGACCTTGACCAGGCGAATTTTTGAGGTACCTAAGAACTCGGAATGCCGCGTCAAGGTGTTGCTGACTGGGTGCCTGAACGTGCTGGCTTAGGACATTAACTACATAAGTAATATCGGGTCGAGTAATGGTTAAGTACAGAAGACGACCAACTAATCGACGATAAAGTGAAGGGTCAGCCAACTTATCTTCCATTGGGCGAGTCAACTGATGATTCTGCTCTATAGGAAATGCACTAGGGCGAGTAGCTTGAACTCCGCCATCCTCAAGGATGTCAAGGGTATACTTGCGTTGACTGAGGACCACGCCATCATGTGTGCGCGCAAGCTCTATGCCCAAGAAATAACAAAGAGTCCCGAGGTCTTTGATGCTGAAATGGTAGTTGAGGAATTTCTTGACACGATTCATAAAGGAGAGATCATTCCCAGTGAGTATAATGGCATCTACGTAGATCAATGCAGCAACACATGTGCTACCCTTGCGATAAACGAACAGAGACGCATCCGCTGGAGAAGAGCGGAAACCAAACTCTGTCAGGACCGCAATAAACTTCTGGTACTAGTTGCGGGAAGCCTGACGGAGGCCATAGAGTAACTTGTGAAGGCGGCAAACCCGGGTGTCACCAGGATTGCGAAAACCCTGTGCGATTTCCATGTAAACCTCTTCATCAAGATCGCCATGGAGAAAAGCGTTATTGACATCTAGCTGATGTAGATGCCTACCACGACTGACTGCTACGGCAATGAGACATCGGACTATAACGAGTTTGGCGACCGGTGCGAACGTGTCATGAAAATCCAACCCCTCAATCTGTGTATATCCTTTGGCAACAAGAAGGCCTTGAAGCGCTCGATCGTGCCATCTGGAAAATACTTGATTCTATATACCCATTTAGCCACAATTGCACGTTTTCCAGGAGGTAGATCGACCAGGGTCCACGTCCCATTTCGTTCGAGTAATTCAATCTCTTTAATCATAGATGCTTGACAGCGGGGATCTCGCATGGCTTGGGTAAAATAATGCGGTTCGTCTTCGCGAGTGATTGCTGCAAGAAAGGCACGAAAATGGGGCTTAAAACCATCATAACTCACGCAACTAGCTAGAGGATAAAGGACTGAATTAATGTTACTTCCCTGTTGCTGATTAGGAGGTGAGTATGTCTCATAATCCTCCAAGTACTTTGACAGCATTCTCTCTCGGGTGCTTTTGCGGATAGGTGGGTTTGGAACTCCACCATTACCTTGAGAAGCTGGTCCAGGCGAGGGTGGCTGCTCGTGATTGACGTGGGAATTGGTAGAGGGATGCGGGGAGGAGTCCCCAGCTAGATCCTCCGCAGGGGCTGCTGGACTGGCTTCTTCAGCGGACGTGGGTGACGAGTCATCGTCAATGGCAAATCAGGTGTGGTAAGCACTGGTCGAGGTACCCAGTGTATCTCTCGCTGAACATTTTCCTGGAATGGAAAAAGGCGCTCATGGAAAGCCACATCGCGAGAGGTGACAACCCGCTTGGTCTTCAAGTTGTAAATGCGATAGCCTCGTTGAGTAGCAGCATAACCCAAAAAGACCCATGTTTGACCACGCTCACCAAATTTATCGAGGTGAGCACGGGTATCTTTAAAATAGGCCAAGCATCCGAAGACTCGTAGGTGACGATATGAGGCAGGACGCTGAAACAAAAGTTCAAAAGGCGTCTTCCCTGTTGCTGTCGTGGGTAGCCCGTTAATAAGATAAACCACTGTCAAAATACACTCTCCCCAAAAACGTAGAGGGAGACTTGCCTGAAAACGTAATGCTCTTGCCGTTTCAAGAATATGGCGATGCTTTCTCTCTACCACCCCGTTCTGCTGAGGAGTATCAGTACAAGATGTTTGAAGTAAGATGCCTTCATGCGCATAGTAGGCTCGCAAAGATTCATTGTTAAACTCGTAGCCATTATCTACCTGAATACGAGCGACTGAAGAACGAAACTGAGTCCTCACCATGTGACAGAACTGCAACAAATGCTGCTCAACATCTGATTTATACTGCAACAAATAAACCTAAACACCCCGAGTAAAGTCATCCACGATTGTTAGAAACTAATGTGCACCATTTAACGACGCAACCTTATATCCTCCCTAAAGATCAACATGGATAAGTTCAGAACTTCGAGTAGTTTTAATATTACTAGACTGAAAAGGAGATCGTGACTGTTTAGCCCGTAAATAAGAGTGACATGGGCTCTTATTTGACTGAAAAGAAAGTGATAATAGGCGACCGATATATAACTGTTTTTCTAAAGAAGGGTGCCCCAAACGGGCATGCCAGTTTAGCTCCGCCTCTTTCTCCTTGCGCTGAACCGTGCACGCTTGCGTCCTACCAGCTCCAAAGAGACACAAGTAATAGAGGCCATCACGAAGCTCACCCTTCCCAATCAACCTCTTGGAGCGTAAGTCCTGAATTATGCAAAAACAATCCAAAAAGATCAAAGCCAACTGATTATCCTTGGTCAACCTACTCACTCAAATCAAATTACACTGAAATTCTGGGACGTGCAGAACATGTTTGAGTGAGATACCCGGTTGCAATTCAACTGACCCAACATGGTGCACGGGAATACTCTCACCGTTAGGAATGCGCACTGGCAGACTATTTGTTGAGTTTCTTTGTCAGTCAATAATGAATCATCCATTGTAATGTGCTCATTGCACCCAGAATCAAGCAATCACTCAGTATCGAAAGAAATGGTATCTGCCATGTGAGCCGCCGGGTCCCGATCATCGGCGTTCTTATCCTGTAGACCAAAAAAAAAATTGAGCTGGCTTAGCTGGGCTGCTGTAAAGCCTGCGACTGGGCTCTGATCAGAGTCAACTTGAGAATCCTTTGGCTCACGATGAGAGCCTTCTCTCTGTCCATCCTCACGATTGTGAGATCGACGCCGCTACCTATCTCCAGTCTGCCTGTCGCCCTGTCTATCGCGTGGAGGGTACCCTATTATTTTAAAACAACTTTCTTTAAGATGTCCAATTTTATTGCAATGGGTACAACGAGGTCTCTCTCGCTGCTCCCCCGTTCAACGAGATCCCTTTTCCGGCTCCCAGCCTTGAGCAACAAACACCGCCGTCTCTGGCTGCGGCTTCCGATTCTGGGATACGAGCTTTTGATGTTCTGCGTGGAGCACTATGTTAAAAGCCTCCAAGACACCGTGAGGAATTATGAGAGTCCATGCACCGTGAGGAAACCACGTGAGCACAAGACGTAGGCTCTACTTCAACTGGTGCAGCTCGGCCCAACATATGAAAAAATACAACAATTTGCTCAAGTATTTGATAATTGTTTTCGAATCAGCATGCGTTGTGCTTGTTTAATTAAGGATTCATCCATGCATTATGCTAGATACAATATACTTTTTATATTACTATCATTGGCCAGTTCTATGGTTCACCCATGAGTTTGGGTGCATGCTTTGTAAATCAAATCTCATATTCATCATTTCCTTCATCCAAAATTCTCCTCAAAACCATCTCATTATTAAATTATATATTTTAATAATGAGCAAGAAAATTTATCTAAGTTATACAATTTGCTTTGAGCTTATGAAACTTGTCATTGAAAATTCAGAATTTGATTATAATAGTCCTAAGTTTAGATTAGGGCGTATATCACGTACAATATTGCATCCACTTTTAGGAAGACGTGAGAAAGAGAAGCAAGTAACGGCTACGCGCCAGTACTGCTCTAAATAGGGTGAACAAACACCCCGCAAACTGATCCACCCGTTCAACCCGACCCAACCCACCCGTATTTATCGCTAAAATGAAGGTTTTGAGTTGGGTGAGAGTTTTCTTTTATACAACCCGCCTCTTTTGGGTTGGGTTTGGATTTTGGATTACACAACCAGTAGAACCCGACCCAACTCGTGTTCCAACTATTAGTATGAGTTCGTATATAAAATATATTTATGTAGTATATAGTCATACTTATGAGAACATTAAGATATTTCACCATATTTTTCTCTCATAGTCTCCCTAATCTAATGCACTCTTCGATTTAAAGTTTAGACATAAATTGAATATAGTTATGATTCACGTAATCCTTTTTCTTGTGTACAATTTTAATACAATAACATATTATGGATGCGTTTGTTTATAACCTTTTTAGCCTATTTCAACAAATATCGTGAAAAAACTAGACATATGTTGAAGTAAATCACATTTTATTAAAATTCAAACAACAATCGTGAACTTTGATACATTTCACCTCGGTTTATTTGTTTGAAATTTTAATTAGTTATAAAAAAATTTAATGATGTAGAATATATATTTTTTATGTTGGGTTGGGTTGAGTTTTTACTTAAAATATCGTCAACCCAACCCAACTCAATTAGAAACAAATTGTAGGGTTTAAATTTTTTTGGATGGGTTTGAGTTTGATATTTCCCAAATCGTAATGTATGGATCGGATGATTAAAATGGCTAAACCCGAACCACCCGACCCATATACACCTCTAACTCTAAATAACACAAGCAATTAAGCACGACGTGATAAGGTAGGCACTAGCATACTAGCCAGGTAGCCTTTATTAAGCGGGTCGTAATTGATTGGTACAAGCATTCGTTGCTTAAAGCTGGGTTAGCCCCAAGGGAGAGCAAGTTAATTAAGTTGAATTAAAGAAATGAATAAAGCAAAGTTCAAATCAACACACACTCAACATTTATAAATATGAATGAGAGACAAAGAAGACACAGAAAAAGTTGGGGTAAATGAGAAGATTGGTCAATGAGATCACTAAAAAGTCCATGTTTAGTCATTGAAAATATTTAATTCCACTCATGATCATTAATTTTAATAAAACATGTCATTTTTGGTCACTCTCCATTACCTTCTGTCAGTCTCCGTTAACACCATCAATTATGTACTGACGTGGTTAACAGACTTGTCTAGTCACCTACTTTTAACCTGAAAAAATAAAATTTAACCCGTCACATCATAAAAAACTTGCCACGTCATAGAAATCTAACCATTTGACCCATTAACCCAATGATCATGACCCAACCCAATTAAAACTCGCGACCCGCCCCAGTTCGCTTCCCTACACCTCAGTCCTCACGAGTCACGACCCACATCTGTCTCCCCCGCTGACCAAAGTCCTTCTGGTGAAAAAAGTTGCTCCGTCGACCGTCACCATTCTTTCACCGAGCATCATTCCTCTCGCCGCCATTCCTCCCGAGCGGCAAAGGAAGATAGAATTTCTAGAGTTGTTGATAATATAGGGGGTTGTCGATTTCGTTGGTGGAGCCAAAAAATAATAGATCTAGGATGCCGAAGGATGGTTGGGTTCGTGAAGAAGGAAGGGAAATTAGCCTCGAGCTCCGCCAACACCATCATCGCTTGACTCTGCTTTCCCCCGCGCCGGCATCTGCAACAACCCATCTTGAGGCAAGCTCCCGGCGGAGCCATTGCTGCTGCCGCTGAGTGCATCCCTGCCCAGAGGAAGAATCGGACTCGCAGGAGCATCAGCTGCAGCGGAGGAGGCAAAAATAGCAGTCTCATTGTGGAGTGTGAAATCGGCGCCGACGGTGAAATTTTGGGTTGGGGATGAATCTTCACGGAGGTAAGGAACGGCTGCTTGTTGGGGAACGGGAAAGAGAAATAAATTCTTTTTTTTTTGTATAAATTCTCTTGATGGCATATGGATTTTAATTTGGGTGGGTCGAATCATTGGGTTAATGGGTCAATTGGTTAGGCTTTTATGATGTGGCAGGGTTAGTTTTTATTTTTTTTCAAGTTAAAATTAGGTGATTAGACGAGTCTGTTAGCCACATCAGCAAATAACTGACGGTGTTAACGGAGACTGACGGAAAGTAACTGAGAGTGACCAAACATGACATGTTTTAATAAATCTAGTGATCACAAATGGAATTAAATATTTTTAGTGACCAAACATGAACATTTTTAGTAATCTTAGTGACCAACCGTGTCATTTATTCGAAAAAGTTGAAGAACTAAAAGCAAAGTACCCCAACCTGCCATGCCATGAAGGAATTGTGAAGCGACTTAAAGGACTCACTGTGTCTCTCACTAATTTGAATTGTTTGCAGATTTTTTTTATAACTCGCCTGTATTCAAATGCTCAAAATCAATATTTTGGGGCTACATTGGCATCAACCAAAAGTTGGGGGACAAGAAATATTGGGGGCCTATATATCCAGCATTCTGTTTCCTCCCATCTATAGCGAACTCGAGCCATTAGGTGGGCAGCCTCATTTCCTCTCCTTCCCCAAAATCGCCAAGAAATGGCTTCATCTTCAGTTGACATTCTTCTTACCTCCTCACAAACACTTTCAATCTCCATATTCGTCAGTCCTGGGCAATTAATCTTTTGGATCAAGGTCTGGCAATCCGTTTCCATTAACAGCGGCTAGAAACCATTAGCTCTTGCGAGCTTCAAACCCCAGAGGAAAGCTTGAGCTTCCGCCAATTCCGGTGACCATTTCGTTCTGGTTCGCCTCACTGCCGCCGCTTTGAATCTCCCCTCTACGTCTCGTATGACCAAGCCAAACCCCGTTCCCTACCCTTCGATCGTTGCAGCATCAACATTAATTTTGAAGATCCCTTCTGGAGGTCGTTCCCATTGAATGGTCACTGATGGGATTCGCGGAGTTTCCATCTTCACTTGCTGCTGACAGTATTCCTCCAGGTAATTTTCCGCTCTGCTCACCACTTCTCATTCTTCTAGTTTAGGGTTGTTGAAGATTTGATTGTTCCTTTCCTTCCATAGGAACAATATGGTGATTAGAATTGAACATAGCTCGTCCTTGGTTGATTGGTCAATTAGGTCTGCTAGCCATTCTTCACAACTCTTCCCTTCCCCTAAATTGAACAGCTTCTAAAGGAAGCTTGGTCTCCAAATTTGCCCTGCCCAGTCACAATCTCTTGTTATGTGCTATTGTGTTTCGAGGAGGCCACAAAATTGACACGCATCATTCGCCTCATTCATCCTGCGAGATAGATAAGATCCTGTAGGCAGAATGTTGCTACCCTACCTCCAAACAAATACTCGTACTTTTTGTGGTAAATCCAACATCCATAGTTGCTTCCAGTCAACAGGGGTGTATCTTTCTTCTTGGTTTTCCTCTTGTTTCTTCCACCATTCCTTATATCCTGACCTGACTGTATATTTCCCAGATTTATCATTCCTCCAAACTCTGACATCAGGTCTTGGCTCAGATGGGATTGGGATTTGATAGATTCTTTCTCAGTCAATTGGTTGGAAATGGGATTGCAAAACATTACTTTTCCATGACCGAGTCTCTGGATCTATCAAACTCGACACCTTCTCAGTTACACTCAGGCTAGATATTAAGGATTGGATTTTAAAATCCGCAGCTGCATGAATCCAACAATCCCACCACACCCTCACACTATCATCATCACCTATTATCCATCTTGTCCCCTCTCGAATCAGTCTTGAGCTTGTTTAAGGCTTCTCCATATGTAGCTGGGGTTGTTGCCTAGCTCTGGTTCTAGCACATCACAGAAAGGGTAGTATCGAGCTTTTAGTACTCTAGCAACTAGAGAGTTGGGATTTTTAGTGAGGTTCCATATCTGTCTTCCTAGTAATGCAATGTTGAAACCATGGAGATTTCTAAATCCCATTCCGCCTTCATATTTGGGGCGACATAGTTTCTCCCAACTCATCCAGTGGATTCGTCGTTCCTCTCTTTTCCTGCCCCACCAAAAGCTAGCTATTAAGCTTTGTATCTCCTGTATTACCCCTTGGGGTATTAGAAATACAAACATAGCATACAAAGTTTGTGCTTGGGCTACAACTTTGATTATCACTTCTTTAGCTGCATTTGATAGGAGCTTTCCCTTCCACGTCTTAATTTTGTTCCTGACTCGATCTATGAGCTGTGTAAAGACTTCCTTTTTTGCTCTACCAATGACAGTAGGAAGTCCTAGGTATTTGTCATGGTACATCACTGTTTTCATTCCCAAAATCTCAGCCATCCTGGCCCTGTATGCCTCATCCACATTGGTTCTGAAGGATAGCTCTGATTTATTGAGGTTTACCTGTTGCCCAGAAGCCTTTTCATAGCTTTTGAGGATTTTTTTTAGAGCTTCCCCCTCTGATCTTTAGTTTTAAAAAAAGAATATGTTGTCATCAGCAAAGAATATGTGTGAGATCATAGGCACTGCATTACTGATCTTGATTCCCTTCAACTTTCCTTCTTCCACTGCTTTTCTCGTGATAGCTGATAACCCTTCTGCACAAAGCAGGAATAGATACGGGGAGATAGGATCTCCTTGTCTCAAACCTCGGGAGGGTTTAAAGGTTTCTGTTTGGTGACCATTCACCAGAGCTGAGTAGCTCATTGTAGTCACACAACTCCTAATGATTCTGACCCACTCCTCATTAGAACCAAGTTTCAGCATGATCCCCTTCAAGAAATTCCACTATACCCTATCGTACGTTTTAGCTATATCTAGCTTAGCTGCTACATACCCCTTTTTTCCTTCTCTTGTGTTCTTCATAGCGTGGAAAAACTCGAATCCCACCATTATATTATCTGTTATATTCCATCCAGGCACAAACGCACTTTGGGTTTCAGTTATTACCTCATCTAACATCCTTTTTCATTCTGTTTGCAAGTACCTTGGATAGTGGGCTTCTTAGTTTTAGGGTAAGTGCAATCAGTGTGTGATTTAGAGATTGGGGCACTATCCCAGTAATGAGAATCCTTTGGTGTTCTTCACACACTGCATCACCCACCACTCCCCAGTTTTTCTGATAGAATAATGTTGGCATCCCATCTGATCCATACGCTTTGGTTGGTGCCATCAACTTTAGAGCCCCCAAATCTCTTCCCTTGTGAATGGACGCATTAGCTCTGCATTCATCTCTGGCGTAACCTTTGTTTCCACTGCATCTAATACTTCTTCTAGGGTTGGTGTTGTTCCTGTAGTATACAGCTTTATTAGATGTTTCATAAAACAATGCATCACTTCCTCTTGTCCCTTGTATTCAATTCCACCTTCCCTTGCAGAGCTTTGACAGTGTTTCTCTTATCTCCTTCTCGTAACCAATCAGTTCTGGATCTCTGATGCTCTAAAACACAACACCTAACAAAGGCCAAGTGTAACCAATGAAAGGGACTGCAGTATAGTGGCTCAAGTGATAAATATCGAATCCACGGGTCTCTAGAGTTACTATTACTCAACTTCAGTTTATTATTTAGCAAATCATATTAAGATGAAAGAACTAAATCTACTCTAGCAAACTACAGTTTAAGTTAATCTAATTACAGGTTGGGAACTCACTTAGATATGATTCCCCCTAGCCACTAGCCAGATTAATGATTGATGATCTCTAACCTGTTTCACTTTCATTCACAATGCGGAGAATCCTTGACTAGACCTTGAGTCTCGACTAAAGGAACAAGGCCCTCTTGAGTCAATTGCCTAGAGGGACGTATCCTTCTCTAGAACAACTGATCAAGGCGTTCTGAACTAGACTCCTCAATCGAAAGAGGTTCTCAATCGATACAAAGCAGTGAATCAACTCTTGACTAAAGCAATCGATCCACTACTATCAATCTATGGTGCTCTATTGACCTAATCAGGTATTCCCTCTCATAGGATCAAAGCAGAATCAATAATCTCGACTAAAGCAGAATTGAATCATGAAAACATGCATAGATTGAATATAAACTCAAGATTATCAAGTCAGAGTACTCATACAATCATCCAATCAAACAAACATAGCTAGGGTTCCTCAAAACCTAAGTGAAGGGAAGTTACTCCATAGAGAAGAGAGAGACTGCAGTAAGAGTCTTCAAATGATCAGTCTTCAAGTCCGGGCTTGTTCCTCAAGCTTCCAAGGCGAAGAAATCCTCCTTCTCTACTCCAAGAATGCCCTCAAATCGCCCTCTCTCTCTTTGGTTCGTCCCTTGGGTGTTTGGGATCCAAAAACCCAGCTCTCCTCCTCTTTGGTTCGGAATTTGGCTTAAAACCAGGAAATCCCGACTCACACGGGCAGGGCCACACGGCCGTGTGGCCTACCCAGTTGCCCGTGTGAGGCAAAACGCACCGTATCACTTAGTCGAATTCCAGGCTTCTCACACGGCCAGAGTGGCACGGCCGTGTGTGACTTCCATCTGCCCGTGTTTGCTCTCGGCAAAACTCGCACGGCCAAGCCACTCCTTCACACGGCCGTGTGTGTTGTCAGGGCAGGCCGTGTTTGCTCTCGCACAATCTCACACGGCCAGAAATATGAGTTGCACGGCCGTGTGATTTGTGGGTGTGCCCGTGTGGCCTCCTTTGTGACTTGCCTCGCGCCCGATCTTCTCCCAATCGACCCCGAGCTCGCTCCTAAACCTTCATTCACTTGCCAGGACCTGAAATATCACAAACAAGCACAACCTAGCGTGAAATCGGTCTAAAACACGAGAAACCACATCTCAAACGGTGTAAGAACAGGGGTAAAAACATGTGTAATTAACGGTCTATCAAACTCCCCCACACTTAACCGTTTGCTTGTCCCCAAGCAAACCTAACTCAAACCAATGCAGCTCTCCAGACCTCTATAGCAACAAACAACCCAGATCGTAGGTAGAGGACTTCCTAGATCATTTAGAAACTTACGAGGTCAACCAACACACAAGTCATCTCATAGCTTCTTCGGCGAGAGCACTAGTATCGAGTCGGCATCATGGCAAATAGTGAACAGAGGACAAATGAATTGTGGATGAAGAGATTCTCAAAAACAAAAGATCATGGACTCACATTTTTCAAGGTGCTCTCTTTTTTTCTTCTTGAAGATGGTTGGAACCCCTTTTCTTTCTGTTTTGCTTGTTTTCTGTTATTTTTTTCTTTTCTTTTTTTTTCAAGGGTCCCAACCTGCTCTTACCAGCCATGCCAGGAGCGGATGTCTCGAGCCTCGTGCGGGGGAAAGACATGTAAGGGGGCTGGAGGTAGTAGGTGGAAATTGGGAACGGATTCCCGTCTCCCCTTACACACGTTCGCCCTATTCGCACGGGAGACGTTATTTTGAAGCACATTTTCGAGCAGCTGTTAAACTTAAAATATGATACAAGAGTCCATGACAGGCAGAGAATCCACAACACCACACAATTCAAGGGTTCTAAGATTACTAATTCACTCAATCAACCAACACAAAATGAAGAAGAAATGAGATTTCCTAAATGCATCAACATCCTCCATAGTGCTACACCACCTCCCTAGGTTGCATATTACTATAGAGACTGTCAATTCAAAGCATACTGAGCAGGCAATTGCAAGGAACACGTACTTGGAGCCCTCAAATTTAAAAATTTGGACAGTGGACTAGGCTCCAAGCACACAAACAGCCAAACATTCACCCGCATACATAATCGAACATCCCCCCACACTTAAGCACGACATTGTCCTCAATGGAGGAAAGATAAGGAGGGTAGAACGAAGTTACCAGATCAAGGGTGAATGATGATGAACGGGTCAGGCGGTGCCATCCAGAAAGAGAGAGTAATCAGAACACAAACACCACACAAAATCTAACAAAGGTTGAGTTATTGACTCTAAAATCAAATAGCAAACTGACTCAACCGAGGAGAAATAGAGACAGAAATGCAAACCGACTGGTTGGGTTGCCTCCCAACAAGCGCTTCTTTCACGTCGTGAGCCGGACGATGGCTCCTAAGTTTCGGTCCATGCTAGAACCTCCTTGAAGTTGAGGTTCTCGTCGATGAGGTGGAGTCTCAAGTCACGAGCATGTGGTGTGGCAGGTGATGAAGGCTCATGTACTTGATGCAGATGAAGTCTCCACCCTCGAGACCTCTCCTTCTCTTCTCTCGTCTCATTGCCCCAAACCAGATATGACAGCATCGATTGGCCACCGTCGCGTCCACCAAGAGGGACCGATGTCGAGGTGGCCTTGGTCAGGCAAAGAGACACTGCAAATGGGTCCTTGCTAAGCAGTTCCTCGAAGTTTGGTGGAGATATCACATGTAACTCATGGCCAGTGCAGGCCTCTTCCACCTTAACTCCATCCTCAGCCTGGACGCCAATTGCTTCTTCAACCCCCCTTTCTTCTTCATGTGGTATCACCCCTGGGAAATGATCAAGAACTCCTCCTGCTTCACTTTCGTCATCCTCCACAACTTCTTTCTGCACCCTTTGTTGCTCTTCTTCTTCTAGCACGGATTGGAAAGCAAGTTGCCAAGCAATTTCTTTCATGAGATCTTCTTGCAACTCCTCACTCATCCCCGCCTCTTCAAAGCGCAGTTTGGGGTGTGGGAAGGTGTGGTCGGCTACGACAGGACACTCCTGATCATGATCATCACGGGAGCTCTCCGTGACAACTTCAGTGTGCTCCACAATGTTCTTGTAGCCTTCTTCTTCCTCCTCCTCTTCTTGTATGGTAGCAGAAGGGTGATCTGGAGCAGGCTGTGCCCAAGATCGCTCAAGATCATCGACGCTCTTCTTAAGGCTCAGGAGGATCTCCTCTGTTTCACGATAGGCCTGGACACAATGATCCATCCTGGAGCATGTTCTATCACAGTCTCGAGCAAACTGCTCCATGAGAAGTCTCAATTTATATTGTGGATCTGGCTGTGGAGTATAGCATGGCTCTGCAGAATGGCCCGTGAAGGCCGCCATGGGTAACTCCAGCTCCAATGGCCCCTCTGGTTGTGGGAAAAATTCTTCTTGGTAATGAGGTTGTTCTTGATATGCCCAGGGATCCGGTTGTTCTCCGTAGTAAGGGGGTTGGTACTGGAACCCGAATCCATAGTCTTCTCTTCCTTGATTGCTCCAGGGAGTCTCGGGGTAATACCACTCAGGTGGTGGTGGATACCCCCAATGATTGGAGAAGCCATTAGGATCCATGATTCAGATCTGCACCAACAAAAACAAAAACACCCAAGTGAAAAGCAAGGGTGGAAAAGAAAAGAAAAACGCTAAAGTAACAAACTTCTGCCTTTCCTAATACTCTAGAAAGTCCCCGGCAAAGGCGCCAAAAACTTGATGCTCTAAAACACAACACCTAACAAAGGCCAAGTGTAACCAATGAAAGGGACTGCAGTATAGTGGCTCAAGTGATAAATATCGAATCCACGGGTCTCTAGAGTTACTATTACTCAGCTTCAGTTTATTATTTAGCAAATCAGATTAAGATGAAAGAACTAAATCTACTCTAGAAAACTACAGTTTAAGTTAATCTAATTACAGGTTGGGAACTCACTTAGGTATGATTCCCCCTAGCCACTAGCCAGATTAATGATTGATGATCTCTAACCTGTTTCACTTTCATTCACAATGCGGAGAATCCTTGACTAGACCTTGAGTCTCGACTAAAGGAACAAGGCCCTCTTGAGTCAATTGCCTAGAGGGACGTATCCTTCTCTAGAACAACTGATCAAGGCGTTCTGAACTAGACTCCCTCTATCGAAAGAGGTTCTCAATCGATACAAAGCAGTGAATCAACCCTTGACTAAAGCAATCGATCCACTACTATCAATCTATGGTGCTCTATTGACCTAATCAGGTATTCCCTCTCATAGGATCAAAGCAGAAAACATGAAAACATGCATAGATTGAATATGAACTCAAGATTATCAAGTCAGAGTACTCATACAATCATCCAATCAAACAAACATAGCTAGGGTTCCTCAAAACCTAAGTGAAGGGAAGTTACTCCATAGAGAAGAGAGAGACTGCAGTAAGAGTCTTCAGATGATCAGTCTTCAAGTCCGGGCTTGTTCCTCAAGCTTCCAAGGCGAAGAAATCCTCCTTCTCTACTCCAAGAATGCCCTCAAATCGCCCTCTCTCTCTCTTTGGTTCGTCCCTTGGGTGTTTGGGATCCAAAAACCCAGCTCTCCTCCTCTTTGGTTCGGAATTTGGCTTAAAACCAGGAAATCCCGACTCACACGGGCAGGGCCACACGGCCGTGTGGCCTACCCAGTTGCCCGTGTGAGGCAAAACGCACCGTATCACTTAGTCGAATTCCAGGCTTCTCACACGGCCAGAGTGGCACGGCCGTGTGTGACTTCCATCTGCCCGTGTTTGCTCTCGGCAAAACTCGCACGGCCAAGCCACTCCTTCACACGGCCGTGTGTGTTGTCAGGGCAGGCCGTGTTTGCTCTCGCACAATCTCACACGGCCAGAAATATGAGTTGCACGGCCGTGTGATTTGTGGGTGTGCCCGTGTGGCCTCCTTTGTGACTTGCCTCGCGCCCGATCTTCGCCCAATCGACCCCGAGCTCGCTCCTAAACCTTCATTCACTTGCCAGGACCTGAAATATCACAAACAAGCACAACCTAGCGTGAAATCTGTCTAAAACACGAGAAACCACATCTCAAACGGTGTAAGAACAGGGGTAAAAACATGTGTAATTAACGGTCTATCAATCTCTGTCTCCATTTCTGCTCTTCGAGAAGTAGCACTTCATTCCGCTCTTTTTCCAGAGCTCGGCGTTGTAATATTACTGCCTTGTTCTTCCTTTGTTTTGCAATTTTTGCTAAAGCATGTTCTATCTTTCTCTTCATGGTCTTCAAACTTCCAAAAGTTTTTTTACTCCATTCGAGCAACACCTTTTCACATCCCTTAATTCTGTCCTCGAGGGATCTAGTAGGATCTCTTAGCCATTCAGCCTCAATAAGAGGCTTGCATTCTTCATGTGTCTGCCAATGCTTCAAATCTGAAATGCCACCCCCACTTGACCTTTTCCTCCGTTAAATTTAGCTCCACTCGTATATGGAGATTATCTGAAACCCATCTCTCAAGATGGTAGACTCTTGCTTCAGGGAACCATTCTTTCCATGCTCCATTTTCAATTGCCCTGTCTAATCTAGAAAAGTCTCATCAACTCTTCCATTATCCCATGTAAAGGTATTACCATAGTAGCCTAGATCCTCCAAGTGGCATTCATCCAAAGTAGCTTGGAAGGCTTCCATGTTGTGAATGTGGGGGATTTTGGTCATTCTTTTCTTCATAGCTTAATACCTGATTAAAGTCTCCACATAAAATCCATGGCATATCCTCCTGTCCATGAAGTCTCCTGATTAGATCCCAAGTTTGGGTCTTATTTTCCTACTTTGGCCACCCATATATCCATGTTAGTCTCCAAGTGCGCTCGTCTGGACCTTCAGTAATCCAGGCATCAATGTAATTTCGAGTTTAAGCCTTGATGGTAACTCGGATGTCTTCCTTCCATAACAGCAGTAGGCCTCCTGCTCTATCTCTTGACCAACTCCCTTTCCTTTAGTCCATCCCAGCTTTTGGATGATCTCCTCTATTTCATGCTCCTGTTTCTTAGTCTCCAGTAAGAAGACTTTACTGGGGTCTTGTTCTCTAAGTAGTGTAGCTACTCTATCAATTGTCGTGGGGTTCCTCAACCCACGACAGTTGTAACTTATTATGCTCATTGGGCTAGGCGACCCTGATGCTATTCAGGGTCCGCCACTCCGCCGTCCAGTTTTCCAAGGTTCTCCTGCATTCCTATTGTTCTCCCATCTAGGAGTTTTTCTTGTTTCTCAATAGGGCCATCTCCCGATTTCTCCTGCAAAGTTGTCGTTTCATTCTGTACTGAGAAGTTGAGTGTTCTGGCTCTTTTGGTATTTGCCTCACCAATTGGTTCTTTAGCTACCTGTTTTTGAATTGCCTCAACTGTTCTTTTTTGTGGGGTTACTTGTGCCCCTGTCTTGCTCCTTGGGGGGTTTTGTTCTTGCCTTCTCCAGACTCTGCCTGTGTTCCTTCTTTCTTTTGGCCCTGCCACACCTCCCATTACAAACCTCTGAAGGGCCCCTTCTTGAGAAGCCTTTCCTTTTGGGATAGCACTTGTCTGTATTGGTTTGTCGCCATTAGTATTGCTTGTACCTGCTGTTCTATTTCCACTCCTTGGTCCATTGTTGTATTTTGTTGATAGTTCTCCTTCTCAGTATTCCTGAGATCCCTTTGTTCTCCTTTGGTTGTTTCCACTTCTTGTGGTAGAGTCGTATCATAGTCTGAGTTTGACCCCTTGCTTTCCATCTCGGATTTTTTCCTTAACTGTGCCCAGATTTTTGCATCTTCTTTCCTTGCTGCCCTAGATAACCAATTTCTTGGTCTAGGACTGTCTGTCCTCAGCTCCATTCCATATGGATCCACTGCTAGCTGTGAAGGATTTCCACAACATAGTTTAGGATGCCTTATTCGACCACAGGAATAGCATAATAGAGGTAGCTTTTCATACTTCACTTGGTACTCCTCCAGTTTCCCTTTTATGTTGAATTTGATCTTCTTCTTCAGAGGATTGTTTATAGACAGACTGATTCGGATGCGCATATGTTCATCCCATAGATACCATGTATCATCAAACCACACAAGCTCACCAAATATGCCTGCTATTTTACCTGCCATCTGTGGTGTTCTCAGTTCCGCTGGGAATCCTCTGATTTGGACCCAGATATCAAGCATATGCAGCTCTTCTGGCTTAGGTTTTTTATATGTATGCACTCTTTAAAGATAATGACATTATTCTCATAATGCCATGGTCCTCCAAAGATAACTTTATTCTTATCGTCCATATCAAGAAACTGGAACGCAAACATCTTGTTCTGCAGATCTGTAATTTGGAAGCTTTTTCTTACGTTCCACGCTTTCTCTAATGCTATCTTCATTGATTTCAGGTTTGGTTGTTTCTCAGCAATCAGTCCCAACTTCCTGACCGCTTCCATTCTCACCACATCCACGTCAGAATCTTCTACTTCTAGTGGGGGTTCGTCGTCTTCAGCAATCGTTATCTTGTCCAACTGTTCCTCCAGCCCTAGAGTTATGTTGGTTGCTCCTCCTGAGTCTGAATCTTCAGCTGGTCTTTTTCCTTCAGAATTGTGTACCTCTCGGGTATCTATGATCTCTCTTATAGTCTTTCTTGGGTTTGAAGCAAAGCTCCAGATTCTCGGTGTAAAACTGTATTGTCGAGTCTCAAGATGTCCTTCTCCACTTAAGAAGCAACTCTTAATCTTCGCCTTCTTTCAAAGTTATAGAAACAAGAATTGTAGTCCTTCTCACTCTCAGCAATCTTGAAGTAGTATCAATGGTATGAACTCGGAAAACCCTAGGTTTCCGCCGCCTCTCAAGACTCTCGCTCAACGAGAGAGAGAGAAATTTCAAAATATGTCAATTGTTTGCAGAATTTGATTACAGGTACACGCTAGTTTTTTTCTCTATTGCCTACATATTTGTTTATATACACATTTGTGGTTTGCCCTAAGCTGATAATATTGGAATTTTGAGTATTAAAAAATGAGGCATCTTAATCTTAGCAAACTTTTAAAAAACTTTTAAAAGAATTCAATCAACTGAATAACTCAAAAAACTTAAAGTAATATGTGCTTTCATTGAGAAGACCTCCCGCTTACTAAACAGGTGCTCTAACCAACTGAGCTATGAAAGCCTTACATGTCATTAATTGGTCAGTAATAATTTAATATATCTATACAAATCTTTCTAATAACAAAGTTAAAACATACACAAACTCAATCATCCTACTCACGCATCAACCCATATTAAATATTCTAGTTACTTGACGAATTCAAACACAATACTTCTTGTTCGATAAAAAACCTCAACTTCCTGCTAATACCAGCTGTAATCCATGTTCAAAGATCAAATCTCATAGCACATTAAACCTCATTAATTATTTCTATAGGATTCAATTCCGGTACACATTTTGCATGCTACCAACACTAGCTATATATTATATATGTAAAACCAATTTAAACGGCCGGACTGCTTGCTGTGGGCTGCCAATGGCCGCTTCCTAGCTGCCTCAAACGGCAACAGCCAGCCAACAGTGCCTGCCTTCCCTTTGTCGTTTGCAGTGGAAATACGTACAAGTGTAATTCTTGTGTACGTGGATATATATACCGAGTCTGAGTGAGTGGTCACCGGCGGGTCGCAGTTGCAGGCAAACCGGCCGGCAGGGCAGTCAGGGAATCCAGTCGGTCAGTATATACAGTACGTACCTTTTGGGTTGCCGGGGGTTTGGTTATTTACTAAATCAAGCCCAAAAAAAGGAAAAAGTAAAAAAACAAAAAACAAAATTGATCAGTTTCCGTACAGATTTCACACTGATCAAAATCGAAGAAGATGGCATTGATTGACCATGCTTGTTTTACGTCTTTACCAGTGACATTTCATTGCAGTCAAGCCAACTTAAAGTGGTAAGCTTTATTGGAATCAATCACGCAGGTATGTGAATATATAGTGCCAATAATTTAAGGTAAGTATGACAATCTCAACCCAACTGATTCGGTTTGGTTTGGATTGGTCTATTTTGAAGTGGTTACAATTAAATTAGTATGGTTCAGTTTATCACTCCTCTCTTCCTCCCCCAATTTCTTTTAAAGCCCGCTACCAGTTCAGTTCTTATTCTAAACCTCCATTCTTTTAATTCGCTCGTAAACAACTCTTTATTCTCTCGATCTCAGTCTCTATTCTCGGTTTAGTTTTCTAAATTACTAATTTTAATTTACTCCATATCAAACTTTAACAAAAACATCGATGAGACTTCCTCGGCTTCTTTCCGAATAATACAAGATTAAATGCTAGATTAACAAATGAAAATGATAGACAAGATTATGAGTGTCGAAAACCTGACCCATTACCTTACCAATAGGCAATAGCTAGCTTTGAAAGGAACTTGTGCATGTAGGTATTTAAACAAGGTGGTCGGTGGTCGCTGGCCAACCCGATTCCACAAAAACTCGGCATGGCGGAGCCCCACTGCTGTGCATGAAATGAAATGGAACCCTGGCCTGACCTGGTCTGGTCTGGTTCACTCTCACTTGTCACTATACCAGGCAAATGGCAATGGAGGGGACGAGAGATGTTTCGTTAAGGATATATATATAAAAGCTGCAAAACAACACATGCAGCAAAACAGTTGGGAGTGGTGGACTGGTGTGTGGTGTGGGTCTATATTTTTCCCAATTCTGGAGGCAACTCAACGATGTCCCATAATGATACGTATTGCCTTTTCTTTATAAGACCAATCGAAATAATATTATCCTAAACTATATTCAAATTAAAATTAAAATCAATAGAAATTTCTATAATTAGGTGATGACTTACTTTGTTGTATCTCATATTCCCCTGTCTCCTACTTGTCGACTCTTTCATATACACCCACAATTACGATATTGCAATGTTGCCATCATGCATGTAACCCTCACTATGGTACTATATTAGCTAGTATTGGCATTGGCTACCATTATGATGTGATTGGACCATCATTTGGATAAGGCATTTAGTATATCACTTGTCTAATTAAACCCATGAAGAATGAATAGTAGATGTGACTTAGTTGGACTCTAAAAGCATACAAGGATAAAGAAGTGTTTACGACTTAGCGTACGTATTCTTAGATTATTTAACAGCGAATAAATGAATGTTTATCATGAAAAAAAATAAAGTTATGCATGACTTGATATAATAAATTGCCAACCTATATAAATTACTCTCCACCAAGGTTGTCAAACCGGTTTGTGCCAGTGTGCCGGTTTAGCAAGTGGAATGGTTCGACCAGTGGTACATACCGGTTTGTGTCGGTTCATGCCGGTTAATATTACAAATAATTTACAAATACTCATATTTAAGCATGACATTTAACGTCAATACCTAAATATTTGTACTTGAATCCAACAAATAACATCAACATTTAACTTTTTAACACATAAAATAAATAATAAATTACTTTTTATCAAATAAATTCACTAATATAAGATCATTTTACTTAGAGATTCGTATATCGATCATGCCGGTCATACCGGTGGTGTCATACCGATTTTATGACCGATACTGGTTGAACCAGGTTCAACCAGTGGCACGCTTACCGGCATGACAACCACTCTTAAGAGTTCATGCCTTCACCAATTTCTAGCTGAAATAAGTAAATAGTACCCAAAAAAATTTGATGGAAAGAATCACCTCTCAACTCAAACGTAACCACACCATGTTCCCATTTAAATATGTTGTTCCCCGACCACAATTAGCCCATAATATTGATTTACCTTTTACATCTTTCTATGATATCTTCTCTGATCCCGAGTTGCCTCTCCCTTCCCTAGTCCCTTTAAAGTTTAACCCCACTTTGTTTGTTCTTTTTCCCCTTCTTCCAATTTTCCATCCTTTTGGCTTTCAACCTGGTCCAAAACAAGCGAAGATGGCCAAAAAAGAAAAAGTAAGACATGAAGAAATGACTTCTTAAAGAAATATCGAGAGAATTTGCATGGAATATATCAAACAAAACAACAAATTGTGTGTTTGAACCTTGAGGTATTTCGCATTAATCAATTTGACTGTACGTGTTTCCCCCTCCCCCCTCCCTTTCTATATAAGGGCCTCGATCAATTAATTTAGATGTATGATCGTTTGGATGAATCAATCTAGAAATGAGTCAATTAGATCAATTGTCTCGTTTTATAAACGATGCAATTAAAATGAGTCAATTAGAATTACCTGCCCCCACCTCAGGTAATTGAAATTGACTCAAAACGGATAAATTCAAAATATCTCAGGTAGATTGATCCATCCAAATTTTTTGCTGGCAAACGAGGTAATTTGTTACAATTGTCTCAAAACGAGACAATTGTATCAAATTGATCTGTTACAATTCCTCATCCAAACGACAACATTCATGATTTCATCCTTTGAATGGTTTTATGTGGAGTAAAATTCACATTTTGACGATTATATGTCTTAAGTATCTAAGTTAAAAACTTGATAGGGCAAAAGCGTAATGCTTCAATTCCTATCTTGTAGTAAAACCGGGAAGTCCGGGTATCGTCTCTCAGGGATTGGTACAACCTTAAATTATATCAATTCCATGGAGCAAACTATAGGTGAAAAGAATTTAAAGTGACTAATTTCTAAAAGCAAAATAAACTAAACAAGTAAGCAAATGAAAACTGTCGGGAGAAATTCAATGGAGAAAGATCTGGGGAGAAACACCGGAATTCACTATCTATCATATCCAAATCAATTCACTTTTCTGATAAATTTAATCCATATCTCTACAGCCAGGATATCACTACTGTGCTAGCTATCCCTATCGGGAATTACTACGTACTAAACAATCAATTCAAATCATACTGTCGTAGCTCAATGAATTATTTATATAGCCTGAAGACCGATATCCCAATCAAGACCACATAGTACCTTATTTAATCCACTGTCGCTTCGATAAGTTACTATGTCACATGAAATATGTTCAGTCATTAGGGTTTCACTGTCGCTAATAACCTAATTAACTACAAATCAATGTATTGGTGGCCAGTCAACACAAAGCATTAAGCGATTTCATGCAATAGAGATTGAAAGAAAAGAAATATGAATCAATCCATCAAATATAGAAATAGCTACATCCTATGGTGTTTCCCCCAGAAATTGGGGTTTAGTTCATGACGAAAATAAAACACACAATCATGTTTATAATCATCATCCAACTAATCACAAGAAAAGAAAATACTGATTATGAATTGTGCCCGACGATCAGTTGTTCTCGTGCCCAGCTCGTCACGTAAGAATTTTAGACTCGCCTGTCGCTGGGCTGCTCTCGGTGCTGCTGCTATTGTCCTCCCCAAGGAATTCGTTCCGTCCAATATAATTCCCCCCCCCCCCGGTCCGCGCTGCCCTCCAATTCTCTAATTATTTCATCCCAAAAATAATTCTCTCCTGCCAATAAATCCCCCCTGCCAATTACGTATCCCAATTCTCCTCTCCAATAGCTGCTCCGCCCTTCTCCTTTTGCTTCCGTCCAAGTAATTCCCCCGATCCAAATAATTGCTCCCTCCTCTATTCCGTGTGTCCTCAGCCCGTAAACCCACCAAAGCTTTCCATAAGCCCAATTAATTAAGCTTTGTTATCAAAGAATCCATGATACCCATCCGGTCCACCTTAATTATCTCATCCAGCAATGTAAATTTCTCATTTCATTTACCTGAAACATATAAAATATTTGCACTCGGCGGTAATGGTTTTATAGCCATTCCAAGGTTAGTTGGTCTTAAACAAGTATTATATATCTCAAACACATCATAAGATAATTGCGTTCACCGCACAAAATCAATATGTTTTCGACAATTATCAGTTGATAAGTGATTATGTATACCAAAATAGTGTACTAATTATCAGAAGTATGCAACAAACTTATAGTGTCATCTTCCACTACATAACAATGTCGTTGTTGACGGGAGATAATGCTAGGCTGATATGGGATGCGATCAAGCGCATATATACTACTAGCTTTTTGCCCGGAGAGTTTCATTTTATCGTTGACATTAATTCAATTTATCTATATGTTTAAACTATTTTAGACCTTCTAAATTTATTATATTTTGTATTAATAAGTGAGTATGTGGTGTGTCTATATATTGAAAATTCTCAATATTTAGTACATTCACTTATGTTTGAATTCTCTAATCATAAACCATGTCACAAAGGTATACCACGTCCCATGTACAATTTTTTCTATCTTATATGAATCCATGTTGTTCAGATGAGGACATCTTAGTTAGAGTTTCTTTGTACATATACTTCATTATTGGATAAATTTCTACATCCCAATTAAAAGTTGACACTTTGGATGTTCATGAAGTTTACTGTAAGATCTTATTTGTATTTAGTCTCTTATACAATATGTATCAATTGCTAATTTTTTAAATTTAATTTGGACTAACTGAGACTCATTGTCGTTGTTTATACATTATTTTAGAATCTCAATCCAAGATACTCACATACGGATTTTGATATTAATATGGTGCGTTAGTGTATAATTTTACAACTTGTAGAACCTTCGTTTTCTAAATTTTATTTATGTTTGGTATTAGTTTAGAAATAAAAATTTCATTAGTTATACTAATATTTGCATTTTTCTGTATTGCCACATTTATTGTCAATATATAAGCATATATATTAAAAAGAGTTTAATTATTTTTAAGTGTAATTAATACTTATTTTTTACTAGGATTTGTAAAATGTTAAGAAAATAAAGGGAAATATGAACAATTGTAAAAGAAAATAAGGGATGGAAGGACACATTATAAGTGAGAGAAAAGTTATTCTTACTTATCATCTTCATTTATCCAATGAGGTGATCTATTCTTGCTCCATTGAATTTTTATCAAATTATTTTATTCCGTAAATATATTATTAGTTATGCATGTGTTTTATTGTAAAAAAATGCATGTGTTTGCTAAGAAAGATCATATCTCTTACGATGATCAACTTCTCTAATCTTGCCTCATTTTCATGTGAATTTTCATGAAGTCTCCTAACGATCTTATGTTAACATATGTCTATCAAGAGACCCAAATTTTGTATATTATATAACAGAGTAAATACATTTTATTAATCAAATATTTCAAAAAAAATTCAAAATACAAAGTATTAGCCAAAACGTTAACTCCCCGTTAGCATTTTTATGTGAATTCAAAATACAATGTTTACTCAACAACATGATGATGAGTTGGAAGAGACACGTGACGGCCTATAATCCAATTTAGTATTTTAATTAAAAAAGAGTTACAAAATTATTAATGATAACGAACAAATGGTTAATATTTTGATGTGATACAAAATATTTGGCTAATCATTTATAGTTTGAAAGGTTTGGCTAATAATTTAAAAAAACTGAAAGGTTTAGCTATTTAAATGTTATTTACTCAATATGTATCAATTGCTAAGTTGTCTCCTCCCACATTTTGTCACGGCCACTACTGAAGATCTATACCAGATCTGCTCTGTCCAATTCTCACCTTTGTCCACCAATTCACGGCCCATATAGTAACATCGCCAGCTGAATTTTAAATTGTCCTCCTGCACCATTTCTCACAGGCGCCACCAAATTGTAGACATTGTTAGTTTCGTCTACCCGGGTATTTCCACTCTCTATTGCATTTAACACCCGTTATTTGGTTTGCTTTCCTTCACTCAAAATTTCTTCTCCTAACGACAAATCAAAAGGTAATGGCCTAACACCTACTTAGCATATGACGTAAACTGAAAATTTACTTAATAAGATTTATTCAAATATTTTTGTTTAAACAATCGCGATACATGTCAGCCTAACATTAGTATACTATTGCTACACATATATACTACAAAAGGTACAAATGAATTATTAAATAAAAACAAAAGAAAACATTAAATGAAGATAGAGATAGCTACATAAATTGAGCATTAACTTACTTTTGTGTTTGTAAAAAAAGTGTCAACCATGATAATTTGTAAATTCTTCAAGTGCTTATGTGGCAACAAACTATTGTTGAATTGTCATAGATAGATAGATTTTAAACCTTTATTTGATTAATGCATAGGTCAGTGGTTGATGAACACATGATGTTTAACATACAGTTTAGCAAAGATTCATCTAACTTTCACATGTATCATTTTTTAACGTATCTCATGTCTCATCTTAAGATATGAAGTCAAGTTCATCAACAATCATACCGAAGTCATTTTAAAAATTTTGATTTATAATCCTTGAAAATTTATTACTTCAAGTCTGAAAATTAAATTTATTAACATATGACGTAAAACTTCAGTAGAGTTTGCTCAATTAACACAATCTAGAGCAAAAATGCAAAATATTAGTAATTTGAACTTAGGATACATTGTAAATTATTGCACCTATGATTCATATGTTTTCACTTAATTAGAATGAATAAGGTTTTTGTTTAAGAAATAGATTTTATTGCTTGGTCAAGTTTCTATTCAAACCTTTTTTGTTTTCTCTCTTTAATTTCCATCATTATTTTGTCGCGATAAAATGTTATTATGTATGTGTGTTTGTATAAATTGTTCATCAAAATGTAACATATTTTTTAATTATTGTAAAAGTGAGTTAAAAATTTACTTAATGAGCTTTAATAAGATATTTTTTTGGTTGAGAAAAAAGTTATATGTGTGACTCAAAGACATTAGTCTATTGTTGTGTACATCGATACAATGCAAAAGTAGAAACAAAAACATAAAGGAAGTATTGGAAAAGAAAAATAAATATTAAAAAAGTTAGAGATAACAAAGGTAATATATGTCACTTTTCATACATTATTATTATTGTGTACATTGATATAATACAAAAAAAAAGATAAAAGGGAAATGAAATATTAATTGAGGAGAGAGATAACTCCATAAATATATCAATAACTATTTTTCTTTTTGTAAAAATATTTTCCACCTTGGCAATTTGTGAACTCTCCAAGTGCTTAGGTGGCAAACAATTACTTTTAAATTGCCATAATATTATGTATAGATAGATAGATTCTCTCCTTTATAAGTATATAGTACACAAAGTCGATACAAGCTACTCTAAAAGATTGGAAAATATGTAAGTGCCCCTCTTGAGTTTAACATACAAAAATCTAGCATGGACCATATGTATAAGAACCACATTTTCTCCTCAACCCTAATTATAGGGGAGGAGGCTAAAACAAATTGTACGTGCCTTCATAATTTCTAATCTAAATAATAGGTTTCAATTTCACGACGAACTTTCCTTGTCTAGTAAACCTCTATGTAGAGATAGCTTTTTTTGATTTTGTAGGGTAGTTTCACTAGATCTTGGCTGAGGAATCAGGGTAGAGAATTATAAATATTTTATCTTGTCATTACTTTGGGAAAAAACCCTATTCAATAGCATGTTCAATTAAAAATCCAAATGACCACTATAAAGTAATCATAATATTAGGAGGATTAAGAAAAGAGTTTATCACCAAGCGTGGTGGTGTAATGTACATATCTGTTGACAGAATCGAGGTAGCTCGTTGGATTTGGCAAATCCAATAAGATTCCAGCTGATTGAGGCAATCAATGGCGATTCGGGATTACAAAATGGACTGGGAATCTCAAAACAGCTTGATTTGGCCATTGATGGGCAGTACAAAAAGAAAACCTTTGATTTTTTACAATACGACACATATGTCCTTTTGTTTGTAATTTTTTTAATTATGCAAACGCCTTATTGCATCTTTTTTCCCCGTAGCCTTATGGTATCATTTATTCATCGCAAATATATATGGTCGTGTACTTTATTTGGGTAAATTTTAATCAACTTTAAGGTTAATCACATTGTGCTTAATTTCATACTCACAACTTGTATCAAACTTTCTACTGTCTAGCCTAACCAATACAAGAAGTTTATGATCCAACTAGCTCGTAAGGAATTAAGATATGCAATTATTAAAGATGTAAGTTCATTGAGTTACTTTTTATTCCTGACAAGTATTTTGGGAACTTGCTAAATTTTTAGTGGTCTCAATAATTTGAGTTATTGAGAGAAATTTCATATAAAAAATACAAATATAGAAGCGATAATACAATAACTAAACTTGAATTGTGGTCAATCTTATATTCTTATTCCTTTTGTTCTCCAAAGATATTCTTCAATTCTTTCATATCCTTTATCAACAAATCCTAATAGGTTTAACTACTTCATCATCTCTATCATTTAATGGCGGAAAATTTTTAGCTCCAACTTTGATTGGACGCACAAGCTACAACCAGCTACATGTCAGTTTGTTATTGGTGGACTCACCTTTCTTTTTTCTTAATATTTAATGTTGTCAATAATGCAAAATAGATCAATAATTAAAATATAAAAAAGTAAGATGAACTCACTACTAGGAAATTGACATGTAGCTGGTTGGAGTTTGTGCATCCAACCAAGATTGGAGTTTTTTTTATATAATGGCGATTAATAAGATTGGAGTTTTCTTAATATTTAATGTTCTTAATAATGCAAAATAAATAAAAAATTAAAATATAAAAAAGTAAGATGAACTCACTAATAAGAAACTGAGATGTGGTTGGTTGGAGTTTGTACGTCCAATCAAGATTGGAGCTAAGAATTTTTCTTTAGTGGCGACTTCAATTCAACATCTCACACCTATAACCAAGGTTACATTTTCATTGTCTAATTCGCGTAACTCGATTACATTGTGTAATGATATATAATCTCAGGGGTCGTTTGGTTTTGGTGATACTTAAGTCAATGCATTGCGATCAATGCATGTATTGTAATATACATGCAATTTAGGAAAATGATGTAATGTACTTTACATTGTTTGATTTTGGTGATAGTTCTTTTAGTATTCAACATGTTATATTACTTTTTGTGAGAAATATCACTTTTGCCCTTGCTTTTATCAGACCATATATATATAACTAGGGGTATACTTGGAACAAAAAGAAACCAAACATTTTTCTCAAAAAATCTCAAGTTTTAGTAAAGATAGTACTATCACTCATTTTGAGTAATAGTTTTCATCACATCAAACAAAAAATTCAAAAAACAATACATTGTAACTATTCCAATCAAACAATCACCAAAACCAAACGATACCTTAACGACAATTTCGCAAATTTGAATATTGTTTTGCGTAGGCATTGAACAAGAGAGAGAAGTGGATAGCAAACTGATGAAGGTACCCTTGGTTTGGGGAGGAATCCTGGCGAAAATTTGACAATGACACTGACAGTCACTGTAATATTACGTGATGAACAGGGGCAAAAAGGTGAAATGCATACAACTAAGTGACTAACCTCTTCTCTCTAACAAGAAGAAGAAAAAAAGCTCAACACACAATATAAAAGAAAAGGGCAGTGGAGAGAGAGGAATAAAGCAAAGCTAATGGGGAAGAAGAGAGGGGAAGGAGGAAGAAGTTGTCTTGTCTATGGAGGCCAACTGGGCAGCTCAGCAGCCTAGTCAGCACAAAAAAGGAAATGATACTCATTAATTTAACCCCTCTTCTCTTCTTCCTCCATTCCCAAAACCCCCCAATAGAGAGAGCCTCCCAACGACATCTTCATTTCTGCTCCATTCTTCTCCTCCTTCATTCCATTGCCAGTCCTTCCAAACCTCTTCTTCTAAATCATTCCCTTACCCCTAGAATTAGAAGCCTATCTGGTCCAGAAGGTAATCAATGTTTTTTTTCCCTTTATCATATCATCTATCATCATTACAAGCTTCCATTCCCTCTTATTTTGTACCGTTTCTTCTGTATCTCCCCTTCTCTTTCTCAGCTCACTGGTTTCCCAGTTTGGTAGGGGAGAAATGAGGAACGGGAGAGGGATTTAGGGGGGAATGGGAATCCAAATTTTCTCTCTTTCCTTAATTTTAATGACTGGGGTCTTTGTCAATACTCTTTTCTTTGTCTTTTATTAATTTTCCTTCGTTGAACTCTGCTGTTTGTGTTTGGTTGCTGAGTAAACCGAGAATCCTTGTCACTGAGTGGGAAATTTCAGGTTCGCAGCTGCTGTTGGCTTTTATTTCTTTCTAAAGCCTCTTCCTTTTTCCGTTTCCTCAGGGGAGTGATTGATCAGTGAAGCAGAGGGAAACAGAGAAGTAGATAGCGAAGGAAGAAGGAGAGTAGAGGGTCTAAGATGTTGTCGTGCATAACGTGCACGAAGCCGTCGGCGGATGACGAAGGGGAGGAGGTCGGCGGCGGAGTAGCGTCGGCGCGTGGAGGGAGTGATACTCCCAATACTAAAGAAGCCGTCAAAAGCCTGACGAATCAGGTCCATCCTTTCCTTTCCCTTTTTTCACTCCTTCATTTAATACTCTGTCTCTGTGCATTTCGTTTTCAAAGAGTTTCTTTTCCTTGTTGGTTGCTTTGGTTCTTGTTCCCTTCTTCTAAAATTTCAATGTGCTCGAAATGATCCGAATGTGCTCAACTAGTCTCCATTGATAGATTGACCCAATCATGTTATTGGTATCACTACATTCAAACCCACCATTGAAATCATGCACAACAACTCAACAAGATCATCCCTCAATAGCTTTGATGCCTAAAGATTGGAGCTTGGTATGTATGCAATGTTGCAAATTTGATATGGTGGGGTCCAAAGGAGTGGTGGTGGTAGGGACCAAGGAGTGCAAATATGCCTTAATTAGTTAGGGGGGGCATCTCTTTCTTTTTTGGCATCTTTCACGTTTACATGTCAATTGCTAACTGGGGCTGCCCTTACTTAGCTCCTTTCCTTCCTTACTTGCTTCAATGCTCTGTTTTCTAGTGTTCTTTTGCCCTCCTCTGCTGCTGCTAGTTCGCTTTCTTTCTCTTCCCTTCTCTTCTTTCCAACCAATCACTGGCCAGCAGTTATGGTTGCCTCTGCTGCTGGAGTTTTGTATTGATATCCTTTTCTTTCTCACATTGCTTTTTTCCTTTGTGTGTGTGTGATCCTTCCTGGTCTAGAAAAGCAAAGTGGCCTCTGTCTCACTCTCTTGCTTTTGTGTTTCTTTTTGTTTCTTGTTTTGATTCCCGCCCCTCCCCCTCAGTGTACCCTCTTATTCCTTTCTCATGTTTCCTTTTGTTTTCTTTTGTGAAACTGGGATTGAGAATTTGAGATAACATCAATCGGGAAAACTAGGCTTTTAGATACTGTCCTTGTTAGGTTGTTTGGTGCAAAAAATGCGATGTAACTTGGATCTTTTAGTTAACCGGTTTTTAGATCCTCCCATAACGTTACAATTTGAAGAACCAATAAAAACGGTCATTGGCAGACAACAAAACAACACGAGGATGTTGTTGAGGGAGACAAGAAAACAAGAGGGTTTGATTCATTGGGTGTCCTGTAGTGCATTTGGAGGCCAAAATGATTTCCCAGGATTCCTGGGTGGAGGAGGGTTTCCAAGTCCTTTACTTCGTCTTCTATACTAATACGAACTCCCCAGTCCCCACTATAGATAAAAGAATAGGAAACCAATATGGCTGGAGCACAATGGAGAATTTGGTTCCTTAATTTCCTCTAATATAATGAGGTGGGTCTGAAACCAATATGGGTATATCTTGGTTAAGTGTTGTTTTTAAGGTACATGATTTGTTCAAAGGAGGGAAAAAGGAAATACTCAGCAACAACAGCATCTCATTTCATCAGACAAGAACAAGGAATTTGCCGTGGAAGGGTTGTGGCTTTATAAAGATGATGGTGGATTGGTTTGTTAATGAAGGAAAGAAAAAGATGCCATAATAATAATATTAATCATCCTTGTTGTTATGACCCACCATATAGAATTCCTGTCTGTCTGATCCTTTCTTTTTTTCTTTTTACATTCCAAAGAAACATATCATATGATATAATTGGGATGTGAAATGAAGGTAGGGACTTTGCTTTTCTTCCCCATAGTTGTTAGTGTAGGCAAGAATTGAATAAAACATAAACACGAAAAGGTTGGTTTTGTGTTGGAAGAGGACCAGAATTGTCTTTTGTTGACTCATGTTTTTCCAATCCAATGTTGTGAGTTTGCTTGATCATGTTTTGGCCTTTCCCTTTTCCCTCTCATGCTTTCCCACCTAAAAAAAGATTGTATGATATGTTTGTAATAGATCGATGCAACAGGAATAAGGTAATGAAGACATCTCAATTGTGTGATTCCATCTTCAATGAATGTATTATTACGTGTATTCTAATTTGATTAATTTTTATCTGATTTTCTTATCTTATTTTTTAGATCATTCTTAGACCAACCTGCTTAAAGTTATAGGTTTGAAATATGAGAAATTTTACAATGCTATATAATATTGGTACTATAGGTTTTTGTCTTTATGATACAACTTAAAATTGTACATTTACGTT
This sequence comes from Linum trigynum, assembly GCA_964030455.1. Taxonomy (NCBI): domain Eukaryota; kingdom Viridiplantae; phylum Streptophyta; class Magnoliopsida; order Malpighiales; family Linaceae; genus Linum; species Linum trigynum. The sequence continues at coordinate 259,542 of OZ034822.1, read as the reverse complement.
ATGGTACAACTTCAGATTGTACCTATACTTTTTGTACAAATTCTTTTATGGTACAACTTGAACTTGTACCTTTATGTGATGGTACAACTTCAAGTTATAAAGTTGTACCATAACATAATGGTACAAATTGTTTTATGGTATAACCTAAACTTGTACATTTAATGTTATGGTACAACTTTGAGTTGTACATTAAAACACCAATGCTATATAGCATAGTAGAAGTGCTCTTGAAATATAAGCATCTTCCACATTATTCCTTTCGTTTAAATCAACTTTTATTTCTCTGTCATTGTTTTCATTGCTCTAAATCCTCTTAGAACTATAGAGTATAGACAAACGAGTTGAAATGATGCAAAGTCATTAGAACTAAACGGCTAAACATAGCTTTGTTGCTGATTATTCGACTAAACTCAGGTGTAATCAGTAATTAGACTACGTTTTGTTGACTGAGACCCTCTTAAAGTTAAATGTGTTAATACATTGGCATAATACTAAATGAAAAGAAATGCGAAACTTTCCTCTAATTCTCTAGTTTGATTCTTTTCAGATCAAGGACATGGCACTGAAGTTATCAGGCACATACAAGCCCTGCAAGCCCTGCACAGGAGGATCATCCAGCAGCAACTACAAGAAAGGACACCACCGCCCTTACCCTGACTTGGATGCAGCCTCGGAAGGAGGCGTTCCATATCCTTACTTCGGTGGCGCGGCAAGCTCCAGTTCCACGCCGGCATGGGACTTTCCTGGCCGCGGTGGCGGAGGGAGAAGCGACACCAGATTCGCTTCAGGGGATTCATGCGATGTTGTGATCGATGATGAGCCCAAGGAATGGATGGCTCAGGTCGAGCCTGGCGTCCACATCACCTTCGCTTCCCTCCCCAATGGCGGCAACGATCTCAAACGGATTCGGTTCAAGTGTGTGTTAATTCATAGCTCTCTACAACTACAACTCAGGGTTGCTCTGTTGTTGTTGCTACAGAAGCTGACATTGTTTAGGGGTTTGTTTTGAGTTGTGTTTTTGAAGCCGGGAGATGTTCAACAAGTGGCAAGCGCAGAGTTGGTGGGGTGAGAACTACGACAGGATCATGGAGCTTTACAATGTGCAGAGATTCAACAACCGCCAGTCTCTCAACACTCCTCCAAGGTCTCAAGATGAGGTAAAGTCTGCCCCACTCTGATCTCGTATGAACCGAATCGTTGTTCCTCACTGTTTTTCCTCCCCTAATTTCAGCATAGAGATTCTACTTATTCGAGATTAGGCTCTGCAAGGGAAAGCCCCATGGCGCCATCATTCACACCAAGGAACTACTACAGGCCATCTCCTGGGATGATGGAACAGGGCAGCAGCCACCATTACCCTCCCGGTTACGGTCTGGGAAGCGGCCCGAGAGGCGAGGCTTCCTCGATGGAAGCCTCGAGAACCACAACCTCTTCCCAAGACGAGCCGTCGATCTCGGTGAGCAATGCCAGCGATTTGGAGGCGGAGTGGGTCGAGCAAGACGAGCCTGGAGTGTACATTACCATCAGACAACTCGCGGATGGTACCAGGGAGCTCCGGCGGGTTCGGTTCAGGTATGAAATTTAACGGTCAATAACTGTTTTTTGGTTTTCCATTTCAAATTTCCCGACAAGTATAGCAAACCCTGATGCTTCACATTGATGTCTTGTTTGCTTGTGTGTGCAGTCGAGAAAGATTTGGGGAAGTGCATGCTAAGTCATGGTGGGAGGAGAACAGGGATAGAATACAATCTCAATACCTGTAGAGAGAGAGAGAGAGAGGTTTGGAACAGAGCAAAGGTAAAAAATTTTTAACAGCATCTCAAAGGAAGTGGAGGGTTGCAGTTGCAGATTGGATATCCTCCAGGGAAAGATATGATATGAGTGTTCTTTCTTTCTTCCAAGTTGTGTTCACACAGTTCACTGAACATGTGCTTAGAAAAGTAATTACGGCAATTGGGAAGAACATTGGCTGAAAGAGTAAAAGTGCAGCGTTACTGGATGCCCGCTTTTTGGCCTGGAATGTGAGTCTGTAACCATAGTAATTCTTTCTACGTCACTGCGATCTTTAGGGTAGGGGGATAATGTGTACTTTCATCAATAGAAACTGTTGGGCATGTGACTCGGATTCCGCTGCGCCAAAGAAATACAGACACCAAGAGACGGACGCATCAGCATCGGCGCGAGCGAACACATCGGCGAGCGCCAACACCAAGAGGCGGACGCGCCAGCACCGGCGCGAGCGAACACATCGGCGAGCGCGAATACCTAGAGACGGGCGCATCAGCGCCAGCGCACCCGAGGGCAGTCCGAGTCCAGTATTGACTAAATTAGCGAGTACGGGAAACGACGCCGTGTCCCACCTATTGGGTGGTCACATCACAGTCCTAGGTATAATGAAAGGCTAAATGTACTTGTTCTAGGTAGGGATATGGCCTAGTCTTCTGACATGTCAATAGTCATGTCACCATGACAGGTCACCATGTAACTCACCCACCACGGTTATTCTAACATTTCTGACTCTATCTCTAAGATTATCAACTTCTCTCTCTAAGATATTACCCTCTGAACTCTATTCGTAATTTCCTCAGTTCTTCCCTCGACGGTTATTCTCCCCTTGCTTACTCTCCTTGACCCATTTTCCCGAGTCTCACTCCTACACCTAGTTAGGCTCAAACAGAAACTTTATATAGCTCAAAAGGAAATGGAATGGGGGATGCAGATTTTTATTTGGTGAGGTTGACACAATGCACCATTGTCGATGAAAGTATTATTCATATCAACGGATGAAATGACGGAGTTATAAGTCTGTCTAATTTTCATATGAAATGTGGTAGTCATCTAACATTTAAACGGGACTTGCTGTATTTCGTTTAAGAAACCACAAAAAGCCCAGAATCCCCAGCCTAAAGTTTACTTCTTCCCCAATGCTATAGATAGAATAGAATCAACATCTGTTGTTTATTCAAAGCAAGGCTAGATTCAAACCATAGTGGCGTGCAGCAGTCCCGACGATCATCCAAGACTTCCAGGTCCCCATTCATTAACCAGACGACGCCCTCGCCGTTGCAAGGAAATGGTCGCGAATAGCAGCCCATTTAGTGACGAGCTTGTCACGGGGCGGCCAGCTTTCTTCAATCACACGGATATCCGAAATCCTTCGACTCCATTCCGACAAAGACGGATGACGTTCCTCGTCCACGATTTTGAGGCCGAGGATCTCTTCGAAGACCGGCACCAAGTTGACCAGCCAGCCCAATGCGAAGTCAGGAATTCCGATCTCTTCCCCGCCGAAGAATTTCTTGCCTTCCAACTCTGCCTCCAGCAACTTGAGCTTCTCTGCAATCGAAGCCAGTCCTTCCTCTTGCTCCCTCCCTTTCTTTGTGAAGGCTTGCCACATCGATGGAAGCGCCTGCGCCATCAACAATTCCAATAACTCGAGATTTACTAAAACATGAAATGGGCAGCTCAAATTTGGTTCTCATCGGAAGGAATCAGTCGAATCCCAATAACTAACCCGTAATAGTAGATCGTACGTACCTTCTCGTCCATGAATTTGGCCCAGAAGCGAGCTGAGGCGCGCTGGATGGGATCCTGAGGCAACAAACTAGGTGGATTCTGGCTCCAAGTCTCGTCGATGTACTCGAGAATCACGAGCGATTCACAGATGGGCTTGCCGTTGTGAATGAGAACAGGGACCTTCGTGTGGACAGGGTTGTACTGCAGAAGCAAATCGCTCTTGTTGGTGAGGTCTTCATCGACGGACTCGTAGGGTATGCCCTTGAGCTTCAGCGCCCAAACGACCCGCAGACCGAACAGGCTCGACCATGTCTTCAGCAGCTTCACTTCTCCTTGATCGGCCATGGCGATGGGTTTTTGGTCTGTTTTGTGATGGCTGCAGTGGACTGGAGGTCCTATTTGATTGTTATGTACATCTCTCAATGGCAATGGCATATTTAAAGAGATATTGATAGCTCTGTTGTGGGCAATGCATCTCTAATCTCTTTGGCTGGCTGGACCTTGACTTTTGTGTCTTGTAGACTGTAGTAGCCGGGTCTTAGTTTTCCACTTTGGAGCAATAATTAAGCTGTAAGATGACATAGTAATCACAGTTTTGTCCGCATGTGATGAAGTGATGGAAGCCGTCCTAATTATATTCCTAACTCATAAAAACATCCTCGAGAAAGTTACAAGGTGTAGGGTGTGTAGAGTGGGTAAAATACCTCGGTACTACTTAAGTTTATGAATTGAGACACATATTATTTAGGTTTGAATAGGGCATCGGGCATTAGGGGATTGCTATTCATCGCCCTAAAAATCCTTATTCGTCGCCCTAATTATGTTAAATTTACTATAATACCCATTGCCCTTATTTCACTTTCTCGTCCTAACTTTAAATATTCTACTGTTCTTGTTCCTATATGAAACCCAAGTCGGAGTTCAAGAGATCGATAACCTATTTCTGTCCCACTTCTTTCTTCCCCTCTGCCTTGTTCTCGTCCTAACTTTAAATATTCTCCTATTCTTGTTCTTATATGAAACCCAAGTCGGAGTTCAAGAGATCGATAACCCATTTCTATCCCACTTCTTTCTTCCCCTCTGCATTGGTTTCTAATTCTATATTGTATGTGAGAAGGTCATGAGCAGGGGAGACTGGTTGGAATCCCTCACTTTCTGCCCAACCAAACTAAACAGAACAGTAAAAGAAACAAACTTAGAATGTAAAGGAAAAGGAGCGAGCACAATCAATAAAGAAAACACGTTAACAACTTGGAAAGCAAAATAAGACAGCAGGGAGATAAAGGGATTGAAAGAAGAAGGCACGTACCAGGAACAAGTAGAGAAAGAGAACGGAGAGTAGTTAGGTTGTGGATTAGAGCTGAAACAGATTCTCTCCGATATGGAAGGATTATTGGGATATAATAATTTGGACTCATAAATTTTTTATTCAGTCTGCTTAGATTTTCGTTTTACTTCATTTCTTTTACAGATTTATCGCTCTAGAAAAGGAGAGTGTATAGTGAACAGCGGCGGCGGCCGGAACTTTGCTCGTGGGAACTGGGAAGTTAGGGGTTGAGGATTGAAATTGAAAATAGGGGTATAAACGTCAATGTAATATGGTTTAGGGCGAAAAAAGTTAAATTTTAGGGTGACGAATAGCGATTCAGCATTAAATTCGCCAAAATGTGCATCCATTTAGTTTTTCATCCAACCCAAAACTTTAATTACCTTTTGGTACCCAAATTTTTAAAAACATCCAAAATTATATTTCAACAAGTATTATCTAAGATAAAAATTAGAAAAACTTCTAAACATAATATTACTAGAATGACTAATGAAATTTTTTCAATAAAATAGATAAATTAGTAAAAATAATAAACAAATATCAAGAAGGAATAATAAATATATAAAATCAATATTATAAGTTCTATTTAAACCGCCAATACAATTCGAAGCACCACTAATAAATATACTAGAATATATAATTAAAAATACTTATAATGATAATTATCCATAAAAAATACTTATAATGATAATTGATTCTAAATTTCTTAATCAAAAATTGGTTTGTATAAACAAAGTTTTCAAAAGATTATTCCAACTAAACAATAAAAAATAATGTTTTTCATAAGTTTGAAAGATTTTTTACAATGACAAAAAGGAGAAGAACCAATTCTGAAATTTAGAAGACGAAATATTCCAAGAATATTCTGTCAACTTTAACATAATGCACTTGACACTAACCTTAAGTGATACCAGGTCCACACACTACAAAAAAGACAGTCAGTTATGACCAGACGTTTGGCGTTGGAAAAGACCATTTTCGTTGGAAATGGCTAGTTACGACAAAATACAGTCGTTGGTCGACATGGGAAAAAGTCCCATCGCAAAAAGTGGAAATTCGTTAGGGCGTCATAAAAAAACTGTTTGTGACAAATATTTGGCTGTCGTTGCATAAATTATCGTGGTCTGAAATAAATTATACTTGATGCTCAGAAAATGACGAAGTTTATTTGTGATAGAATCTTATCGCCGCCAGTGGTCGCCGCTCAGCCAAGAAACCCAGAAACGTAGTCGTAGCGACAATTGAATCATGGCGATTGGGTTTTGATGAAGAAGTGAGTCTGGGTTGCCATTAGATCTGGGCATCGTCTTAGTCATCTTTTTCCCGAAATACCTTGCTCGTCACCATCTTCCCATCATCATCACTTTCTCTTTCTCGCCTTCTACAGATCAACATCACTACACGCAACACAAAAATCAATTAAACTCCACCAAATAAGGAAAATTCCTCTGGACAAGAAACAGAGGGACAAACAAAAACAACCCAGCTCGTCTCCTGCTCTTTCAAGTAACCAGCGCGGCCTGCTCCCAGTGACAAAATCCTAGTCCAGGCTTTAAAGTGGGTGCAGAGAAGGTAGATCCAGAGTATTGAAGGCCCCTGTAGTCGCCGTAAGAGAGGAAGCAACATCGCCTTTTGACAAGGACGAAGCAGCGCTGGCAGCCGTGGCGAGGTCGGCGACTCGCCTCTTCTTGTGTCCTCCCTGCTATTAAGCCTCAATCGAAGCTCACTTGGTCGAATTCACAAGGGAGTGTTTTGATTAAGGGGTATTGTTCATTAGAGGAGTTGACGGCGGAAGATGAAGAGAGGCGATGTATTAGGGTAGGGATTCCTTTTTTTTTTTGGAGGGTAGGGTTTTCTGTAGAGGGAAAGAAGATGAAGTGAGATGAGAGAGAAGGGATGTAGAGGATTAATTCCATAAATATTGTTTTTTTTCTAATTACCACTGATATGGTGGTTTAAAAACAATTGACACATATATTGTATATTTTTGTACGTTTAGAGCGACAAAGCCCGAGATTCAGGCGCTGGCGCTTTTTGTTGAGTTTTCAATAAAAGCCACGGGCGGCGCGACTGGGGCGTTGGCGCTTTTTATATGGTCTCAGAGCCGGCGTCCGAGACTAAGGTGTGGCCGCTTCCTCCCTCTTCCACTCCAGCACCATATATACTTCTCCACCTTTCCTTCGGTTCTTCACCACCAAAAAAATCCACGAAGTTACGAGAGAAGCTCTGGTGTTGCTATCTGGTTGCTGGAAAGATGGCTAATAATAGGTAAGAGACGTATTTATTTTTTAATGTGTTCTTCAAATACTATAATGATTTTGTTCAATTAGTAATTAGCGAGTTTGTTTTTTATGTAGTGGTTTTAGAAGATTTGAACTAGATGTTCGGTGGAAATCAGAGAAAGTAGAGGACAATTTGGGCGTCCATTTCGTTGGTGGTAGAAGTTTTCAGTTGACTGTTCCATCTAGGGTGAACTATCAGAAACTTTGTGATAATCTAATTCGGAGAATACGGTGTAAAGACGAAGCAGTACATGATAGTGTTGTGATTACATGTTTCACTTACTGTCTTCCAGAGTGGAAGAATGGTGTTTTATTCCATTATGCGATACCTATTGTGGATGATGATAGCTTGAATGTGCTTTGGAATTTTATGGCACAAAATCCTTATTGTTTGGGTGATGAGATACATGCTGAGGTTAGTGAGGATCGGGGTGGAGAGGAAGAAGATGACACATGGAGCATGCCATCCGATAATGACTAAGATGACGGTGATGACGGAGAGGAGGAAGATGATGATGATGATGATGATGATGAGGAGGAGGAGGAGGAGGAGGAGGGAGGAGAGCAACATAATTATCCTCTGTATTTTTACTTGCTGGGTAATGAAGAGGACGATGAATTATATTATGTGTTGCTGATTCATATGGCGTAATTCCAATTCCTATTATTGCTGGTTTTGATGGAGAATTCTACAAGGGGCAGATATTCCACTCCAAACAACCTGCACAGGTGGTGATTAAACACTACGCACTACAACGCAACTTTCAATATAATGTGGTGGAGTCGTCACCTTCGATCTGGAAGATCAGATGTTTGAAGCACAAGGATGACAATTGTCCTTGGATGGTGCGGTTTGGATGTCGAGATGTGGGAGGCCGATGGATTGTGAGAAAGGCCAAGTTGGTGCATTATTGTAGGTGCCCAACCAAATCTGAGTGTTCTAACTGTGCAGGCCGAGATGAAAGATAAGTTTAATATGCAAGTTACTTACAAAAGGGCTTGGTATGGGAAACAAAGAGCATTGGAGAAGTTTCATGGGAATTGGGAAGAATCCTACGAGTATTTGCAAACATTCTTGCGGGTGGTAAAGAGAAAGATGCCAACATCGGTGATTGATTGGGTAAGAGTTCCTTCAGCTCAACCAGGACATTTGATATTTCAGCGAGTATTTTGGGCTTATCGACCTTGTATAGATGGATTCAAGAATTGTCCAGGAGTCATGGTTGTTGATGGAACATTTCTTACTGGAAAGTATAAAGGCGTGCTACTCATGGCGAGCTCATTTGATGGCCGGAAGAAGATTTTTCCAATTGCATTTGCCATAGTGGAGAGCGAGAATACTGATAGTTGGCCATGGTTCATTAGTCACGTTCAAGGTTTGACCGATCGAAATGATGTCTGCATCATCTCGGATAGACATGCAGGACTCTATGAAGCCATGGGTGACATCGAAGAGGTTGGGAGTGGAGGTGGTGCATGCGACACTACGCAAGCAACTTGCAAAGAAAGTCTAAAAGCAAAATCATGTATAAGCAACTATTTTGAGTCGGTAAGCCTTCTTCATTTAATTTTGTTATTTACTTTAATGTAATTTTGTCATGATTTTATCTAACTCGTGTGGTTATTTACTTTGTTAGCCGGAGAAAAATGCTTGGAGAAGTTCGATCGCCAAGTTGAGAAATTTAAGAAGGTGGCCGCTAATAGAAATATTTCTTGTGATAACTGGGTGGACCAACATCAGATTCTTTGGAGCTTAGCACATTACAACTACAATGGTGGGCGTTGTTGGTCTATCATGACATCCAACATGGCAGAGAGCATCAATGGTGTTTTCAAAGGTATTAGTTCACTTCCTATATCTTCTCTTGTGCAACATACCTATTGGCGATTGTTGGGGAAACCTCCCCGCTCTGCGCCAATCATCCACCAAAAGTAGGTACTGCAGATGAACTGAACCTCTAGACCGATCGGGGAACATAACACCTCTCAGCAGAGACAGAGCATAATTAAGCTCGTGCAAACTGCTCTACGAGCGCAGTAATCAAACCCAGATCACCTGTAAAAGGGGACAATGGCAGAACCGTAAACAAGCCAGCATCAACGAGATACGGCTCGTAAAGTGGATGGTATCTGACTAAATTGCTCGTACCTCGAATGTGGTAAGGTCGATCACCAACCGATAGTGAACAAAACTTATATTAATTCAATTTCATGCGTACTTCTAAATTCAGTTAACCTAATATTTATATTTATATATCTAATTTAAACTTATTCTAATTCTATTCTTGATTTAATTCTATTTTAATCTAATCTAAAGTTATTCTATTTCTATTCTAATTTCAGTTTTGTTCAGCTAATAAATAAAGTATAGAAATAGTTTCAAAACTTACCTCGTTTGCCCAAACTGCGTCAATACAATGGTGACCGTGTCCCCAAAGAAGTACCGGATCCACCGGAGTTGTATCAATTGTCGCAGGTGGTGGTCTCATGGAATAACTATCCATAAGCCTAGGAACTGGAAAAAAAAAATCAGAACATAAAAAAAACTCCCCGCCGCCGGCAGGAATCCGGCCACCGCCGACGAGTTGCTCACCCCTGTAGCGGTCGCCGCCGCCGCCACGACCCTGTCCTCGTCGCCCTCAACCTCTTCCTCTGCCGGAGCGGGCCTGCTCGTTGTCGGACGTGGCTGCTAGAGCAGAACCAGATCTTCTAGGAAGAAGAAAGCGACGACGCCTTCGTTGGAGACCTGGCGCGGCCGCTTAAGACTGAGGTGTGGTCCTCCCTTCTCTTGGCGCTGCCGCCGCTGCGTGGGGTTGGGAGTTGATGGGGGTGAGGGAGGGAGAGCGACTGCTGTGCTCTGTTGTGTGAGGGAGGGCGAGAGTGAGTGGTGAGGAAGAAGATAAGAAGAAAAAAGAAGGTAGCGCGCCCGCCCGAGACTCGGGCGTTGGCGCCAATTGAAAAATTTCAAAAAGCGCCGGCGCCTGAGTCTCCGGGGGGGGGGGGGGCTGTCTGAGTCTCGGGCGTGACCGCTGTTAACCTACAAATAAAAAAGCACAATATATGTGTCAATAGTTTTTAAACCGCCATATTTGTGGTAAATATAAAAGAAAACACAATATTTATGGCATTAACCCGAATGTAGAGAGACGAGAGAATGAAAGTTCTCTCTAGGGTTATAAAAATGTAAGGTTTGGTAAAGTTGGGTAAACTTAAAATAAAAAATAAATTTACGTTTGACAAAGGGCGACCACTCATTCTCTTCTCCCGCCCACTAATTTTTAGGCAAAATCAAAAAGGGAAAGGCGGTTTGGGAAATCTTTTTGACATACTAGGATGGAATTATCGGTGACAATTTTAAAATTTTGAGAATTAAAATAAAAAACACAAATTAATAAACTATGTCGGTTAATTATAATTAGGGGTGTGCAGTGGTCCGGTCCGAACCCAACTCACGAGAACCGTGGTCCATTAGTGAAAGATATCTTAGGACTAAGGACCATACCATCATTGTATACGGTCCTTTTGGTCCGCTCAGTCCGGTCCAAATATCAATTTAGACCATATTTTATTATGTAGTTATAAAATTCGTAGGACCAAGGACCCAATCGCATTATACTCAGTTTGGTACGGTCCGGTCTTAACGTCGGTGTGGTCCGGTACGGAATGGACCATTGCACACCCCTTGTTATAACCGACCTGAAATAAACTCTTCATTTCCTTTTTTGGGTTACAATTATGATAATAAAAGATGATTATATTAATGGTCAAATTCAGCTTGTACATATATTGTGATGGTTAAATTGAACTTGTACATATACTTTATGATAAAAGTTCAATTGAAATTGTTGTACATATATCTTAATGGGCAAATTGAACTTGTGCTTGTATAGTAATGGTCAAATTGAGCTTGTATATATACCTTAACGGTCAAATTAAAATTGTACATATATACCTTATGGTAAATGTTCAATTAAACTTGTACGTATACCTTAATAGACAAATTGAACTTGTACCTATACACTAATGGTCAAATTGAGTTTGTATGATTTACATGTATTAAGATTAATAATAATTTAACATGGAGGGTCAACTAAGCTAATTTGAAGATCATTCTCCTGTTAAAAAGATAAAATAGTGTGAGTATAAATAATTAAACTCTTGTTAAAGTAATTAAAAATAGACATTGATTAAGTGTTAACATAAAATTAGTGTAGCCAAATTGATTTAGTATGTTGTTTTTTATTTAGAGGACATAGGTTCAATTCTTGGTAAGGGAGAAAATTTTCTTTAATAATAATAGTAAAATGAGAAAAAGTACAAAAATTTACGGTTCGGGGTCCGAATCGATTATCATAACTTTGTAAAATTTAATATCCCTTTTAAGTATTACTAAATAGTAATTTTAGATTGAAAGTTCACAAAAATAAGATAACTTTAATTGGTAAGAATCAACTTTGCAAACTTAAGGTGGTTTGTTCAATCCATCTTGATGTAGGTTTTTAAAATTTTGTCATTACTCAATAATATATTATTTCTCATACATTAGTAAATTAGTAAATAATAGCACAAATAAGAAAGTTCACAAACAGTAAGATAGTGGAATTGGTGTGTACTTAATGTTGTAAACTCATGGTTAACAGTTCAATCCTCCAAACATATACAATTTTTTTTGTCTATAATACATTATTTCCAACCGAATTATGTCTTTCGTCAGTAAAAATCACTAGTAACTAAAACATTGTTAATTTTAACATTTATTTTTGACGACCAATAGCTTGTCATAAAAACTTATATATGATACATTATCTCCCACAAATGTATATTTCTCGTCAAGAATACTGTGGTCATTATGACGATGCTGATGCATTGCAATGTAAATTTATCACGACCAACTTTTTTCGATGACAGTTAATTGATGGTCGAAAATTTAGAGTTTTTCCTGATGGAGCAAGCTACCGCTCACAAATAATATCATTTCCGACGAAACATTTATGATAATGGAGGCGTTTCGTAAAAAAAAACTCAATAATTCCCACAAACTTTTTTGGGGCATCGAAAAAAGTATATATTACTGACTCCATTTTAAACCGTGTTAGTAATAATAATTATTTTCGACGACATAACAGGTTTCATCACAAATAGTGACCCACGATTCCTCAAATTTGGCTAGATTATTATTTTCGACGGGTTTTATAATTATTTCTGACGCGTACATTTTTTAATTGCAAATAATAAAATAATTTCCAACAAATTGCACATTTCGTTGGAAATGATGCTTATTTATGACGAAAAAATAGTGTTGTTGATAGGTTTTCGTCCCAACTGGCTGTCTTTTTTGTAGTGACATATTATAGAGTTTAGTGGCACGCGATGCTCTATTCTTACCTAAGTGGTATACCTCCCACAATTCTCATACTTTAGCGGTACCCGATGTATTTTACCCTGTGTAGAGTTGTATTCTTAAATAATTTTCATCAATACAATAAATTGGTTCAAGAGTTTACTCCATTATATTCTGCGATTTTTATGCTGACGGTGGGTAACAGAGAGGATGGATGATTTGTCTTGCAGCCTTGCTGTCAAGAAGAATGGAGGCTCTGCTGCTGATGAAGAACGAAGAACAGAAGAAGGATGCAGAGCCTCATACGGTGACGTTTGCAAAGAGACAGAACAAAGTGAAGTGCACCGTTTTGGCTAATAGCCACTGATCCGGTTTTACTGTATAGTTTACACGTGTATAGTTCTTATAGGTTTATTTCATTTGTTAGTTTTAGTTAGCGTTAAGTGTAATTAGTTGAATGTATATAAGCTGCTTCCGCATCAATGGAAAGCTCTAACGAGCATTTTCCCCAGAAACTCTGATTCTTCTCATGGTATCATAGCCTGGTTGCTCTCACTACTAGGGTTTCAGTCCCTTCTTTTATCTTCCTATCCTTCATCCTCCTATAGTTCTTTCTCTGATTGTTATTCCTACTCCTTTTTCCCTTTCCCCTTTCTTACCATAACCAAAGACAATGGCCACTGGATATGGCGATGTCACAACCAAATCTGGATCTGGATCTGACTCCAAGAACGCCGGGAAATCTACTCGGGCGAACTTTCCCCAGTCTAAAGGCCCATACCTAAATCCCTAGTACTTACCACCACAAGACGACGCCTTGTCTACGATCATTTCCATCAAACTGGGTGATGGAAACTACCACACCTGGAGTCAAGTCATGCTGGTTGCTCTTGCTACTAAGAACAAAATCCCGTTCATAGATGGTCAGATTCCAGTTCCTCAGGTAACGGATCCCATTTACCAATCCTGGCTTCGATGCTATGGAACTATTCGCTGTTAGATCTACACTGCTTTAGCAGAAGATATAACGAATAGTGTGATGAGATTAGAGAATGCTAAGGATGTATGGGATAACTTGAATAATTGTTTTAGCCAGGAAGATAATATGAGGGTTTATGATCTTAATGAGCAACTGGGTAAATGTGTTCAGGGTGAAAATCAATCACTCAATACTTTGCTGATATCACTGTGTTGTGGGAAGAATATAAAAGGTACAGACCCCTACCTAGATGTGCTTATAATAGCCCTTATGAAGTGCTGAAGATATACCAAGATAATGACTTCATTATCAAGTGTATGCAAGGGCTTAATGAGTCATATCAGCCTCCGAGAACCCAAGTGATGATGAATCCTGTTCTTCCTAGCATTGATATTGTGTTCAAGCATATTCTTCAGCTTGAAAGGCAGATGAAATGTGTCAACAAGAGCAGGGGAGTTGACACAGTGGCACTTGCAGCAGCATCAAACCACAACAATCAGGGTTCTCAACACCCACAAACCAGTGATAGAGACTTTAAGAATGGAAAGAAGTTTTGCAGGTATTGAAAAAAGGACTACTATACTGTGTTTGAATTTCTTAAGTTAAGAACAAGAAAGCAAGAGAAGCTAAAGGAGGGGGATTTGCTGGTTCAGTTGAAACAAGAAATGAACCAGAAGGTTCACTTTGAGTCCTAGCTGCTTCTGCTTCAGTGAAAAGAAGCTCGGACTTGCAAGCCAAGGATGGTGGATTGGCAAGCTTGCAGTTGAGCAATGAACAACTGAAAAAGCTGAGGATGCTTTTCTTGGGATCTCCATCACCTTCTCCACCAAAATCCCCATCAATCAGACATTCGGCCAATGCTGTTGTCACTCAGTATCAGCCAGTTCACTTACCTTCCAGCTCAGGTACTACAGTCTTGTCTACACTCTTAGCCAATACTACAGAACCACTATGGGTACTTGATTTTTTTTTTGATAAGGGTGATATAGGTTTCTTTTTTGTGATTAAGGTACTACTTAAGGGATTCGAACCTGGGACCTCCAGGTTCTAGGCTAGTGGTATTACCACTAGACCAAGCCCTTGTTCGCCACTATGGGTACTTGATATGGGGCAACAAATCACATAGTCTGTCATTTGAAGTATTTTCTGAAATATAAACCCTTGGAAGGGATTTATGTCAAATTACCTAATGGAAATAGATTCCAAGCCACACAAATAGGAGTAGTCAAACTTCCGTGTGACTTGTTTCTTTCCCAAGTCCTGTTTGTACCAAATTCTTCTTACAATTTTTTTTAGTCAGCAAACTTACCAAAACAATCCTGTCTCACTCTTGTTCAAATCCTATTTCTGTGTTATACAGGACCTTATTACACAGAGGAGGATTGGTTTAGCCCAGGTCGATAAGGGTCTCTATCTGTTCAATCACAAGCAGGACACTATCAGTTCCCTACCTAAGTGCTTAGCCACAACACATCTCAACTTTCAACCTCAGAATTTTGATCTTTGGCATGCCATACTTGGTCATCCTTACATAGCTAGAATAGAAGCTATGCACAAACAGTTTCCAAATGTCATTCCCTCACAGATTATTCATTGTAATGTTTGTCACTTGGCAAAACAAAAAGATTGCATTTCCCTTCCAGTTCCTCTGTTAATCCCTCTTTGTTTGGTCCGTTACATGTGGATATTTGGGTACCTTTGAGTACTCAATCTTACAATGGTTTTAGCTATTTCTTAACAATCGTAGATGATTGCAGTAGATGTGTGTGGACTTATTTAACGAAATCTAAGGATGAAACCATAAGTTTATTGCAATCTTTTTTGTGTTATGGTTCAAAACCAGTTTCACAAATCAGTCTAGATTATTAGATCAGATAAGGGACAAGAATTTCATATGGATGAGTTTTACAAATCACATGGGATTGAACACTAGATGAGTGTTGCTTATACACCCCAACAGAATGGGAGGGTTGAAAGGAAGCATCAACATCTCCTTAATGTTGCTAGGGATCTTAAGTTCCAATCAGGGCAACCATTGTCCTAGTGGAGTGACTTTGTGCTCCATGCTGCTTTTCTAATCAATTGTTTGCCTACTCCGGTTTTGAACAACAAGTCACCTTTTGAGATGCTATATGGCTTCCCTCCAGACTAAAGTACTCTTAATGTATTTGGTTTCCTGGTTTATGCTTCTATTGCGGGACCTCACAGAACCAAATTCACACCCAGAGCCAAACAATGTGTGTTTTTGGGAATCCCAGTAAGCATAAAAGGTTTCAAGTTGCTTGATCTAGAAACCAAGAGAGTTTTCATTTGCAGGGATGTTCATTTCTATGAACACATCATCCCTTATACAACTTCATCCTCTTCTGATTCCAGTCCTTCATCCCCTCACGTGCCTCGTTTCCCTTGCCTTCTACTACCTATTCACCTCCTATCCCAAATCCCTCTAGTGAGTCCCCAGTTCCAGTAGATCATCATTTTGTAGGGGGCACTCACACTCTCTTACCTTCTTCTTCACACTCATCTCATCCTGATGAACCGCTGCCCTCTCCTACTATTTCCCCTATTCCTTTATCACTACCTTCTTCTTCAGCTCCCTATACATCCCATGATTCCATTTCTGTTGTCTCCTCACAACCATCACCTACTCCTCCTCCTGTTCTAATAAAGTCCACCAGAACAACCAAACCACCCAACTGGCATGATGATTATTATATCCAGTACCCCATTCGCAAAGTCATGTCCTATAGTCAGCTTTTACCAAAACATCAACACTTCATAAATAGCCTTGCTACCTATACTGAACCAACCTCATATGAGGAAGCAATCAAGGATCCAAACTGGAACAAGGGTGCACAAGAAGAATTGAAAGCTCTTACTGACAATGGGACATGGGAGATTAAGTTCCTACCACCTGGGAAGAAGATCATTGGGAACAAGTGGGTGTGGAAGTTGAAAATACATTATGATGGGACAATTGGGAGACACAAAGCAAGAGTGGTTTCAAAAGGCTTCACTCAAATTTATGGCATTGACTACTGTGACACATTCTCACCAGTAGCCAAACTAAGTTCAGTGAAAACCTTGTTAGCAGTTGTAGCAGCTCAAGGTTGGCACTTGCATCAAATGGATGTGAGTAATGCTTTTCTAAATGAAGATCTAACTGAAGAAGTCTACATGGAAATACCACCTGGTTTAGATGATCAGGAAGCTAGAGAAGGGAAAGTTTGTCATATGAAGAAGTCAATCTATGGCCTTAAGCAAGCAAGCAAACAATGGTATATGAAGTTGACAGAGAGCTTGCTGAGACATGGATTCAAACAATCTGCCTGTGACTACTCTATCTTTACTGCTCAGATTCTTAGAGAGTTGATTGTCTTAATTGTGTATGTAGATGACATAATGATTGGGAGCATCAATTTAGAGGCAATTAACAAGACCAAGAGTTTACTAAAGGGTGAGTTCAAAATGAAAGACTTGGGGGAACTAAAGTACTTCCTTGGATTGGAAGTTGTAAGAGGGGTAAAAGGGATCACTGTTTCCCAGAGGACATACTGTCTTGATCTCTTAATTGAATCAGGATTCCAAGACTGCAAGCCAGCTGCTACTCCCATCTATGTGAAAGAAGTCCTATGAGCAGAGGGAGGTGTTCCTTTAAAGAACATTGGTGAGTATAAACACCTAGTAGGCTAGCTGCAATACCTTACTACTACCAGGCCTGACATCAGTTTTGTTGTTCAACAACTGTGTCAGCACCATGACAACCCTACTTCCTTGCATCTAAGGGCCTAACATAGGGTTCTAAGATATTTGAAAAATTCACCAGGTCGGGGATTTCTCTATCCAAGGGAAAACACACTAACCCTTAAAGGCTTCAGTGATTCAGATTGGGCCACTTGTCCTGACTCAAGGAAGTCTATCACTGGCTAACTGCACTTTCATTGGGACTGGAATTGTTACTTGGAAGAGCAAGAAGCAGAAGGCAGTATCCAGATCGTCTTTAGAGGTAGAGTACAGAGCTCTAGCCAGTCTAAGCTGTGAAGTTGAGTGGTTGATCAGGCTGTTGAAGGATTTTGGAGTTGAGCATAAACAGCCAATCAGGTATTCTGTGATAATCAGTCTGCAATCCACATAGCAAAAAATTCAGTTTTTCATGAAAGAACAAAACATATCGATGTGGATTGTCATGTGATCAGGGAACATGTTCAGTCTGGTTTGATCTCTCTTCACCATGTTCCAACCGAATCTCAATTGACAGACATCTTTACAAAAAGCTTGTATATTGATCGTTTTGCTCTTTTGTTATCCAAGCTGGGAGTATATGATATGTAATCTCCAGCTTGTGGGAGGGTAACATAGAGGATGGATGATTCATCTTGCAACCTTGCTGTCAAGAAGAATGGAGGCTCTGCTACTGATGAAGAAAGAAGAACAGAAGAAGGATGATGAGCCTCATACGGTGACATTTAAAAAGAGACAGTACAAAGTGAAGTGCACCGTTTTGGCTAATAGCCACTGATATGGTTTTAATGTATAATTTACACATGTGTAGCTCTTATAGGTTTATTTCATTTGTTAGTTGTAGTTACCATTAAGTGTAATTAGTTGAATGTATATAAGCTGCTTCAGCATCAATGGAAAGCTCTAATGAGCATTTTCCCCAGAAACTCTGATTCTCCTTAGTGGGTCTAAAAATTTCCATAGATCGTCTTTTCATCTTATACTAATATAGTTTGTTTGTGTGTAAAGTTGTATTCTTAATTAATTTTCCTAAAAATAGATGAACTTGTTGACTCATGTAAATTTCATATTTTTTGCATGTCTGTTCTTTATCTTATTATTTATCGCGACATTTACATGATCCAAGATCTTACTCATCAAGTTTTCAATATTTTGAACTTGCTAAACAATTGATTTACACCATACGGGATATAAGAAACTCATAAATCATCTTATTACTACATCATAAATAATTTATATAGACTCTAGGGTACATATCGATGGCAGCACAACACTTGCGTACATGCAAGCAACATGTCGAAATAATGACGAGTTGATTCAAGTAACTCGTAAACATAACAAAGGTCATACTTTCTTATCTACGTACTTCGCTAGGAAACGAGTATCAGCTCGTTGGAGAGAATCCCGAAGCAACAACCTAGGTGGGTTGTGGCTCCAAGTCTCCTCGATGTACTCAATAATCAAGAGGGATTCTGATAGCTTCGTATTTGCACATGTTTTCACTCTTGTTTCCAGACCATTTTAGCTCGAATTTGTGGTTTATTGGCCTATTTTACGCTAGGTTGTGTTGTTTTGTCGTATTTCAGGTCCTAGCAAGTAAAGGGATGCAAAGGCGCAAGTTTCGGGTCATTTGGAGGTCAGTTGGCGATTCAAGATGCAAATTACGGGCATCCCCTGCCCAATTATGGGCGTAATTGCTTCTGCCCTGACCGTAAATGCAATGCCGAGCCAAATCCTTGAGAATGCCTTCGAAGATCAAATTACGGGCAAGAGCAAAACGAACTATGGTCGTAATTCCACAAATACTGGCAGTAATTGGGTAATTACGACCGTAATTCCTCTCATCTAGAGGTGGCAATTGGATCGGATTCGTGGATTGGATTGGTGGATCCATGGATCAAATGGATTGGATCCAATGGATTGGTGGATTCATGGATTGGATCAAATGGATTGGTGGATTGATCCATGAATCTAAATGACATCCAAGGCTTGGACCAAAATGTAAATTTTGAAAAGTTTAGGTGTAGACACCACATTTTGTCCGGAGCAACCATCCTACTCAAAATTCGGAAGAATATTCCATTTAAAATTAAAAAAGAAAACCCAAGTGAAAGTTTAGACGGAGTTGGTTGAGATTAGCAGTGGCAAATCAACAAGTACCAATAATTTCGAAGTCCTCCTTCTGTTTAGTTCGAATATTTGTACTAGGTAGGATTAGCAGTAGCTAATGGCTACCAAATTCGCTTTATTTAGAATAGCAATAGTATGCCGTCACGACTTATACCGGTATTATTGTTAACGATTGGTGATATAGGTCTGAAATTGGTTGAATGGGGTATTGGTCACGATTCATAACTAAGAATTATTTACTTAGAAGTTGGGATATTGGTCACGATTGTAGTTAACGAATTGGTTTGAAATAATCAATTGAATGATTGAGTAATACATACAATGATCATCTAATTCTAAAGGCAAGGACATAAATAAACAAATGTGTAATTACAAATTACAATCTGTGACATTTAAGATACACCTTGTAATTATACAATTAAAAATAAAATAAAAAAAATTCTGCTTTTGGTGGCACCAATCAGAATTAGAGGCCTAGCCTTTTGAGGCTATTTGGGCCTCCTTAGGTCATCATTTTGGGCAAGACCAGAGACCTGCAAAGAAAAAAGAAGTGTTAGAAGGGCATCCCAAAACAAAAACCCACAATCCAGGTCCATATCTCAGCCCAATTAACTCTGGTCAACCCAGGTCAACTCGGGTCGACCGGGTTAGCTCTGGCCGACCCGGTCAACCAAACCCATCATCCTTATCTTATCTACAAGAATAGCAGAACCGCCGAACAGCAGAGTAGTAGAGTAGTAGGGTAGCAGAAATTACTGCCATCTCAAAAAGAGGAATTCGGCTACCTCCTCCAAAGAACCAACACCAAATTGCCAACACAAAAGTTGGTTCAGACAACCACCTCAAGAGCAAAGGAGGAGCAGCCAGCACACAATAATGAACAGTAAAAAGTGATCATATATAAGGGGGTTTTCTTACCCCAAACAGGGGGGAGAGGGAGAACCAACAAAAAAAAACACACAAAAAGGGAGACAAAGAGCATTAAAGAGCACTAAGCACCAAAAAGACAGAAGCACTAAGGATCCAAAAAGGGCAGGGAGTCAGAAACAGCAACAAGCTATCACCATCAAAACTCCACCAAATCGCAAACACAGGTCGGTTTTTTTTCTACACCCCATCAATCATACAAGCGTGTAGTCATCCATACATCCATGTAGGAAAATTCATATAGCATGTTTGTAAATGATGATGCTTCTAAATTCATAATCCATAGTTAGGCTGCCTAAATTTGTATGCGAAGTGGATATTACGAAATTCTGATCTTCGTGACATGTATGCCTCTTTATGCCATTCATTTCTTTCGTTATATGACAATTTACTTTTTATCACCTAAATACAATGAATCAGTTTGAGTTGCTCTCAGTTTTTCTAGCAAGCATAATTCTTGTTAAGCTGCTAGCTAAACCTAGCACTATTATCAGCCAGGCTAGTTCATTTACTCTTTCAACATAGCAATAATCAAGCAATCCATTCAAAACATAAAAAAATTCAAATCAGACCTTTGAGAGAGTATTTTAAAATACCTCATTTTGTGTTTAAGGGTACCCCTTTTCTTTAGCCAATTACCAGATTTGATAATCACGAAGTTCTCATTTGATTATTATTTTGTATGCTAAATACAATAAAACACTTCCATTAAAAATTCCATTTGTTACTAATCGGTATTAGCCTTTTAATCAAATTGTTTAACCAATTGACAGTCATAAGCAGTAGCTATGATTGTCGTATTACCTTTAGGACCATTATAGATTTTCAAATTTTAATAAAGCAAATTCTCCACCATATCCAAAACCAAACATTAAGGCTAAACAAACCTAGGAGGTCTAACAAAATTTATTTTCACAATACCAGAAAGTTCTATAAACAATCATAACGATAATTAAACCACCCATTTTAGGTTTAGAAGAGGTATCACCTAGTTTCTTTCAAATTGAATAAGATCTGCAAAAAATTAGGAAATCGAGAGTTAGAACCCCAAAAATGATAATAGGTAAAAAACGAGAATAAAAAATAAAACAAATAACTTACCCCCAAACAAAACCCTCGCCGTCGGTTCTGGCGCTGGCCGCGCCGCCGGCGACCACCGCCTTCCCTTCCCTTCCTTCGGCAGGGATCCGAAACAAAAAAAATAAAACAAAGGAAAGCCAAACAAGTCAAAATCCCAATATTATTCGTTAAATCGAATAAAAATGGACATGCATTGTAAAAGGGGGCTTACCAGAGGGTAAAACCTCCTCCTCGTCACCTCTGTTCCAACTAGAAGCGATAGATCGAGATTATTAGAATGCAAATCGAGGCCCCCTCCTCGGTTTTGGATCGATCTCCGAAAGAAAAACAAGAAATAGGTTTAGAACATAGAAAATCTTAAAATCGAAATCGAAAAATGGAAAAAATCTTACATGCAAGCCAAAAAAAAAAACCTAACCTTTAGAAAACCCTAGTCGTCATCGTCACTGCTGGCGTTGGCAGCGCTCGTCCTCAGTCGTCGCCGCCGCCGCCGCCTCTTTTCCCCGTCACCACTCGTTTCCAGAATAAGGAGAAGGGGAGATAGATTAAATATGAAGAAGGCTCATCTCCTTTTCTCGATTTACATGAAGAACGCGAGAAGGAGAAGATGTAGATGGCGGCGTTGTTCGGATGGTTAAGTGATTAGGGTTTTCGTTTCGAGGTAGGGATTAGCGGGAGATAGGGAGGCGAGAGACGAGGGAGAAGAAGATGAGGGTGGCGCTAGGGTTTTGGTTCGCTCTCTGGAAGAGAACGAGAGGGAGAGGGGAGAGAGGGTGAGAGCGGCGGCTAGGGTTCATGTTTGGTCTTCTCTGGAGAAGATGAGAACGAGAGGGAGAGAGGCGAGAGGGAGAGTGAGGCGGCCGACTTTCTAGGGTTTTCGTTAGAGATTTATATACCTCATCGATTGTAAAGACTAAAATGCCCCTAGGGTTTTCTAATTACTACCTATCCTTGCCACCTCGTTTCCGTGAAATCACCAAAATGCCCTTCCCCCGTCTCTGAATTAAAAATGACGGAGCAAAAGGGGTTGGATGGGTTTCGAACCCTGCTAACGCGGAATCAACTGCAGGGTTAGCAACTAGGCCAGTTGCGCTGCTAGCCCATCATGCGTTAGTTTAACCATCTCACTTAGTTTAATTTGTTTAGAAGTCCTTAATACGAAATGTAGAATTGCGGATTAAGTTCATCTCATTTCTTTTCTAATACATCAAATCTCCTTTTAATAACTGAAATCCTCATATTATATTTTCATAATTTCATAATATCAACTTAAATTTTATTAACAATAAATTTGGATGCGAAAACCACGATCAGCGGAACGTGGTAATAATATTATTTAAAATTATCAAAGTACAAACGAACTACGTGGACTTTGATCCCGTCTAACGGGTACGTAGGCAACCGATAAGGTTCGAGTCCAACTAACCAATTAACTTTATCTTTTACGTCAGTGGACGTATAATTTAATTACAACTAACACGATTTAGTTTCTTTAATGGTCCAGTAGGACCCTAAAATATTACTAAAATACACCCAACTCGTACAAAAAACTTATCGACTTAAGTAGTACCAATTTAGGGCGTCGTGGGGTGTGATTTCACTTCCCCACACGTAACCGTACTCCCGAACCCAGAACTTCATTTTCGCAGACCATATCTCGGTTCTGACCCTAAGGTTAGAGCCGATCCTAAGAGTGTTCGATCCACTCCAAGTAAGATCGATGGCGACTCCCAAAAAAAATGCCGACGCGACGACATCGGACCCCCCCCGGACGGGACGGTTGCGACAGTTGGCGACTCCGCTGGGGACATTCGAGAGTCGAGCTACATAACTAAGTTCGATAAGTTTTTCTAAATTTCTATTACGTGTTGGGTGTTTACGCTATTATTTGCGCAATTATATTTTCGCAATTAAATTCTGCATTCATGCATAAAAGCTCTATGCCCGAGCTATCCCTTTAGAAAATTGAAAGGAGTACCGTGACCTCCACAGTAGTGGTAGTCACGCAAAACTTTCTAACCAAGTTGAACTCGGATCCGAGGATGATCTCGAGGTATCCAGTCAGTCTGAAAAGGCTACGGCAGGATACAACTTGGGAGCCAATTCCCTAGCAATCCCTCTGCCAGCATATAGCAAGCTTAGAAGCCACCTTTAACCGTCCAAAACATTTCCTAAGCCACCCTTAACCATGTCGTTACGCTGCCCAAACACACCTAGGTGATACCTAAAATAGGCAGTCATTACTTTTTGTATTTGTACATGTATATGTCGCGTATATATTTCCTACTGCGGTGATAAATGTTTCGGATTTTCCGTATTTTAAATGTGTATGGCTATACTATACTTTGTGTATATTCTCACAAAAAGTAAATATTTTGGTTATTCTCTATTATTCGTCTTCATTTGCTTGCATAATAAAAAAAAACTTATGTTTTGAAAATGACTAAAAATGATGTAATAATATTAATAATAACAATAATAAGTTGAATCGAACATATTTTCATGCATCACTATCATATGCATTTCCATATCGCGCAAAATTAAAACTTGAGCCATTTACATATGATGATTAGATGGAAGGCACCTTTATAGCCCAGGAAGTGGTCGCTCGTTCCGCCACCAACAGACTTGCTCCTGTCTGGATTGATCAGAACTTAGTCCGCAACCTGAGGGATGTGCCATCTGAAATAGTTCAGGACATCGTTTCGAGGGGCCTGAGGAGAAATGATGATGTATTTATCGAAAGGGCAAGAAATCTACTATTACACAAGTATGGCAGCCACAATCTCCCCATCAAACACCTCGACTGGACACCAGACCTCATGTGCCTGAACGTATTCTATATACCTCTCGAAGAGTACCCAGACATGTCAAAAATTGTGTACTGCCTCCTGAGACGCATGATTCGTGTATGTACTATAGGAATCATAATGCACAAACCAGTTTTGAAGAACTGTATTCACGAATGGGAAACATTCCCCGATAAAGTAACTCTCCTGGGAAAATGGCTTCGACAGTTCTTATCACTACGCCGATGGGCGATCTTCCTTGATGAAAATCATGATGACTATCTTTTCCTCACCTTTCATGTGGAAAGGGAAATAATGATCGTGGATAACGGATACGTGGTGGTGGAAAAACAGTCTGCAAAGTTCGAGCAGTGTTTTATAGAGAATCCCACTTTGGAACCAATAAAAATGGCTACAACATGGAAAAGCATGAAAGATAGACTCTGCATGCGCAACAACTTATCACCAAATGACGTGCCAGTAGCGTTAAGGTCCGCCAGGAACTACCACACTGACGGAAGAATCAAAGAGGCGTGTTTCCCACCGTTCATGAAGGAGAAATATTTCTTGAAAGAAGCCAAGTACAATATGAAGCAGGCAGCAAAAGTGAGAACTTACATAGACGAATGCTCTAAAATACCAGAAGATATAGACCCCGAGGAACCAGAGTCCTCGCGTATGTTAGAGTGAAGACCGAAGGCCCTAGTAACTGTCGACCATTAGGAATAGGTCGACTATTTCGACATATTTTGTTCAGACTCCCTATCCAAAAAAAAAAAAAAAAAAAAAAAACGGAAGGACAAGGAGTTGCTCAGGGTATGGCAACCAGTTGGGTAGCCGTTTTTGCTTAGTACAAATGTAACCCTGAATGATGAAATAAAGGGCTTGGTGTTTTGCGTCTAATGTCTATGTGGATGGCTTAACTTTAACTGTGCGCGATAATCATATCATTGCACGCATGCATTCACACCTATTCTTTTATTTCGATGTTCCTAACACGTCATCTCATTGATAGGTTTTGCCACGAAATAACATCCTTGCTACAGGACTTTATATGTACAACATGGCGGGAATATCACCCATTATCGAAGAAGAAGAGATGGTAATGTTCGAGTCAATGAAGCGATATAGGGACGGAGGTGATCGTCTACCGAGGGGCACAGTGATTGATTTGCTACCCATGGGGCCACTCAGGATTCTTGATAACAGAATCCAATCACTCAAGCAGATGTGGGGAACTTTCACAGAACATGAGCAGAAGGTGTTCACTCGCACTTATGGAAGAATACCTGATCTGTTATATGTCCCATTCCCGGCGAACATGATCCAGGAAATGCTCAACTATTGGGATCCGTTCTATCATTGCTTTTCCATAAATGACAATGATTTCTCCCCCCTTATGGAAGAATACAAATCTATCCTCCAAATAGATCCCAAGAAGCCGTATAAGATCTACGTCCATAAGCCCTATCTCAAACCGAAGAATGTATTATCCCAGATTCTAGATACAAAAAGTACAAAGATAGAACATTTAATAGGATCTGATGGTGAGATCGAGTACATTCACGTCGACACACTCATATCTCAGATAAATATCGGACCGAAAAATGAGAAAGATTTGAAGATATTCGCACTGGTACTATATGGATTAATCCTATACCCTCGAATGCCAGACCACATTGACAACTCTGCCATGAAAGTGTTTGAGCAAGATACACATGATGTCAACCCAATATTCTCTATTCTGTCTGAAACATTTGCTGCTTTGGGAAGATGTAGAGAAAATCGTGGGGGCATCCTACTTGGTTGCGCCCCATTACTAGTGGTCTGGATTTTTGGACATCTTAAACCCTCTCCGAGGAAAGGGATCCCGATAATTAGATACTCATTCGTCTTCGACGAAAGGAGATGCTCAGTTAGAGAGTTTGCCTCTGGGGACTTAATATATATGTCAGCATCTGAAGAGCATTGGAAAAATTATTTCGCCACACTCGGGAGTGAAGATATCCAATGGAAAGCCCCGTGGATGTACGAGGGAAGTGTATTGTATAGCTGCGGGTCCGACCCATGGGTACCTCTGCTAGGTCCCGAGGGATGCGTGGCATACGCACCTAATATGTTCAGGAGGCAAGTGGGTTGCATGCAGTTTGTGCCAGCAACCGAAGGGATGGGTTGGTTTAGTTACCGGTATTTCAATCCCGATTCAAAGGCTAAAAGTGAGCGGGTACTACCATGTTGGAAAAATCCGAGACTAATCAATCGAAGTTTGAGCATTGCAATGATGAAAGATGATCAAGACCTCCACAATTTCCTGGCTCCTGAATACGCACCATGGTATCAAGGGCGAGGAAAAGCAGTCACTGTAGACAGGAAAGGCAAGAGGAAAATGGATTTTGAACCCAGATTGCCACCGGCGATACATCATCAAGCAGGATCTTTGGCTAAAGATATGGCTCTAAACCGACTACAACGAGAAAATGATGAGATGCGGGCATACGCAAGAGAGAATTTCACCCAGATAAAGAGACTTGAAGAAGCAAATTATATCCTGAACCAAAGGGTTATTCAGTTGGAAGGTCTTAGCCATGAGCAGAAGTCTACAATCAACGAACACCAAAGCGCAAATTGGGCAATGCAAGAAAGATTAGAGCATCTGGAAGAATGGGGACTACGAACGGAGCACCTTATCAGTAAGCAAAAGAAGGAAGCTATCAAATATTATGAAGAAATTAGCCGATTAACTACTGAAAAAGAGGCTATCGAGAAGGAAAATGCGGACTGGAAGATTACAGCACAAACACTGGAAAACAACAGGCTGAATGAAGAACGGAAAGTTAACCGCCTCATGGAAGTCGTTAGAGGAGCTACTAGAAGAGCATATGAATTGTCCAATGAAGCTGAGGCGGCTAGACTACATCTGGTACAAATGGAGAATCCGGATCCCGACCTTCGAACCTATCTCGAAAACCTGCAACAAGAGCTGATGTATTATGGAAATTTTCACTAATCATATTATAATACTTTATAATATGGTAATGTAAGGTAGCAGGGGAATAAACAATGTACTTTGGGTTGTTTTTGTAATCATGGTCTCTTGTGAAATATGTACGAGGCCATGTAGTAAGCATATAGCGCCTTGAAGCGCACATAAATTGTAATGGTAGCCCCAGCTACTGTAAATATAAAGTTTGGAAGCAGAGGTGTTGTCTCATTGGCAAATCCTAGAATTGCATTCAAGCACTAACAAAAACATCACATCATGCATTCACCTCATATAGCATAAGCATGACATCATATCACTCCGCATCGACTAATTATAAACTATTCCACGAGCAGACAGGAACCAGAGCACCGGGTTTTCTTTAAAATTGATCGTCCGCCAGGGAAGAGTCAAGACTTTACATACTTAACGAGATCTAAGGCCGAGTTCGTCATGGAAACTTTTCAGAAGAAGCTGAATGACATCGAAGGAAAGATAACTGGATTTGATGAAAAGCTGGTTGGGTTTGATGAAATGAAAGATCAGCTGAACATGATAGTAAAAATGCTGTCGGCAAAAGGAAAGGAAATAGTATCCAACGATGAGGAAGTACATTCTGAAGATGATGTTCCTCCAAAAGGGGAAGGTTCGGGCCCCAAAGTCATCATCGTGCATGACAAAAACAATGCGGGATCGCCTGAACACGACCAAGAGAGAGAGAAAATAGAAGGCGTTGAAAATGACATACTATTAAAAGAAAAATGGGAATACCTGGACGAAAGAGTGAGAGCCATCGAAGGAGTAGAATCATATGGTTCTACTGATGCCACGCAATTATGCCTCGTACCAGACGTGATAATTCCCCCAAAATTCAAAATTCCGGAGTTTGAAAAATATGACGGCACCACGTGCCCTAGAAACCACCTAATCATGTATTGTAATAAAATGGCCAACCACGTCCGAGACGACAAGCTTATGATACATTGTTTTCAAAACAGCCTAACTGGGCCAGCCGCAAGGTGGTACATGCAGCTCGAAAGGTCAAAAGTCAAAAGATGGCAAGATCTTGCTGATGCATTCATGAAACACTATAAGCATAATCAAGATTTGGCCCCAGATAGGGAAGATCTACGCGCCATGGAAAAGAAAGAGGAGGAGTCCTTCCGAGAGTATGCCCAAAGGTGGCGAGGAAGAGCTGCAGATGTTCAGCCCCCTTTATCTGAGAAAGAAATGATCTCTACTTTCTTTGAAACCCTGAAGCCTCCGTATTACAATAACATGGTCGGAATCACTACAACAAATTTTGCTGATATGTTAGTGATTGGTGAACGAATTGAGAAGGGAATCAAACTAGGGAAAATGGAAAGCCCAGAAGCTTCACGGAAGGCGAGCCACATCAGAAAGAAGGAAGTGGAGGTCAATTCAGCCCAGGGAGAGTCTTCAAAAATAGGGAGATGGAACAGTCGACCTCAACCCAACCAAATTCGTCCATACATAAATAATGCTACAGTTGTTACTCAACGCCCGAATTATGCTACTCAGCCACTAAACCAGAATCGACCACAAGCACCACCCCAAGCAAACAACAGAGATCAGAACGTCACTCGAATGTATGGAAAAACTTTTCAAATCGATCCTATTCCCATCACATATACTGAACTCTTTCCTCAGTTAATCCAAAGTCATCTAATTGCCCCCATACCATCTGAGCCCCTGCAACCACCTTACCCTAATTGGTATAAGCCGGATCAACGTTGTGCCTACCATTCGGGGGTCCCAGGGCACTCAACTGAAGATTGCAGAATACTGAAAGTTAAGGTACAACAGTTGATAAAAGTTGGTTGGCTAAAATTCGAAGAACAGCCCAACAGACCGAATGTTAACAATAATCCATTGCCTAATCATGGGGGGCAGGGAGTAAATGACATCGAAGAATTTGAACAATACGAAGACAGGGTAAGTGTGGCAGAAATAAAGACACCTTTGGAGTGCATCTATAAAATACTATCCCACAACAATTACCTAGAGGATCCTGATGAAGAGGTACCCGTCATAAATCTGGAAGATACATGTCTTTATCATGCGGGAGTTAAGGGGCATTCTATCCAGCATTGCGATCCATTCAAAATAAAGTTACAACAACTCATGGATGCGAAAGTAATACTAATTCGAACTAGAGGCAAAGTCATGAGGGACGTAAATATGATGTCCTCGCTAACTGACGAACCCCAAAAGCAGGAAAGGTTCATTTGCTACCAAGCACGACAGGATGAGCATAGCCCTCCATCCTCAAAAGTGGTCCCTCTGGTCATAAAAACCCCAAAACCGTTCAAATATGAAAATTCAAAAGCAGTACCATGGATGTACAACTGTCAGGCAGATCAGAACACCTTTACTCGCCAAAGTGAAGTGACAAACATAACCGGGATAGGCGGTATGACTAGAACAGGCAGGTATTATACCCCGGATGACGTTGAAAAGCGTAGGATTGAGGAATTGGCAAAAAGGCAAGAAATAAAGCAGGGAAAGCAAAAACTCCCCGAGCTCAATGAGGAAGAGGAGAGGGCACCGATCATGGAAGGTCCAAAAGAGTACCAAAAACAAGTTTCTGATGAGGATGCATGTGAATTCCTAAAACTGATTAAGCAAAGCGAGTTCAAGGTGGTAGAGCAGTTGAACCGCACGCCTGCACGAATTTCTCTTCTATCCCTAATCCTCACTTCTGAACCTCATCGTCAAGCTCTAATGAAAGTACTGAATCAAGCTCACGTATGCCATAATGTATCAGTAGAAAAGGTAGACAATATCGTCGGAGCTGTCCTGACTAGCGGAAAGATCTCGTTTGACGAAGATGAAATCCCCACCGAGGGAACAGGTCACACCAAAGCCCTGCACATTTCGCTAAAATGCAAAGGCCATATGATAGCTCGTGCGCTTATCGATAACGGGTCAGCTCTAAATGTAATACCCAAATCAACCCTCAATAAACTCCCGGTGGATGAATCATACATCAAGCCGAGCTTTGTAGTAGTTCGGGCATTCGATGGTACTAAACGCAAGGTAATCGGCGAAGTCGAGCTTCCAATCCAGATAGGACCAAGCATCTTCAACATCTCGTTCCAGGTGATGGACATTACTCCCACATACAGCCTCCTACTGGGTCGACCATGGATACATTCGGCAGGAGCAGTGCCATCATCGCTCCACCAGAAAGTTAAATTCATCATTGACAAGAAGTTAGTGGAGGTCTACGGGGAAGAAGATATAATGATAACGAAAGCACCAGATGCACCATATATCAAAGCTACAGAGGAAGCTCTTGAAAGTGCATTTCAGTCGCTAGAAATTGAAGACGTCGCATACGTCAACAAGGAAAATAAGACGCGAAACCCAAAACCATCTGTAGCCTCCATCATGGCTGCCAGACAATTGATTAAGGGAATCGCCAAGTCAATGTGGAACACCCTAATCAGGCCGCCAATGAACATCAAGGAAAATAAAAATCGTTGCGGTTTAGGGTACTCGCCAAGTATGTTGGATATGAAAAGGATCCAAGAGGAGAAACGAAACAAGAGGTTGGTTCGCTTAAAAGGGGACAATTTTGAACACGAGAAGATCAAGATACCCCACATAAGTCAAACCTTCATAAGTGGAGGAACGATCAATAGTAAGACTGTCGATGTCGTCGAGGCAAACATGGACCTAGAGGACCATATGATGTTAACTGTTTTCAGTGATTTGTCGATCAACATGGCTGGGGGGAATAACACTGAATCGTTCGAGTTTGTCCACCTGATGCGTCCAGATGAAGAGCTGTGCAATTGGAAGTTTGAAGACATGCCCATACCAGACGCAATGTAATGTCGTGGGCACGAGAAATCGAAAGTATCGTATAATAATGAATAAAATGTAGTCGAAGAGACTAGTTAAGCTTTTGTTAAGACTGTAGTGGGAAATAAAGCGCACTGATAGCACCTTCCTTTGTTTTCAAATAAACATATGCATTTGAATTCCAATCGTTCATGACATGGATTTCTATCCCTTCCTTATTCCACGTTATTTTCCTTTCCTTTTTGCCTTTATATCTTTTGCTTCAGGATATGTGAGCAATGGGAGGATACTCGAGATCTTCATGATTTGACAATCAACTTTGACTTACCTATTAATCAAATGGAGTCGGATGAGGAAGAAGAGGAATGTTCAGACTGGGATTGGGTGCTTGAGCGGGAAGAGCCAGCATTACAACCGTATGGTGAAGCAATCAGAGTGGTAAACATAGGGACGGAAGAAGATCAGAAGGAAGTGAAAATTGGGGAAAGTTTAAGTGAAGACGCACAAGAAAGGCTTGTAGACCTGCTAAAGGAATATCAAGACGTGTTTGCTTGGTCTTACAAAGACATGCCCGGTTTAGACGAAAAAATAGTAATGCATCACTTGCCTTTGAAACAAGATAGCAAACCCATCAAGCAGAAATTGAGAAGAATGAAAGCAGAATGGTTGTTGAAGGTCAAGGAAGAAGTTCAAAAACAATACAATGCTGGTTTCTTACGAGTAGCCATATATCCTGAATGGGTCTCAAATATTGTCCCAGTCCCTAAAAAGAATGGAAAGATCCGAGTATGCGTAGATTATAGGGACCTAAATCGTGCGAGCCCAAAAGATGATTTCCCATTACCTCATATTGATGTTCTTATCGACAATACGGCTGGTCATCACACATTCTCCTTCATGGACGGTTTTTCAGGATATAACCAAATCAAAATGTGCCCAGAGGACATGGAAAAAACGACTTTCATCACATTATGGGGAACGTTTTGTTACATTGTAATGCCTTTCGGGCTGAAGAACGCAGGAGCTACTTACCAAAGGGCAATGGTCACGTTGTTTCATGACATGATGCATAAAGAAATAGAAGTCTATGTGGATGACATGATAGCCAAATCTAGACCAGGAGAAGATCACGTGGAAATCCTACGAAAGCTTTTCAAAAGATTGCGTAAATATCAATTACGATTGAATCCCGAAAAATGTACTTTTGGGGTCACATCGGGAAAGTTGCTAGGGTTTCTAGTAAGTCAGAAAGGGATAGAAGTCGATCCAGACAAAGTCAAAGCAATAGTTGAAATGCCGCCGCCCAAGACCCAGAAAGAAGTAAGAGGATTCCTCGGACGCTTGAACTATATCAGTAGATTCATTTCACAATTGACCTCCACATGTGAACCCCTTTTCAAACTACTCAAGAAAAACCAACCATGTGAGTGGGACGAAGATTGCCAAAATGCGTTTAGCAAAATTAAAGAATACCTTCTAAATCCACCGGTCCTAGCACCCCCTACACCAAAGAAACCCCTAACACTGTACTTATCTGTATTCGAAAATTCTATGGGGGCAATGCTGGCACAACAAGAACAAGGAAAGAAAGAACATGCGATCTACTACATCAGTAAAAAGTTCAATGACTGTGAACGTAGGTATACGGCCTTAGAAAAGACGTGTGGTGCCCTAGCTTGGGCAGCAAAAAGGTTAAGGCAATATATGTTGTATCACACAACTCATTTGGTATCCCAAATGGACCCCATCAAATACATATTCGAAAAACCCGCACTGACTGGACGCCTCGCCAGATGGCAAGTCCTCTTAGCAGAATACGACATTGTTTATGTGGCAAGAAAAGCAATTAAAGGGAGCGTCGTTGCCGACCATTTGGCAGAGCATGCTATTATGGATCCCGAATCCATGATTATGGATTTCCCAGATGAAAATATAATGACAACCGAGGAGGAAAAAGAAAACCTACCACATGGAGGTTGGATCATGAAGTTTGACGGAGCTTCTAATGCTCTAGGACAAGGAGTGGGGGCCGTCTTTATGTCCCCGGAAGGTGAGGTACTACCAATTACAGCTAAACTCTGCTTTGCATGCACGAACAATGTGGCAGAATACGAAGCATGTATCTTCGGCATACGAGCAGCCCTGGGAATGGGGATAAAAAGGTTGAAGGTGTATGGGGATTCTGCACTAGTAATCTTCCAAATAAGAGGTGAATGGGAGACTCGAGACTCAAAGCTCATCCCATACCAGAAGCTCATCAAAGAAATGATATTGCAATTTGAGGAAGTAACATTTGAACATGTATCACGGGTGGAAAACCAAGTCGCAGATGCATTGGCTACCCTCGCATCGATGTACAAAATGGAAGAAATGGGTGAAATACCATGTATTAAAATCGAGAAACGAGATGCTCCCGCATACCTTATGAATATTGAAGGGGAACCAGATGACAAACCATGGTATTATGACATCCTAATCTACATCAAAGAAAAAGAATACCCACCGGGGACATCCGGAAATGACAAAAGGACTATTCGCAGATTGGCCTATGGGTTCTATTTGAGCGGATCAACCTTGTACAAAAGAAACCACGACTCAACGCTGTTAAGATGTGTAGATGCAAAGGAGGCCTCAAGAATAATTGAAGAAATACATGAAGGTATATGTGGTACACATGCAAGTGGTCACGTCATGGCTCGGAAAATATTAAGGATGGGGTATTACTGGACTAAAATGGAGGGAGACTGCGTCAACTACGTTCGGAAATGCCACAAGTGCCAAGTGTATGCGGATGAAATTCATACTCCCCCTATCCCTCTCCATGTCATGTCATCGCCTTGGCCTTTTGCCGTCTGGGGAATAGACGTTATCGGATTAATCGAACCCAAAGCATCAAATGGTCATCGATTCATCTTAGTAGCAATAGATTACTTCACCAAATGGGTAGAGGCGGCCTCATACGCGAACATAACCAGAAGTGTGGTGGTAAAATTTATTAAGAAAGAAATCATCTGTCGTTATGGATTGCCAGAGAGGTTGATCACCGACAATGCGAAAAACTTAAACAACAAAATGATGGATGAACTCTGCGAGCAGTTCAAGATCAAACACCATAATTCTGTACCATATCGTCCCAAGATGAATGGTGCTGTCGAAGCTGCAAACAAGAACATTAAGAAAATCATCCAGAAGATGGTGATCACGTATAAGGATTGGCATGAAATGCTACCATTTGCTCTGCACGGGTATAGAACAACAGTGAGGACATCAACGGGTGCAACACCTTTCTCTCTGGTCTATGGGATGGAAGCAGTATTGCCTATTGAAGTAGAGATACCATCCTTAAGGGTATTAAAAGAAGCAGAACTCGAAGATGCCGAATGGGTCAATGCCAGGTATGACCAATTAAACCTGATTGAGGAAAAAAGGCTAGGAGCCATCCATCATGGTCATCTCTATCAAAGACGATTGATCAGAGCATTTGAGGAAAAAGTAAAGCCGAGACAATTTCGTGAAGGAGAGCTGGTCTTGAAGAAAATTATACTCCGACAAGGGGATCCAAGAGGGAAATGGACCCCTAACTATGAAGGTCCCTATGTGGTAAAAAGAGCCTTCTCAGGAGGAGCGCTCATATTAACAAACATGGACGGAGACGAGTTACCATATCCGGTCAACACCGACTCAGTGAAGAAATACTATGCATAAGGATGAGGCAATGCTCGGTCGACTCCATGAAAATAATGGGACGAGTGCAGGGTGGACTGTCAAATCATGAATCTCTTTGATGTATCTCGTAGTTGCTATGTATCTTTCTTCTACCCCAGAAATAAAATTCCGCTAGAATTTGCCTCAATCTTGCACATGTTCTCCTTTACTTACCATTCCATCCTACTTGCAACTGATTGTCGCCTCTTATACCATCTAATTACAAATATGATCTTGTGATAAACCCCTAGTGGCCATACAGTCGCGTAAACCAACTACAGTCTTAGCAAAAAGCAGAAGCAATTCACGACTAGCACACAATCGAAGGGAACAATAACAATTTCAAAACAATTTAACCAAAATATCCATAACTAAAGTGGATTCGTTTTATTATTTCCACTCCTCCCTTGGCCTAACCCCGTACGCTCATAGTTCACAAATGAAGGGAAAAATCCAATAATCGTTACAGTTTTGAGAAGCCAACCCGGGATTCCCCGCCGCAGTTATGAGTGACGTGGGCATGCAAAGGAAATTTATTCGAGACCACTCGAAAGAAATTGGTGGGGTCACAAATATTCAGCAGACCCGATAGAAGATTGGATACGACATTCTCATGTGGAACCTTTTTCGGGACTCAAAAGGAGGTTCAGCAACTTTACAAGGCGAACATCGAAATGAAGGTTGACTCGTTCACTAACAACTGAAAATTAAAGGCGGCAACGCTATCAGTACACTTGCCATTCTACTTCGAACAAGGCCTAGGATCGATTAAGTTGAGAGCAATGACATATCTCTCGAAGGGCGACCAATTTGTAGAAATTAGAAGAAATATAATAAAAGAAACTAATTCGCCTTTACGTTTACGGCAAGCATTCATCATACAACATATTGTGTCACGTGCTCATAAAGTTTGTCACAAGGTGGCACGCCAGTCGAGTAAACGTCCACATAAGGGAATCCTCCCTCTCCATTTACGCATTTTCATCATGACATTACATCATGCCATATCACGCTACATTTTTCACATCTATCTAGCAATATGATACAAAAGCAATACATATCAATGTTAAGCCTATCGGATACTTACGAAGTCCTTTAGGCCGTGTGACTACTCGTTATCGATATTTGTACCAAACCAGCTAGTTGACTATCAAAGCTATTATATGTCACAATGTGAATAAACCAGTATTCTATATCCCTATACCACAAAGGGAAACCAAAATTTAACAACGCATGGGAGCTGAGGAGCGCCCCTACTATTTAATACCTCACGGGAGCTGAGGAGCACCCCTACCAAATCAATACCTCACGGGAGCTGAGGAGCGCCCCTACTATTTAATACCTCACGGGAGCTGAGGAGCACCCCTACCAAATCAATACCTCACGGGAGCTGAGGAGCATCCCTATCAAACTAATACCTCACAGGAGCTGGCGAGCCCCTCTATCAGTCAACAACGCACGGGAGCTGACGAGCGCCCCTACTATTTAATACCTCACGGGAGCTGAGGAGCACCCCTACTGAATCAATACCTCACGGGAGCTGAGGGGCACCCCTACCAAATCAATACCTCACGGGAGCTGAGGAGCACCCCTACTATTTAATACCTCACGGGAGCTGAGGAGCGCCCCAACCAATCAAAACCTCACAGGAGCTGGCGAGCCCCTCTATCATTCAATAACGGATAAGAGATAACGAGCGCCCCTACCAGTAAATATCTAACTGGAGCTGGCAAGCGTTAAATAAATGTAGCAGAAGATGATTGATAGGCATCAGAGAAAACCGTCGACGCTGTCGAGCATAAAAGAAATACAATAAAGTGAATATTAGAAAATTACTCGCGTTGGCGAACGCTATATAAAAACGTAAATTTTCCATCAGCAGCAAAGATGATCAAAGAAACAGAAGTTCTCGTTATCGGAAATCTTATACAAACGCACTAAATCATTCGCTATCCTAACATCATCCTCAAAACATATCCTATTTCAAGGACCCTAACACAACCATCATGATACTTTTAGAAAATGTGGTGTCCTCATGAGCACTTTGTATAACTCTTTATACAAAGAGATATACAAAGGGGGGCAACTGTAGACACCACATTTTGTCCGGAGCAACCATCCTACTCAAAATTCGGAAGAATATTCCATTTAAAATTAAAAAAGAAAACCCAAGTGAAAGTTTAGACGGAGTTGGTTGAGATTAGCAGTGGCAAATCAACAAGTACCAATAATTTCGAAGTCCTCCTTCTGTTTAGTTCGAATATTTGTACTAGGTAGGATTAGCAGTAGCTAATGGCTACCAAATTCGCTTTATTTAGAATAGCAATAGTATGCCGTCACGACTTATACCGGTAATATTGTTAACGATTGGTGATATAGGTCTGAAATTGGTTGAATGGGGTATTGGTCACGATTCATAACTAAGAATTATTTACTTAGAAGTTGGGATATTGGTCACGATTGTAGTTAACGAATTGGTTTGAAATAATCAATTGAATGATTGAGTAATACATACAATGATCATCTAATTCTAAAGGCAAGGACATAAATAAACAAATGTGTAATTACAAATTACAATCTGTGACATTTAAGATACACCTTGTAATTATACAATTAAAAATAAAAAATAAAAAAAATTCTGCTTTTGGTGGCACCAATCAGAATTAGAGGCCTAGCCTTTTGAGGCTATTTGGGCCTCCTTAGGTCATCATTTTGGGCCAGACCAGAGACCTGCAAAGAAAAAAGAAGTGTTAGAAGGGCATCCCAAAACAAAAACCCACAATCCAGGTCCATATCTCAGCCCAATTAACTCTGGTCAACCCGGGTCAACTCGGGTCGACCGGGTTAGCTCTGGCCGACCCGGTCAACCAAACCCATCATCCTTATCTTATCTACAAGAATAGCAGAACCGCCGAACAGCAGAGTAGTAGAGTAGTAGGGTAGCAGAAATTACTGCCATCTCAAAAAGAGGAATTCGGCTACCTCCTCCAAAGAACCAACACCAAATTGCCAACACAAAAGTTGGTTCAGACAACCACCTCAAGAGCAAAGGAGGAGCAGCCAGCACACAATAATGAACAGTAAAAAGTGATCATATATAAGGGGGTTTTCTTACCCCAAACAGGGGGGAGAGGGAGAACCAACAAAAAAAAACACACAAAAAGGGAGACAAAGAGCATTAAAGAGCACTAAGCACCAAAAAGACAGAAGCACTAAGGATCCAAAAAGGGCAGGGAGTCAGAAACAGCAACAAGCTATCACCATCAAAACTCCACCAAATCGCAAACACAGGTCGGTTTTTTTTCTACACCCCATCAATCATACAAGCGTGTAGTCATCCATACATCCATGTAGGAAAATTCATATAGCATGTTTGTAAATGATGATGCTTCTAAATTCATAATCCATAGTTAGGCTGCCTAAATTTGTATGCGAAGTGGATATTACGAAATTCTGATCTTCGTGACATGTATGCCTCTTTATGCCATTCATTTCTTTCGTTATATGACAATTTACTTTTTATCACATAAATACAATGAATCAGTTTGAGTTGCTCTCAGTTTTTCTAGCAAGCATAATTCTTGTTAAGCTGCTAGCTAAACCTAGCACTATTATCAGCCAGGCTAGTTCATTTACTCTTTCAACATAGCAATAATCAAGCAATCCATTCAAAACATAAAAAAATTCAAATCAGACCTTTGAGAGAGTATTTTAAAATACCTCATTTTGTGTTTAAGGGTACCCCTTTTCTTTAGCCAATTACCAGATTTGATAATCACGAAGTTCTCATTTGATTATTATTTTGTATGCTAAATACAATAAAACACTTCCATTAAAAATTCCATTTGTTACTAATCGGTATTAGCCTTTTAATCAAATTGTTTAACCAATTGACAGTCATAAGCAGTAGCTATGATTGTCGTATTACCTTTAGGACCATTATAGATTTTCAAATTTTAATAAAGCAAATTCTCCACCATATCCAAAACCAAACATTAAGGCTAAACAAACCTAGGAGGTCTAACAAAATTTATTTTCACAATACCAGAAAGTTCTATAAACAATCATAACGATAATTAAACCACCCATTTTAGGTTTAGAAGAGGTATCACCTAGTTTCTTTCAAATTGAATAAGATCTGCAAAAAATTAGGAAATCGAGAGTTAGAACCCCAAAAATGATAATAGGTAAAAAACGAGAATAAAAAATAAAACAAATAACTTACCCCCAAACAAAACCCTCGCCGTCGGTTCTGGCGCTGGCCGCGCCGCCGGCGACCGCCGCCTTCCCTTCCCTTCCTTCGGCAGGGATCCGAAACAAAAAAAATAAAACAAAGGAAAGCCAAACAAGTCAAAATCCCAATATTATTCGTTAAATCGAATAAAAATGGACATGCATTGTAAAAGGGGGCTTACCAGAGGGTAAAACCTCCTCCTCGTCACCTCTGTTCCAACTAGAAGCGATAGATCGAGATTATTAGAATGCAAATCGAGGCCCCCTCCTCGGTTTTGGATCGATCTCCGAAAGAAAAACAAGAAATAGGTTTAGAACATAGAAAATCTTAAAATCGAAATCGAAAAATGGTAAAAATCTTACATGCAAGCCAAAAAAAAAAAACCTAACCTTTAGAAAACCCTAGTCGTCATCGTCACTGCTGGCGTTGGCAGCGCTCGTCCTCAGTCGTCGCCGCCGCCGCCGCCTCTTTTCCCCGTCACCACTCGTTTCCAGAATAAGGAGAAGGGGAGATAGATTAAATATGAAGAAGGCTCATCTCCTTTTCTCGATTTACATGAAGAACGCGAGAAGGAGAAGATGTAGATGGCGGCGTTGTTCGGATGGTTAAGTGATTAGGGTTTTCGTTTCGAGGTAGGGATTAGCGGGAGATAGGGAGGCGAGAGACGAGGGAGAAGAAGATGAGGGTGGCGCTAGGGTTTTGGTTCGCTCTCTGGAAGAGAACGAGAGGGAGAGGGGAGAGAGGGTGAGAGCGGCGGCTAGGGTTCATGTTTGGTCTTCTCTGGAGAAGATGAGAACGAGAGGGAGAGAGGCGAGAGGGAGAGTGAGGCGGCCGACTTTCTAGGGTTTTCGTTAGAGATTTATATACCTCATCGATTGTAAAGACTAAAATGCCCCTAGGGTTTTCTAATTACTACCTATCCTTGCCACCTCGTTTCCGTGAAATCACCAAAATGCCCTTCCCCCGTCTCTGAATTAAAAACGACGGAGCAAAAGGGGTTGGATGGGTTTCGAACCCTGCTCACGCGGAATCAACTGCAGGGTTAGCAACTAGGCCAGTTGGGCTGCT
Organism: Linum trigynum; assembly: GCA_964030455.1. Classification (NCBI taxonomy): domain Eukaryota; kingdom Viridiplantae; phylum Streptophyta; class Magnoliopsida; order Malpighiales; family Linaceae; genus Linum; species Linum trigynum. Next base: position 219,612 of record OZ034822.1, on the reverse strand, counting down.
AGCCCATCATGCGTTAGTTTAACCATCTCACTTAGTTTAATTTGTTTAGAAGTCCTTAATACGAAATGTAGAATTGCGGATTAAGTTCATCTCATTTCTTTTCTAATACATCAAATCTCCTTTTAATAACTGAAATCCTCATATTATATTTTCATAATTTCATAATATCAACTTAAATTTTATTAACAATAAATTTGGATGCGAAAACCACGATCAGCGGAACGTGGTAATAATATTATTTAAAATTATCAAAGTACAAACGAACTACGTGGACTTTGATCCCGTCTAACGGGTACGTAGGCAACCGATAAGGTTCGAGTCCAACTAACCAATTAACTTTATCTTTTACGTCAGTGGACGTATAATTTAATTACAACTAACACGATTTAGTTTCTTTAATGGTCCAGTAGGACCCTAAAATATTACTAAAATACACCCAACTCGTACAAAAAACTTATCGACTTAAGTAGTACCAATTTAGGGCGTCGTGGGGTGTGATTTCACTTCCCCACACGTAACCGTACTCCCGAACCCAGAACTTCATTTTCGCAGACCATATCTCGGTTCTGACCCTAAGGTTAGAGCCGATCCTAAGAGTGTTCGATCCACTCCAAGTAAGATCGATGGCGACTCCCAAAAAAAATGCCGACGCGACGACATCGGACCCCCCCCGGACGGGACGGTTGCGACATTAGGTACTAAAATGTCATAATGAAAATTTTTAGGTACCAAAATGTAATTTTCCAATGATATTTTTGTATAAAAATATAAATGTTAGGTACCAAAATGTAAAATATAAAAAATATAGGTACCAAATCGTAATTTAACATTTGGATCCATGGATTGATCCATGAATCCACCAATCCAATTGGATTTGGATCAAATGGATTGGATTTAAATGGATTGGATTAAATGGATAATTTGGTGGATGGATTGGATTGGATTCATGGATTTGGATCCTAATTGCCACCTCTACTCTCATCAGTGTTAAGTGAAACGCACGTTTTGGGCGAATTATGGGCAGACCTTGTTTACGACCGTAATTCAGCCCGTATTTTGCCCAAAATCGGGTTTGAGGCAGATTCGAGCCAAAGGAGAGGGAATCGAGTTTTTGAGCAAAAAACAGAGCTTTAGAGAGAGAAAGTGCGAAGAACAAACCCTAGGAGCTATTTGGAGTGTATTTCTCACCATTGAAGCCCAGATTGCATCCCTAGGAGTGAAGATCGTCATCGTAGAGCAGATTATCCTCATCTTTATGAGTATGACTACTCTGATTTCTGTTTTCCTCTCTCTCTCTCTCTCTCTCTCTATGGAGTAGAACTCTCTCTCACTTGGGTATGAAGAACCCTAGTTCCATGTGTTAGGGATCTTGATTGTAATGACTTGGGATTGATATACTGATTGATTTTAATCGATTAATGCATGATTCATTGAGTCAATTGAAGCCTGATCATCTTTTCTTGATTTTTGCTGCAACCTGAGATAGATAGAATCTGATTAGGTTGTTAGAGCTTCATCAATCGGTAGTGGTAGATTGGTTATACGAGAGTTAATCGATTTAATGCTTTGTACTGGAATCTAATTCCAGTAGTGGAGTTCTGCGTTTATTGCCTCAACATTCTATCCAGGTGAAGGCTAGTCGCCTGCCTGTTAGTCTGCCTGAGAGGGCTTGGTCAGCTTAAGAGATTCCAAGCTACTGTCGGATCTTCCGCAGTTTAATCAACAGTTAATCAACCCAGGGTAATTACAACCTTGACCTAACTAAGGAGATAGGGGGACTCATTCTCGAGTGACTCTTCCCTTGCTTAAGAACTTCGAACCATTTCCTGCTTTCTTACTGCTTTTGCTTAAAATCACAATCACTCGACATAGTTTGCTAGATAATAGATAATCACGGAGTAGGCAGTAGATCTAGACCCCGGATTGACAAATAGAACTTGCCACTAGTCTGCATTTTCGGATTGCGATTACACTTGGTTGCAGTTTGGTGTTGTGTTTTAGCGTGTCAAGTTTTTGGCACCGTTGCCGGGGAACTCTAGGTTATTGTAGAAATGTGAAAGTCTGTTACTTTGGCATTTACTTTTATGCATCCTCTCTTTTCCACCCTTGTTTTTCACTTGGGTATTTTGTTTTTGTTGGTACAGATCTGATACATGGATCCTCATGGCTTCTCCAACCATTGGGGGTATCCACCACCACCCGAGTGGTATTACCCCGAGACTTCCTGGAGCAACCAAGGAGGAGAAGACTATAGAGTCTGGTCTCAGTACCAACCCCCCTACTACGAAGAACAATCAGACCCTTGGGTATTTCAAGAACAATCTCATTATCAAGAAGAATTCCTCCCACAACTAGAAGGGCCATCAAATCTTGATTTAGCCACAGCCCTCACAGGCCATCCGGCAGAGCCATGCTACACTCCACAGCCAGATCCAAACTATCACTTGAGGCTTCTCGTGGAGCAGATTGCTCGAGTACCTGAGAGATCCTTTTCCGAGATGGATCCTCATATACAGGCCATTGCCCAAACTGACTTCTCATTTCCACGTGAAATAGAGGAGACCCTTCGGAGCATCAAGAAGCACATAGAGGTCATTGAGAAAGCTTATGCACAGTTTTCCCAAGACAACCTTTATGCTACAATACAAGCAGAGAATGAGGAAGAAGTCAATCATGAGGATGTCGTGGAGCATACAGAAGTTGTCAAGAAGAGCTCATGTGATGATCATGATCAGAAATGTCCTGTTGTAGCCGCCCATCCCTTTCTTCAACCCACACCGAGCGCTGAAGAGGCGGGCATGAGTGAGGAGATGCAAGCTGATCTTATTGAAAAGATTGCATGGCGACTTGCTCTCCAATCTGTGCTAGAAGAAGAAGAGCGAGAAAGGATGAGGAAAGAAGTTGTGGAGGATGACGGAAGCGAATTAGAGGAAGTCCTTGATCTTTTCCCAAGGGAGGAATCAAATTCTGAGGACGTAAGGGGGGTTGAAGAAGCAATTGGCGTCCAGGCTAAGGATGAAGTTGAGGTGGAAGAGGCTTGCACCGACCATGAGTTACATGTGATATCTCCACCAAACTTCGAGGAGCTGCTTGGCAAGGACCCATTTGCAGTGTCTCTTTGCCAGACCAAGGCCACATCGACATTGGTCCCTCTTGGTGGACGCGATGGTGGTCGGTCGATGCTGTCATATCTGGTTTGGGCCAATGAGACGAGTGAGGAAGAAAAAGAAGAGGTCTCGCGGGTGGAGACTTCATATTCATCAATTACACAAGCCTACATCACCTGTCATACCACCTGCGTGCTTGTGACTTGAGACCCCACATCATCGACGAGAACCTCAACTTCAAGGAGGTTCTAGCATGGACCAAAACTTAGGAGCCACCGTCCGGCTCACGACGGCAAAGAAGCGCTTGTGGGGAGGCAACCCCACCACGGTTTATTTTGTTTGTTTTCGGATTCCACTTGGAACTATGGTTTCTTTCACCCAGTGTGTGTGTTTTCATGACTCTAGCTCTGTGCTAGTTGGACTGGTCCACTTCTAGTCTCCTGCTCTTGACTGGTTTGCCTTCCAGTCACTGTTCCCGCTCATCATTTCCTGGTAACATCATTCCCCTTCCCTCTGCTCTATTGAGGGCAATGTCGAACTTAAGTGTGGGGGGTGCTTTGTCTTTATTGGAACGTATATGTGTGTGCTTGGAGCCTAGTCCGTTGTACAAATCTCGAGATTTGAGGGCTCCAAGTACTGTTGTTGGCTTGATCATATTGGCACTGTGGGTTTAATTGGTGAATCGCATGACTTTCGAATTGATGTATGGCAACTGGATTGTGACTAGGACAATCTATAACGATAACTGAGACGTGCAGTAGAGTTGTGTAGGGGTTCAGTTTTTCAACTGTTTGCTTACCAATTGTGACTTGGATTGATCACTTGTTCTTGACAGTCGTTTATGCATCTAGTTCAGGGAATCAGAATGAGAGATAGAGCATATAGGTAGCCATGTGAGATTTGAGCCTGCTCGTTTCTTTCTTGTGCGATAGATCCCTTATCCATGATGTGTAGCATTGACGTTGCCATTAGCTAAGATGATGGAGGCATAGGAATAGCCCACGACCAAATTGATTGTCCTGGTGTGTCATATCCCCTAGTCAGCCCTTTGAGCCGTGTCACTTTCTTTCTTTCGGTCTACAATGAAAAATCACCCTTTTGCATCTCTTACAAGGTTCCATAGAGTGGTTTTTGCATGTTCTCTGCTGTTTCTGCTAGAAATAATGTGAGGGTTGGAGGTAGTTCTTAAAAGTTGGGCATGTGTTTGAAAAATGTGCAGAGGTGGTGGTTCTCTCAAGAAATGAAAAAAAGAAAAATAAATAAATAAAAGCTAAAGAGAGACACTACCAAAAATCTCAATCATGCTCATTAAGTAGTGTTTCTTAGCAGTTTGGCTTAGAAATACTAACATTATTGTGACCTCCTTCGCTCTTGTGTTCTAAAGAATAACTTGAGTAATGCAGAATGACAGGAAGAAAGTAAGTGGTGTGAATGACTGTGAGTTTGTTTGGCTTGGAACTGTGGAACCTTGTGTTACTAATACTTCCACCACCTAAAAAGCTTTTTTCCCCATGTCCAAGACCCTAGCCAGTCATTGGAACCTGTGTCTAAGACCTCTGGATTAGTTAGTGGTGACACCCAATATGTGAACTCTAACATTTAGAGGTTGTCGTCATGGTGAAGAGACGTTAGGGATTGAGAGTACGAGTATGCACATCTTGCATTAAATTTTGTCCTGACCCCACTGGTCGAGAGTGAGCGATTCATTTCCTTATATTATCTACACTCTTTACCCGGTGAGGACCTAGAGTGCTCGGTCTTAATTCTGATGTCTTGAGTTTTATGCATGAGGTGACTGTCTTGAATAAGTGGTTGAGTCAAGTCTATGTTGGTTAGTGAACAGAAGGAAGACTCTTCCTTTACCCGATTTTGCTGCACTCGGATGTCCTCTGTGGTGGTTGTCCAGGTTGCTGTTGAAGTTGTTCATGTGTTGATGTCTGAAAGCCAGTATGACTCTCGTGTTTAGTGCCTATGTGATATGTCCCCAAGGGTTGCATGATTGAGATGTTTCAATCTTACCTTGTATCTGACTTGGTTTGCTTGGGGACAAGCAAACAGTTAAGTGTGGGGGAATTTGATAGTGTCGTATTTGCACATGTTTTCACTCTTGTTTCCAAACCATTTTAGCTCGAATTTGTGGTTTATTGGCCTATTTTACGCTAGGTTGTTTTGTTTTGTCGTATTTCAGGTCCTAACAAGTAAAGGGATGCATAGGCGCAAGTTTTGGGTCATTTGGAGGTCAGTTGGCGATTCAAGATGCAAATTACGGGCATCCCCTGCCCAATTACGGGCGTAATTGCTTCTGCCCTGACCGTAAATGCAATGCCGAGCCAAATCCTTGAGAATGCCTTCGAAGATCAAATTACGGGCAAGAGCAAAAATGAACTACGGTCGTAATTCCACAAATACTGGCAGTAATTGGGTAATTACGACGGTAATTCCTCTCATCAGTGTTAAGTGAAACGCGCGTTTTGGGCGAATTACGGGCATACCTTGTTTACGACCGTAATTCAGCCCGTATTTTACCCAGAATCGGGTTTTTGAGGCAGATTCGAGCCAAAGGAGAGCGAATCGAGTTTTGAGCAAAAAACAGAGCTTTAGAGAGAGAAAGTGCAAAGAACAAGACCTAGGAGCTATTTGGAGTGGATTTCTCACCATTGAAGCCTAGATTGCATCCCCAAGAGTGAAGATCGTCATCCCAGAGCAGATTATCCTCATCTTTATGAGTATGACTACTCTGATTTCTGTTTTCCTCTCTCTTTCTATGGAGTAGAACTCTCTCTCACTTGGGTATGAAGAACCCTAGTTCCATGTGTTAGGGATCTTGATTGTAATGACTTGGGATTGATATACTGATTGCTTTTAATCGATTGATGAATGATTCATTGAGTCAATTGAAGCCTGATCATCTTTTCTTGATTTTTGCTGCAACCTGAGATAGATAGAATCTGATTAGGTTGTTAGAGCTTCATCAATCGGTAGTGGTAGATTGGTTATACGAGAGTTAATCGATTTACTACTTTGTACTGGAATCTAATTCCAGTAGTGGATTTCTGCGTTTATTGCCTCAACAGTCTATCTAGGTGAAGACTATTCGCCTGCCGGTTAGTCTTGCTGAGAGGGCTTGGTCAGCTTAAGAGATTCCAAGCTACTGTCAGATGTTCCGCAGTTTAATCAACAGTTTATCAACCCAGGGTAATTACAACCTTGACCTAACTAAGGAGATAAGGGGACTCATTCCCGAGTGACTCTTCCCTTGATTAAGAACTTCGAACCATTTCCTGCTTTCTTACTGCTTTTGCTTAAAATCACAATCACTCGACTTAGTTTGTTAGATAATAGATAATCACGGATAAGGCAGTAGATCGAGACCCCGGGTTGACAAATAGAACTTGCCACTAGTCTGCATTTCCGGACTGCGATTACACTTGGTCACGGTTTGGTGTTGTGTTTTAGCGTGTCAGATTCACAAATGGGTCTTCCATGGGGGAGGAGAACAAGGGCTTGTGGTCACGATTGTGTAGTAGAAGGATGTCGCTCTTGTTGGTGAGATCTTCATAGATGGAATTTGTATTCGATTGCATTGAAATTGAATTGTAAAGAAGTTCAAGATCCACAAATTTGTATGATGGTGATCAATATATAGTATTTACATCATTTTCTCTCAACTAAATTCATATATGAAAGCACATCTACGAAACTAATCTTTTCATTACAATTTGCGCTTCGCGCTACATACTATAAATATGGTGTACAAAAGACTTAGTAATTAAGATGTAACTCATAAGATATAACTCCAAAAACAATAAGAAAAAACAAAAAAATGTGGAAAATCCTTATAGCAATATGCACTCTTTGACTAATGAGGTTATGAAACAAAGGAAGATAATCTACATAGTTGGAGCTCTATAATATTAATTAGAGAATTTGCAAGTTTATGTATTTGAAATGGAAAAGAACAAAGGAAAAAAGTCGGAAGAACGTAGGTTATGTTTTTTTGTTCTGAGAACACTTCCATCCTCTTAATGGGAGTGAGATTTCTCTGTGATCTTCTCATTTGAGCTCGAGCAAGAAAGAGATGAGTATGATTGAAAAATAAAATACGAACAAATAGGTCGATTTCAACATAACAACTAAAAATATTCTAATGAATGGTAATTCATATTAGGAGATTTCTCCATGAATTTTCCATTTGAACTCGATCGGGATAACTAAAGATGTAAAACCAAACACGAAAAAAATGGTTTCGTTACAAAAACAATGAAAAGTACGCTTAATGTATAATAACACATAATATTTAAAATATATAAAATCCAAGAAAATAAAAAAAGAGTGTTGGAATAAAAGAATAGGAAAGTGAGGATTGAGAAATAAAAGTATATAAATAGATACTTAAAAATGGTTGGGAACAACTTAGGATTCCGCCGATAGTATTTCGAGATGCAATGGTGGGCAAAGGAGATGATTTGTGCAAAAAGCCATAGACGAAAACCTAGCGAACAATAACTACGCACAATGACGATGATTTGTGCAAAGAGCCATAGACGAAAACCCAGCGAACAATAACTAAACACAAAGATTGTAGAATGGAGAGTGAGGTAAAAGAAGGGTTTGGAACTTCCCCACTTGCATTTGGAGGAGTGTGAGAGCCACTAATGAATAGTAACTCACAACCTAGGCTTTTATAAAGGCGATGATTTGTGCAAAAAGTCATAGACGAAAAGCTAGCCAACAATAACTAAACACAAAGATGATGATTTTTGCAAAAGGTCATAGACAAAAACCTAGCAAACAATAACAAAACACAAAGGCGATGATTTGTGCAAAAAGCCATAGACGAAAGCCCAACGAACAATAACTAAACACAAAGGTTGTAGAATGGAGAGTGGGGGGTAAAAGAAGGGTTTAAAACTTCCTCACTTGCACTTGGAGGAGTGTGAGAGCCACTAATGAATAGTAACTCACAACCTAGGCTTTTATATATTAAACTAGCAAAAGCCCGCTCGCTGTCGCTTCGCGTATCATAAAATAAATATTTCATGTTGACCCAAAAGTAAAAGTAATCTTATTTCATTCCTAATCATTCTTTTCAATAGGTTTATTATTTACAATAGCATATGGTCGATGAACTCGCATAAGGCATAAGGCAGAAGGGTCGTCGAATAGATTATTTATGTTTAAACTTCTTTAATGACGATAATGTTTCAATTTGTATGGCTAGTACAACTCGCTTTGACCAGGTTGAACAAAGTTTTGGACAAATTCACACCTGACACAACCCGCCAATTAAAAAAATAGATAAAACTCGCTCCTATCGAAAACCTGTAAAATCAGGTTGAAGTCTCTTTGGCCATGTCAAATTAGGTTGTATACCCATGCGTTTGGACTCAATTATCATTCTCAACCAAAAGGAAAAGGATAAAAAAAAATACTAAAGCGGATAAAACTTGCACATGAACCCAAACTCTCAACACCTCGTTCAACTCGCTTTGATCGGGTCGACTCAGTTTTAACAAATTCACAATTTACCAAACCTGTCAATTACAAAAGAGGATAAAACTATCTCGATATGAAACGCATCAATAATGGGCCAGAGTTCAATTGTCATCCTTAACGAAAAGGAAAATGAGAAATAAAAAAATATTAAAGCGTACAAAACTCGCTTTCAATCTAAAACTGGTCAACAACGTGTTCAACTCGCTTTGAAACATTTTTTAATAAATTAACACTTGGTACAACCTGCCAATTACAAAAGAGGATAACGCTCGCTCAGAATACAACACTCGTCAATACCTTAGATTCAGGTTCAATTGTTTTCCCAACCAAAAGAAGAAGAAAAAGAGAAATTTATAAATGCTAAAGTAGGTTTCAAGTCGCTTTGACCGGATCAAAGAAGGTTGGATACCCATAGATTTGGGTTCAATTGTGATCATGCTCAACAAAAAGGAAAAAATGAAAGAAAAAACACTAAAGCTGATAAAACTCGGTGCCAACACAAAACTAGTCAACATTGAGTAGATATGGTATGGATTTTCGATAGTGACACTAGAAAACGGTGGAGGGGGACAACTTAGGATTCTGTCGACAGTGTTTTGAGAAGGTGTTGAATTGGTGAGCGATGTTGAGGATTAGACAAAGCATATCTAGTATGGATCTTTGGTCGCGACCATGGCAAACGGTTGAAGAGGTCAACTCAGGATTCCATCGACAGTGTTACGAGTTGGGTTGCGAAAAGTGGATAGTTGCTGCAATAGGGAGCTGATAACCTAGTTGGCAATAATTGTTATGGGAAACAAAATGGACAATAGATGTAAACCTAACAAAAAATTAGGATACCCATGTGCTTGGGTTCAATTTTGATCATGCTCAACAAAAAGGAAATAGAGAAATTAAAAAACACTGAAGAGGATGAAACTCGGTCCCGATACAAAAATCGTGGTAGCTGCCTTGGGAAATGATGGTGGGGAACAACTTAGGACTCCGTCGACAATATTTCGAGATGAATTTCAAAATGGTGGGCAAAGACGATGATTTGTGTTCAAGTTAGGATACCCATGTTTTTTGGCTTCAATTGTGATCATGCTAAATAAATATTTTAAATAGTAATAGTTTTCATGTTGATCCAAAAGTAAAAGTAATCTTATTTCATTTCTAATCATTCTTTTCATATGTTTGTTATTTACAATAGCATATGGTCGATGAACTTGCATAAGGCATAAGGCAAAAGGGTCGTCAAATAGATTATTTATGTTTGAACTTCTTTAATTATGCTAATGTTACAATTTGTATGACTAGTACAACTCGCTTTGACCAGGTTGAACAAAGTTTTGGACAAATTCACACCCGACACAACCCGCCAATTACAAAAACATATAAAACTCGCTCCCATTGAAAACCTAAAAAATCAGGTTTAAGTCGCTTTGGTTGGGTCGAATTAGGTTGTATACCCATGCGTTTGGACTCAATTATCATTCTCAACCAAAAGGAAAAGAATAAAAAAATACTAAAGCGGATAAAACTTTCACATGAACCCAAACTCTCAACAGCTCGTTCAACTTGCTTTGATCGGGTCGACCCAGTTTTAACAAATTCACAATTTACCCAACCTGTCAATTACAAAAGTGAATAAAACTCTCTCTCGATACGAAACGCATCAACAATGGGCCAGAGTTCAATTGTCATCCTTAACGAAAACGAAAATGAGAAATAAAAAAATATTAGAGCGTACAAAACTCGCTTTCAATCTAAAACTGGTCAACAACGTGTTCAACTCGCTTTGAACATTTTTTTAACAAATTAACACTTGGTACAACCTGCCAATTACATAAGTGGATAAAGCTCGCTCACAATACAACACTCGTCAATACCTTAGATTCGGTTCAATTGTTTTCCCAACCAAAAGAAGAAAAAAAGAGAAATTTATAAATGCTAAAGTAGGTTTCAAGTCGCTTTGACCGGATAGAAGAAGGTTGGATACCCATAGATTTGGGTTCAATTGTGATCATGCTGAATAAAAAGAAAAAAGTGAAAGAAAAAACACTAAAGTGGACGAAACTCGGTCCCGACACAAAACTCGCCAACATTGAGTAGATATGGTATGGATTTTCGGTAGTGACATTGGGAAACGGTGGAGGGGGATAACTTAGGATTTTGTCGACATTGTTTTGAGAAGGTTGTGAATTGGTGAGCGATGTTGAGGATTAGGCAGAGCATATCTAGTATGGATCTTTGGTCGCGACCATGGCAAATGGTGAAAGAGGTCAACTCAGAATTTCAACGACAGTGTTTCGAGTTGGGTTGCGAAAAGTGGATAGTTGCTGCAATAGGGAGCTGAAAACCTAGTAGGCAATAATTGTTATGTGAAACACAATGGACAATAGATGTAAACCTAACGAACACCCATGTGTTTGGGTTCAAGTTAGGATTCCCATGTGTTTGGGTTCAATTTTGATCATGCTCAACAATAAGGAAATAGAGAAATAAAAAAACATTAAGAGGATGAAACTCAGTCCCGATACAAAACTCGTGGTAGCGGCCTTAGGAAACGATGGTGGAGAACAACTTAGGATTCCGCCGACAGTATTTCGAGATGGATTTTAAAATGGTGGGCAAAGACGATAGTTTGTGTTCAAGTTAGGATAACCATGTTTTTGGGTTCAATTGTGATCATGCTTAACAAAAAGGAAAAAGAGAAAGAAAAAAACTAAAGAGGATGAAACTCGGTCCCAATGTAAAACTCGTGGTAACTTCCATGGGAAACAGTGATGGGGAACTACTAAGGATTCCACCGACAGTAGATGGGTTTCCAAATGTGGGCAAAGGTGATGATTTGTGTTCAAGTTAGGATACCCATGTGTTTGGGTTCAATTGTGATCATGCTCAACAAAAAGAACAAAAGAGAAAGAAAAAACACTAAAGAGTATGAAACTCGGTCCTAATACAAAAAAATCTTGCGAACGGCCTTGGGAAACGGTGGTGGGGAACAACTTAGGATTCCGCCGACAGTATTTCGAGATGGGCTGCAAAATGGTGGACAAAGGCGATGATTTGTGCAAGAAGCTATAGACGAAAACCTACCGAACAATAACTAAACACAAAGGCGATGATTTGTGAAAAAAGTCATTGATGAAAACCTAGTGAACAATAACTCAACAAAATGGTTGTAGAATGGAGAGTGGGGTAAAAGAAGCATTTGCAATATAATAATTAATTACTTATATCAAATAGTTAACAACTCATTGCGATATGATAAAAAACCTCTAAACAAACAACCACATAAGATTATGAAGAAACCCAAAATCAATAATACTGATAAGGATTTTATTCATTAGAATAACTACAGCCTTAACTTCCAAATTAGAAACTCATTATCATTTATTTAAAATCCCCCTATCAATTTCTTTCTTGTATCCAAATGCACAACGTCAAAACATATAGCTAGGCCTAGGCAGCAGCTGATTCATTGCGTCGGGCTTGGACAGCCGCAGCCAATTTGTCAACCGGCGGCAGACAGCTCTTGACAACAGCAAGCTCAGACAGTTGTTCCTTCCATTTCCCCATCAGTGGGAACTTGTCCTCATCAATCATCTTCTTGTCACTGCCCATCACTTCATCCAACACATCTAAAAGTTTTGCGAAGGACCCAAATGTTACATCCACAAGTCCAATGCTCTCCCCACCGAAGAACTGCTTCCCTTCCAGCTCCTTCTCAAGGATCCTCAAGTTCTCATGAGCTTCTTCAAGGGCAGCCTCGCCTCCTTCTTTGCCTCTCATTTGTAGGGCACTCCACATTGATGCAAAAGCCTTCAACAACACAAAATTAAGTTCAATGAGGACAATGTTCCCTAATTCCGAGCATCGATCCCATCGAACATGCAAATTCAAGAGCTATAGGAGATTCTGGGGTGGTAAAGAAGATAAGGGCTCTTTCTTATTTACTATCGAATATGCACTAACAAATACTAATTAAAGACCTGTAATATATATTTCATAAACCTATTAGTCTGTTTTATAGCTCGAGTTATTAATGGAAATGCTCAACTATATGGATATTAATCGTTCACTAATATTGCCCCACAAATGAAACCAACTCTATGAAACCAACTCTAAAATTTGCACATATAAATATCATGTGCTTAACATCGAAGATCATCAGGATTCAAATAAGAAGACTTCTCCGAAAGAATCAAGGATCGCCGGAATTCGAATAAAGCCAACTTGTCCAAATTATCACATACCATTTACAATTTTTACTAACATAATATTTTTTTTTCTTCTTCTAGAGTTTATACATAAGTTACCTTTTCATCAACAAATTTAGCCCAGAATCGAGTTAGAGCTCTCTGGTGAGGGTCGGCCGGCAGCAAAGGACAAGTTTGGTTCCACACCTCGTCGATGTACTCCATGATGACAAGCGATTCCGACACGGGCTTCCCATTATGGATGAGGACTGGGATTTTCTGGCGAACGGGATTGCTTTGGAGAAGCAAATCGCTCTTGTTGGTCAGATCTTCTTCCACCGACTCGAACTCCACGCCTTTGAGCTTCAGTGCCCAAATGATCCTTCCAGCGAACGGACTTAGGCCCGTCATCAAAAGCTTAACCTCTTCAACTTCTCCCATTTCTTCTCAATTTCTCTCCCTCACTTGTTCTTGGTTTGGTTGATGTATATATGGAATGGAAGGATTGGGATGTACAAACACGATGATATATATATATATATATATATATATATATATATATATATATATATATATATATATATATGTGGGTGTGAAAGGAGAAAGTATTTATTTTATTTTATTTGTTGGAGTTGAAACCTAGAGGTGACATTGTTGGACTTGAACATTGTCCAAGTCGTTTACTACTATGCATCCAAAAACTGCTTCGAGGCATTCAAATTATTCTATGACCGTCATTGTTTTGATAATGAATTTCCAAATGAATATTTAGCAACCATCATTAACTTGCTATAGATTACTTAAATCAGTCAATCTCATTTACCTATAAAATATTGGGTTATAGGTATAATATGCCCCTCTACTATGTCGTTTTATCAAACATGCCCCTCTACTATTTTTTACATCAAACATGCCACTGTACTTTGGAAAAATGATCAAACATGCCCTTCTGTTAATATTTTCATCCAAAAACAGTTAACCACGGTCGAACTTTGGTTTAGGCGACACAAATGTCTAAAATATCCCTGGTAATTTTACTTTAGAATTTTTTGGGTTCTTTTGTAGAGCCAAATACCTCTAATAATTTCACTTTAACGAGACCTAGAAAAATAAAATGAGGGACAAAACTGACATTTTCCCTCTCATTTGCCGATGTTGGGTCGTCTACATCTCGGTTCAACCATGGTTGACGTTTTTTTAATTGAAATTTTAACAGAATGACATGTTTGATCATTTTTTGAAAGTACAAGGACATGTTTGATGTAAAAAATAGTAAAGGGACATGTTTGATAAAACTACATAGTAGAGAGGCATATTATACCTATAACCCATATTTTTGGAAACTCGCACAGTCATTATTCTGATAATGAATTTCATAACCTCGTGAATTTTTTTGCCAAACACGCTACATAGTTGGAAATTAATCATGCCAATTATATAGTAAAACATACAAACCCCCATTTGCAAAAGAAATGTGATTCTCGAAATATAGAGAAATAACTTTTCTCATGTTTCTGACTAGTTTACAATGAAACGAACATTTGATTGGTAAATGAATCTCGATGTGTATACTTTATCGTTTTCCTTGTTAACAAACCGAAATAAATGACACAAACGAATTTAACGTGGTATTCCTGGAATGCCAGGACTAATCCACGAGAGAGTTTGTACTCTCCAAGATCAATGCACTATCTGACTTTGTTGTTCGGTCGAGTCCAAGAGAGAAGAGTATATATCCCAGCAAACCCTAGCACTCAACGTGTATCTCGTGCATGGTTTGCATGGGCTTAATTACATGGGCTAAACATAAATGGGCAGTTACGTACAATGGGCTCAAGCTAACTACGTCGATCACTAACAGCCTCCCCCAAATTGATGTCGAGAACGAAGCATCAATTTGCTAGACAGGTACCAGTGGCGAGCATTAGTGAACGACTTGGTAAATATATCTGCTATCTGATCTTCCGTCCGAATGTAATGCAGATTAATAGTGCCACCACGAACAAGATCTCGAATGTAATGGACATGGAGCTCAATGTGCTTCGTGTGCTCATGGAGCACTGGATTGGTGGCAATTTGGATAGCACTGGTGTTATCCACAAAAAGCTCCATGGGCAGTGAACAAGAAACACCAAAATCACCCAACAGTCGGCGCAACCAAATCAACTCCGAACTCACATCCGACATAGCCCTATACTCCGCCTCTGTAGAAGATTTGGACACCTTGTCTTGTTTCTTACACCGCCAGGAAATGAAGGAACCAGCAAATTGAACACACCACCCAGTCGTGGATCGGCGAGTGTCAATACAACCTGCAAAATCAGAATCAGAATAGGCACGGAGGATAGGATTACCAGTCGAAGGGAAGAACATACCCACATCCCGTGTTCCCTGAAGATAGCGTAGGATCCGATGTGCTGCGGCTAAATGATCCACTTGCGGTGCTGCCATATACTGACTGACAATCTGAACGGCGTAAGATATATCTGGCCGCGTCGCTGCCAAATAAATAAGACTGCCGACTAAGCTGCGATATCCAGCACCATCAGGCAACAAATCACCAGAAGTTCGACTAAGCCTCAAATTTAACTCCATGGGTGTACTGACGGGCTTACAATCCTCAAAATGATGATCACTCAATAAATCACCGATATACTTCTTTTGGTTAAGAAGAATGCCCTGGGAAGTGCGACTTACTTCAAGACCAAGAAAGTAATGCAGCTCACCGAGGTCTTTAATACTGAATGCCTTCTGCAACCCTTGCTTCAGTTCTACAATGCCATGAACATCATCCCCGGTGATGATCATATCATCAACATACAATAGCAGGACAACCAAACCAGTCGCCGATTTCTTCGTAAACATGGATGGATCACTTAGACTCTGATTAAACCCAAACTGCAAGATCGTGTTCTGAAATTTCTCGAACCAGGCTCGCGGAGCCTGCTTAAGACCATATAGCGAACGATGGAGTAGGCAAACATGTGAAGAATCGCCATATGCATAGCCAGGCGGGCGTTCTAAGTACACAACCTCCTTTAAGTCACCGTGTAAGAAGGCATTTTTTACATCTAGCTGGAAAAGATGCCAATTGAGGAGGGAAGCAACTGCAAGCAACGTCCGAACTGTGGCCATTTTAGCTACTGGCGCAAACGTCTCATCGTAGTCGACCTCGTACTCCTGTGTGAATCCCTGAGAAATGAGACGAGCCCGAAATCTTTCCACCGACCCATCCGGTAGCATCTTCACCGCATATAACCAACGAGAACCCACAATAGGAACTTCCGGCGGTGGGCGAGGTACCAATGTCCAAGTATTGTTTGCATGAAGTGCATCAATTTCTGTATCCATAGCTTTACCCCAACGAGGATCCTCCTTGGCCTGTTTATAGCTAGTAGGAATCAAAATAGCATCAACACCAAATGTAACATAATCATCAAACTTTGGTGGCGGCTGTCCTCTAGTCATCCGAAGAGAACGACGCAAGCCTGGAGGTTCCGCAGGCGAGGACGGAGCTGGGGGGGGGAGCTCGATGAAGCTGAAGTGGATGAACTGGCAGCCGATGATGCGGACGAGGAAGGGCTGAAGCTGAGGACGAACCAATAGATGATGGCGCAGGCGAGGGAGGCAGATCTTGGTCAGGAGGAGTAGTATCTGGTGGGTGTGGCGGAAGAGAATCATCGCCCTCATCATCATCAAACATCGGCAACGAGGACAAAGGTGGACAAAACAATGGTGGATCAGAGGTGGCAGTGTAGAACATGATATGTTCAAAAAATACAACCGTGGCTGCTATGCGTATGCGCTGAAGGGAAGGGTCATAACAAAGGTACCCTTTGTGCACATCTCAATATCCAAAAACCCGCAAGCGAGTGTAATCAGGATGCCGACCATACAAGGAAAAATAGGGACTGACGTTTTTCAAAATGGGAGTGACTTGATAATTTATAAGACGAACTGTGGTGGCCACGGCCTCAGGCCAGAAACTGGACGGAACAGAAGAAGACAACAGAAGAGCCCGGGTAAGATCTAGAACATCTCTATTTTTTCGTTCAACCAAGCCATTTTGCTGAGAAACGCCAGGACAGGATTTCTGATAGCGCATACCTAGGGAACGATATAATGCTAGGAGGGGTGAAGAACTAAATTCACCGCCAGGATCAGAACGGATGACTTTCACTTGGGTATCAAAATGCGTCTTAATCATTTGTAAAAATTCAGTGGCGACAGATAAAAGATCAGATTTAAGACGCAAAAAATAGACCCAAGTGAATCGAGTGGCGTGATCAATAAACAAAGCAAAATATCGATACCCATGTCGGGATGGTATAGATGTAGGGCCCCAAAGATCGGTATGAACTATATGAAAAGGTTTAGAAACAACAGTATGGCTGGACGGAAATGATATGCTAATAGTCTTGGCTTCAACACAACTAGAACATGAATGAGTAGAGGGCAATGTCACTTTATTATTTCCAAGCAAATGTTGACGAAACATAGTTTGAAGACGACCAGAGTTGGGATGTCCCAGGCGAGAATGCCATAAGTCCCAACTAGTATCCGACACACTAGCACAACTCAAAGGGAACAATTTAGACCCATAATTCGATGACAAAGACAATGAATGACTACTGACAGTCCTAAATGGAGAACTACTCAAAACCGATGATGATGAGACACGTGACAGCTCCTCTAGCTCAAAAATTTGCCCTCTCTTACTCCCCCTTCCGATCTGCCTCTCCGTCTTCAAATCCTGTATAACACACCCAGTGGGAGCAAATAAAACATAACAACCCTGAACAGTCAACTGGCCAACCGAAACCAGGTTAGGCACTAATTTAGGAACATGTAATGTATCGGGTAATGAAAGTTTAGACTCTCTAACACATCCAATACCCGCCACATCTAATCGATTCCCATTAGCACCTCGCAGACCCATATTCTGAACTGGTCGAACATGAGTAAGTTTGGGCAAGTGGCTGGTCATATGGTTAAAGCATGCAGAATCGAGGAGCCAAGGGGAGCTTTTACCTGAACCTTGTATTGTGGCAAATGCTGAACTGATTGCGGTAGGGAGAGACTTTTGAAGGGCAGCATTAACAAGTTGTTCGATAGTTGCTGCATTCACGCCCGAGCTGCCTCCTTCATCTGCCCGTGGTGCTACATAAACTAGACAAGAAATCTGGGTTCCAGGTGCCGAGACTTCAGCTGCTTTCCCATGATGTTTCTGAAACAAACGACACTCCAAAATGATGTGTCCTCCTTTCTTATAGTATACACAGTAATTACGACGCTTGCAATGCTTTTGGAGGTGCCCTTTTTCACGGCAATAATGACACTCCAGCTCAGCAACAGGCACGCGGCGGTGGATTTGAGGTTTGCCCACCGCAAAAGCCGAACCGAATCTGATCTCGCAGCAGCAACAAGGACAGTCTCGCCTTCGCCTGGACGTAAGTCCATTTGCGCCTGAGTTCGGAGACGGATCTCTTCTCGCGCAAGCTCCCCGAGAACGCCATCCATAGTTAGAGTGCCCCGATGAATGATGCTCGACCTTACAGCCTCAAATTCCGGTCTGAGCTTCATCAAAAAATGCAAAATGCGCGCATGCTGGCGCTGTTCAATTACCGCCGCGGAAACTTTAGCAGGCCGAAGTGAAGTCGTTAGCAGATCAGCTTCAGTCCACAATTCTTGTGCCTCCATCAAATATGTGTTGACATCTCTATCCCCCTACTCCAATTGGGCTAATGTCGTCTCAATTTCAAATTGACGAGCTGCATTAGATGTAGAATAGGTAGCCGACAACTTTTTCCACATACTGTTCGCCGTCGGATGCAATCGGAGCCCCAAGCAAATCTTCGGATCCACGGATCTCAGTAGCCAGGACCGAACCCTGGCATCATTCAGATTCCATTGATTAATCTGTTCAGCTGTAGCCGTCTCTGCTGGTCGAGGTACAGAACCATCGAGGACACCCAAAAGCCCTCTCCCTTCAACAAAAATGCGAAACTAGAACTCCCACAGTGCGAAGTTCTTCGAATTGAGACGATCTAAATCCTCTCAGACTCCATTGCCGAAAGCTCTGATACCATGTTAACAAACCGAAATAAATGACACAAACGAATTTAACATGGTATCCCTGGAATGCCAGGACTAATCCACGGGAGAGTTTGTACTCTCCAAGATCAATGCACTATCTGACTTAGTTGTTCGGCCGAGTCCAAGAGAGAAGAATATATATCCCATCAAACCCTAGCACTCAACGTGTATCTCGTGCATGGTTTGCATGGGCTTAATTACATGGGCTAAATATAAATGGGCGGTTACGTACAATGGGCTCAAGCTAACTACGTCGATCACTAATATTCCTAACATCTCATTTGACGTTGAGCAGACCGCAGACGATTAGTCTTCACGATCAATGCCTATTTGGGGATGATGGCAAAATGAGAGAGCCATGATCAAACTCACATGCAATGAGATTTGGCTCACATTAGCCATCATAAAATTCGTAGAGAATAAAAAGAATTTTAATCCATAAAACCAATAGTCAATACACCACAAAAGAATCATTATTTTTAGTCGTAACGCAACTAAAAAAACATTTTGTGATGGCATTTTGGATTTTTTCCAAAAATAGCACTGTTTGATTTTTTCTTTTACAAAAATAGCATCCAGCCCCGAAAAATTCAAAAAATAACATCATTTCTCAAAAACCGCCACCCCACCCAGTGGTTTATACGAAATCCGCAAAGTTATGCGAAATGAAAAAAAAATTCATGACGTTCAGATTTTGGAGCACAAAGTTATGGTCATCCAAAGTTTGACGAAATCGGAAAAAAGCTCGTTTGGGGTAGCAAACGACATATTTTCTGGACGAAGGCGGGACCAAACCACCTACGAGGGTTTGTGGCTTGCAAGATCTCAAAAAATTATGCGGAATCAAAAAAAATTCCTTACGATCGGATACCCGAGCACAAAGATACGGTCGTTGGAAGTTTCCACATAGGTTAGAATTGATCGGAATTTTTTTGGACCAAACCGCAGGGTGGGCAACGATTTTGGACCAAACCGGTCCTACCCCAGACGATCATGAAAACAGCCCTTACCCGTGTTGTTTTCATTGAAAACCGCACCCCCAACCTGCAGTTTCGTGTAAACCGCTAGGTGGGCTGGCGGTTTTTGCGGAATGGTACTATTTTTTGAACTTTTCGGGGGTTGTAATTTTTGTAATTTATTTTTTAAACAGTGCTATTTCTGAAAAAAAATCCTGTCACTTTCGTCCCTCACTCAATTAACAACGGGATAGCTAAACATCGCCCTAACTTAAAACATAAAATTACTAAATTATCTTCTTCATTAATCAAACAAAATTCAACAAACAAACCCTAAAATCCCTAGTCATCCTCCAACACCGCCGACCTCCTCTCCAAACACCCCTCAACCGCCATCCTTCCTGCAATCCCACCGTTCCTTTTCCTAGTCGTAGCCTGCATCCTTCTCCTTGTCCACCCAGCCGCAAGAGGATTCCATAATCCACCATTTCCTTGTTCTTCGCGTCTCCCACATCCATTACTCTCATTAAGCCATTTCTGTCACGAAGGTACACTACAATGGAAAAAGCTTCCTCCATTTCTCCATCAACTTCAATGCTTCTCTTTATTAATGAGTTTGATTTTAGTTTTTGTGCAGCATCCCAATCCATTAAGAACCAAGTTCGCCGGTGATGCATTAGTGGAAGCGGTCGGTCCCGATTGTATTGTTCCCAGGCAAGTTACTCTGTTCGATTGGTATGGTGGCGGCCGACAAAGTCAGGGTCGGTGGTGGAAATCAAAACAATGGTCATTATCAAATTGTTTGGACGAATGGTGTTTATTAAAATAAAATATCTCTTAACATAAAGAAGAAGGATAAAGAGGTAATAAGAACTTGTAAATTAATAGGATAATCTAATAAAATTAGGGCGACAATTAGCAACCTCATTAACAATCACTCACGTATGCAATCAATTTTGGGTTGGTCGGGGCTATGAGTAGTAAAACGGTTCAATCTAGTTAACAAAACTATTATTAACCACATAAACAAAACCCAAAACCAATTAGCCAGTTTTTCAAAAAATAAAATAAATAATAATGGCCAACCGAAATTGTTGTGCATCCTTAATTGTTCGATTTGAGTAGGGATGGCAACAAAACCCGAAGCACCATACTCGACCCAACCCAACCCTGGTATAACTCATGTTGACAGGTTTTGGACCGGGTTCGAGTTTATACTCGGTACACTATTCACCGGGTTGAGTTGGATTTAGGGATACCCTACCCATGAATACCCGCCCACACTTATTCCGTCTCCCTACGCTCCCCAAACCCTACCCTAATTCTAATTTCTCACAATCTAACTTTACCCAACCCTACCCTAATTTTATTTATTACCAAGACAATGTATCCTTCTTCCCAAAACAAGTGAGAGGCATAAATTAATAATTAAAGTTGAACACATCATGTTTTTAGTTTGATGTTCTCTCACAAACAAAAAGGGATTGAACGGCAAACAAAGAGTTGTGTTTTTATTTAGTGTAATTGTGATTTGTTTGAATTTTCTAGACTAGTGTTTTATGTATGGATAACTTGTATTGAAAAATTGATGTTTGACTTTTATTTTGATAGGAACTTGTTATTGTAAATTTTTTACCACAAAAAACCACGGGTAGCCATGAACCCACCGTGGATACCTAGCGAGTTGAGTTGGGTTTGAGTTTTCCAAACTCAATGATTTTTACCCCGAGTTTTTTTTTTTACGGATAATCCCATAGGTTTGGAATTTGGTTTGGCAAAACTTGACCCATTGTCTTCCCTAGACTTGAGTTAGATAGAATAAAACCCAAATAATTTTTAGGGATTTTTCCAATAATAGCAGCTCTTAAAAAAATTACAAAAATAGCATCCAGGCCACAAAATTTACAAAAATAGCACCATTTTTATCAAACCGCACCTTGGAGGTGCGTTTTGCGCCACGTCAGACTGGAAACCACACCTCCAAGGTGCGGTCTGTGTTTCCCCGGGAGCGGCCTTGGAGACCATTGGATCCAGCTGCGATCCAGCGGCGGACCGCTTGCCACCTCAGCGATCCGCGCCATGGATCGCAGACCGCAGCGGCAGGGAGCGGTCAGCGCCTCGGGAAGTGCAGACCGCATAGGAAGGGAGCGTTTTCAACTCTGGCGAAATTACCAGACCGCCCCTGAAACGTGAGATCCTCCCCCCTCTGATTTCTTCACACCACAACCATTCTCCACTCTCTCTCTCTCTAGAATTATCTCTCTAACCCCTCCCCTCCCAAAAGCCTAGGAAATAGTGGTTTGTTGGTTGCGGCTAAGTCCGATCTGCCATCAGAAAACATTTCTTTGGTTTTTCCCTCAAAACCCGCCGAATTTATGTCCGACTTTCGCGAAAAAATGGACGAGTGGTTTAAAGGAGAGGGATTTTATTATCAAAAATTTCAAGCGGTACGTACTCATTATTTTGATCAATTTTTTTTTGTTATAAGCATTTTAATTAATTTATGTACTAACCTTGTTGTTATTCTCTCGTAGGTTGGGGACAACGTGAATATATACAACCAACGGTACTATTTGGATCAAGGGTCTATTGATCCGACTGACTTGTATGACCAACCCAACCATCGTTCAAGAGATGTTTGGAACGATCACCTGGTACATACAATTCTTCATCATTTATCTTTCTTTTATTTTGCTAATGTATTTAGTGGAATATAAAATAAATTTGAAATAATTTAATCATGATTCTCCCATTTCTTGGAAAAATAGGGTATTAAGAGATCCTCGGATCCCCCCTTTTTTTTTTGTAAAAAAGGCTGCGTTTTTAAGAAGATGTATACCTCTTCTAAGAGTCTAACGAGTGTTGCATTTTATTCGATTAAATTATTTAAAACAAACAAGACGATTAAATTACTTACCAAACAACCAATACGATTTATGTTTATGTGTACTTAAATGAATTTTATTAATTTCAAATGTTTGAATATGTATGTATCTCTTTAAATTATTATTCATTTAGAATGTTATTTATGTCAATTAATTTAGTATGTTTGTTTTATGATAATATGTATATATCTAGGAAAAAACCACAAATTAATTAAATTTGATTGTTAATAATATAATTATAATAGAATTATGGTATAAATTAAATCATTAATTTTAATTAATTTAGTTATAAGACAAAACTATTACTAATATATCATAAATAATTTAAATAATGGTCGAAATTAAATCATCAATTTTAGTTTATTTAGTTATAAGACTAAATTGTTACTAATATATCATAAATAACGTTGAAATTTTTGCTAGGAGGCACAACAAATACTCCACTACAGGGGTACGACCAATGTGCTCCCATGGAACCTAGTTATCTTGCCCTATCTCAAAAGGACACGGTTGGAGTCGATTAGGCATTTTGTAGGCATAAAAGTCGATCGCCAACTCATCACCGCATTTGTGGAGAGATGGAGAAAGGAGACACATTGTTTCAACTTTCGCGAAGGAGAGTGCACCATCACACTCAAGGACGTCGCCATCCTAACTCATATGCCCATCGACGGCAAAGCGGTGTGTGTGAGTGATCATCCCCCCGAGGATCGTGACGGTATGA
This sequence comes from Linum trigynum, assembly GCA_964030455.1. Lineage (NCBI taxonomy): Eukaryota > Viridiplantae > Streptophyta > Magnoliopsida > Malpighiales > Linaceae > Linum > Linum trigynum. Next base: position 196,164 of record OZ034822.1, on the reverse strand, counting down.
CCGGTTGGTAGTATTTCATCCACAGTGTTTTGGGGGTGAAAGTACCAACCAAGGGGAGCGTTGATGCGATGGATCGCTTGCCACAATTGAGGAAAGGCAAAGTATCAATCACTTGGTTGACGAAGTATTTTAGGGACCATCACGATCCTGAAAAAGATGGGGTGCCCCTAACCGAGGAAAGTCCGGAGCTGGAGAAGGAAAGATATGCTCGTGTCTATCTCATACACATGATAGGAGGAGTGTTCTTCTCCAAAAAATCGAGCAATTTAATTAGTTGTGGATGGCTTAGGATCCTCCTTGGTAGTTGGGATGCGATGGGGGAGTTGAGTTGGGCATCCTCTTGCCTAGCTAATATCTACCACCATTTGTGCAATGCATCTCTCAAAGCTGTGAGGGAGGTCAGCGGCGCAATGTTCATTGTCCAGTTTTGGGCTTGGGAGCATCTGCCGTGGATTGCACCGCTCCAATGTCCCGACAAGAATTTGGGTCCCGATCATCCCCTAAGACTCGAAGCTTATGGTTGTAGGTAAATTTCTCATACCCCATCATGATTTTAATAACACAATTTTCCTTATGTTTTAGCTTATTTTAATTGAGTGTATTTTTATTATCGTCTAATTAATAAGGTGGGTTGGAGCCTCAACATGCGACAACCTTGCCCAACACAAGTTGGTAGAGTATCGGGGGAGGCTAGAGCAACTTTGGGAAGGAGAGGTAATTAGAATACTTCTAAGTGCTATAACTTTTTTTCATGGAGTACATGTATTTTTCCAATCGGATTTAACTTAAGTTACTATTATTTTTTTTTTTTTGTATATCAAATTCGATCCATACCCGGCGAACATCGTTCATTGGCATTTACAGCAATTCCCCGAGAATATCGGCCAATGGTGCACGAGGGTCCCTCTCATTTTTTTAGGGACCGTGGAGTGGCACCTGCCGGATCGATGCCTTCGTCAGTTTGGTCGGGAGCAGTGCATTCCGTTGGAAGTCCCCGAGAGTCAAAGGGCGTTACACCACCGAGATGGTCGGCAAGGTACTCACGATTGGACCACGAAGTTGGCGGAAATGATCGCGGTATGGGAGAACCGACAACTTCAGGATATTGTCACTCCAACAAGTGTGGGTCGAATTGGGTATCATGACCCATACATGGATAGATATCGGCAAACATCGGTTCGATACGTGACTCCGAAGGGTGCGGCCGATGGTGCATTGGTAAGTATATTCCATCTAATAAGATTAAATTTATTGCGTGTTTCATGCTGTCACATCATTAGTCTTATCTTGCTAACCTTTTTATGTGATTTAGGCTGATGTGATCGAGCGGATCAAAGAGTTGACCCATGGGAAACATGAAATGGGACGTGAAGATGTGAGCTTCATCAGGAGGATGACAAACAATCTGCTTGGCTGTATCAGAGCACAAGGTCGTGATCATCGTAGATACCCACCCATACCCGCACCGGTGCCACCTTCGGTACAAGTTGATGTCCCCCACCCCCACCACCATACGAGAGAAAGAAAAGCAAGAAGGTTCGGGAAAGACCTCATGTGCCCGAGATAAGGCCGTTGGAGGCGTGAAAAGTGCCAACCCCTTTGGTTGTGACATACGGTGGCGGTCCGAGCTCACATCAAGATCCCCGCCCGAGCCACTCCCAAGAACCCCACCCGAGCTTGTCCCAAGATCCCCGCCCGAACCACTCCCAAGATCCCCATAATGATCCCCGCCTGACCTACCATCATGATCAATTCCTGAGCTCATACCATGATCCCCGCCCGAGCTACCATCAATCCCCTCCGAGCTACCATCAATCCCCATATGATCCACACCCGATCTCATACCACGATCCCTGCCCACCATACTATGATCCCTGCCCAAACTTCCTCCACGACTGCGCATCACGACTTCAATCCTATTCCTCGCCCTCGTCAGCCATGGCCTCCTACCCCTCACCATATGAGCGTTGATGTCTCCCGCTCGACCCCGGAAGCGCCGCATACCACGGATTGACGCCGACACAACACCGACGAGCGCCCTAACACTAGGACTGGGAAACAGTCCGGTTCGGGTTAAACCGGACCGGATTGACCCGGTTTTCTTACAACCGGATTGGTCATATGCCCAACCGTAGACATGATTGGATTGGTACACGGTTTTAACCGTGATCGGACTGGATTGATCCGGTTTCAACCCAAAAACCGGATCTCCTTTATTCAATCCCAAAACACAGCAGTTTTTATATAAAAAAAACACAGTTGTTTCAATAACAAAAAGTCCAATTAGCCTTCTCCTACCAACCACACGTACAATCCCTAATCTATTCCTACTTCCCAAAAAATCCACCCTATCCTTCTTTTAATCTACCTTGGCGATTCTTCTTCGCCCTCTTCCTCTCCCTCTCCCTCTTCTGGATCAAACAAAACACAATAAAAGGATCGCCTTCTTCTCCCTCAAGCACTACTCTGGCTCGCCCTACCGATGAGCTCGATTGAAGTTAGAGAGGCGAGAAGAGTTGGATCTGGATAATCGATTGAAGTCGCAAGAGCCGGGAAGGGGAGATCGAGCGAGAGAGGGAGCATGCGAACTCTGCATAGGAGAGGCATGTCGTCGCGGTCGTTGCGTGTCGATCGATCAAATCTCCTCGTCGTCACGGCCGTCGCGTGCCAATCGATCAGATCTCCTAGCCCTCGTCGTCGCTGCCTGGCGAGTTCTGGTGGCGGAGTGGCTATGGTTGGCAAAGTGATGGAGGGAGCCAATTGGGCGATGATAAGAGCTTGGATTTTCTTTCTCCTTCTCCTCCTCTTCGTGTGTGGGTCTGTGTCTCTGTGATTGGGAATGAGAGAAGTTTGAGGGTCATAGGGGAAGAGAAGAATAAAGAAGTTGGATCGATTAGGGTTTGGGAAAGGGACCGTGGGCTGGGCTGTGATGTAAGTGAGGTGGGCTGGGGATGGGTTGTGATTTAGCGGGCTGGGCTGGGGGCTGAGATTTATTTATTTGTTGCTATCCGGTTTTTCCGGTTTTAACCGGATTGGACCGGGGCTGTGGGCACTACAACCGGCAACTGGATTGGATTGGTTGGGATTCGGTTTTCACTTTCAACCGACATGGTTTTAACTGGCCGGTTTCCGGTTTGACCAGAAAACCGGGACCGGATTCCCAGTCCTTTCTAGCACGACCCATCGAAGCTTGCCACCGCAACCACCGATGGTCACTCCCGTTGGCCGTCGTACAAGGAGCCAGAAAACATTGCAGCCCCCTGAGTCCCAGGGACTTCCTTGAGATGGATTTTTAGTTTTATCATTTTAATTGTTGTTTTTAGTTATTTTTAATTATATGTACTTGAAACCCTTCCCTCCTATTTTAGTTTCTTTAATTGAGTGTTGTTTTAGTTTTTATTTCAGTTCTAAGTACTTGGCTTTCTCTATTTTGATCGTGTTCACTTAAGGCTTGAGTGTTAACTGATGGTTATTTGCAAAACACGAAAGTTTCAAGCATCATAGCTCTAACTCTGACAATAATTGAAAACATACATAACAAGTTCCAACAAATGAAAACCGCAAACTATGTCGCATTAGCTGAGCCCCCCACATCAGGACCCAGATTTTGCGGACCAATCGGACCTGGACAACTTCATTTATCATGCCCTGGAACTCTGCATACTGAACATTGTCTTGGGCCTCGTGGTGGTCTTCCACTTTGATCCATTTCGTTCTGAATTCTCTTTTTCCTCGGTCGACCCGGTTCACGCCTCTATCCGAACGGCGGGATTATCAACTTTCCTGAGTACACCGGCCAATAAGCTTCATCAGGCAATGCACGGAAACTCCGTCCATAGCAATTTTTGAGTGAGTCGATATTGAAGAATGGACTGACGAAGTGACGGGGGTCTTTGCTCCTATTTTTAATTACAACCATTGCATGAGAACATGGCCACCCTTTCCCCTGATACTTCTGGCATGAGCACTCACCCTGTTTTGTCCTGAAATTTACCAAAACTTCATGGCGATGGCCCCCGCATCTACCATCCTCATGGTGTCCGGTCGTCACGCTAAACTCGCCAGTTGCTCGATTCATAACGGTTACACTATGTCGACTACTCTTCCGATTGTCATGCTCCAGTATTTCCGTGACTTTATTGGCATGGACCTTTCCCTGTCCTCGTTCATCCTTGCCTAGTGTAGTCGATTGACGAACCATCCATTCGTTTTCCAGAAAGTCATCTCCACAATGGCAGAGATTGGCATCGCCCGAACACCCTTGTAAGCAGAATTGATACTCTCTGATGAGTTCGTTGTGGTCATACCCCATCTTGTACCTCCGTCTTTATGAAATGTCCACATGGATAGGTCGTGTCCATCCAGCCACTGTGCCCCTTCAGGGCATAACTCGCGCGTCTTCTGCAACTTCTCCTGGAATTTTTTCTCTTGGTATGCAACAGCTGAGGTAATCACAATCAAGTATTACGTTAGTAATAATTTGGAAAATGATTACAATTCGAACAACCATTGCAATGTGAACCATATCCGTTACTAGGATAGGTTTTTGGGGCAGGGGAAACTTGAAAGCAACCAAAGAAAAAACACTTGCTCAGAAGTACTGCAACTAATAGACCCTACCCACGAATCAGGCACGAATTGCAGAAATGAAGGAGTCCGAAACAAAATCGGACTTGGGAAACCCCTTGTGTTGTTATAGTGACAACACTAGTCTTCCACCAATAGGAAGGTAGGGATGTGATGACTTTTTATTAGTTGAGTTGACCTAGTGTAAAATCAAAGCAGGGGTATAATTGTCATTATGAAAATATGTTTAAATAAAAATAAAAAAAATATTTTTTATTTTCTGCTAAAAAATTTGGTTGCCAGAATTTTGCCACAGGTCGCCGGAAACTGGTCGTCGGTCACCGGAATATGCTTTTTATCACCGGAATATGCTATTTGTCGCCGTAATATGCTTACCGATGTCGGAATATGCTTACCTGCGTCGGAATCTAGTCATCGGGGCCGGAATATGCCTATCGGCGTCGGAATCTGCTCACTGACGGTCACCGGAGTTTGGTCAACGAACTTCGTTGACCGGTCAACGGTCAACGATCACCGGATGTTATGGTCTGCATTGTGAGATTTATGGTTTGGTTTCTCGTATTTTTTGTATGCCTTTTGTGGTTTGCTTTATCGTGTTTGTGGTTTGCATTGAGAAGTTTCTGGTTTGTTTTCAAAAACTTTGTGGTTTGCATTGTGAGGTTTCTGGTTTGTTTTAATATATTTGTGGTCTGCATTAGGACGTTTATGGTTTGCTTTTTTGTGGTTTGATTTACTGTGTTTGTGATAGCATTAGGAGGTTTCTGCTGTGCTTTCCAAATGTTGTGGTTTGCTTTGTGAGGTTTGTGGTTTGTTTTAGGAGATTTGTGGTATGCATTAGGAGGTTTCTGGTTTGCATTAAGAAGTTTCTGGTGTGCTTTCGAAACTTTTTTGGTTTGCTTTGCGAGATTTCTGGTTTGTTTTAATATATTTGTGGTATGCATTATGACGTTTTTGGTTTGCTTTACCGTGTTTGTGGTTTGCATTAGGGGGTTTCTGGTTTGCATTATGAGGTTTTTGGTGTGTTTTAGAAATAGTTGTGGTTTGCTTTGTGATGTTTCTAGTATGTTTTAGACAATTTATAGTCTACATTAGCAAATTTCTGGTATGCTTTCTAAATAATTGTGGTATGCTTTTGTAATATTTGTGGTATGTTTTATAAGATTTATGATGTGCATTCCAAGACTTTTGATGTACTTTCAAGTCAACTTGATACTATTCGTTCTCCAGCCACAGAAGCGGAGGGTCTTGCATTTGAGTGATGGAGCTGAATTCCTGTAGCCTTGACCGCAGCTGGGAGTCGGTGTTAATTGGGATGATGCCACATCATGCAAGGCATCATACATGACAAGTATTTTTTTGGCTGAAAGTTGAGACCTATACATGTTGTAAACTTCCATCACCGCCTGCAAAAACACAAACAAGATTGAGCCCCAGTGATGCTCCAATAAACAATTAAGACATGTATATGCAAGCAGCTCTACTTCCAGAATGATTCACATAAATCAAGGAGACTCTCCTCCTGCTCTGAAACTAAGATTCATTTAGGACACGATGACGGTGACGGTGACGATTACCTGAAACACCGCCGTCGCATCCGCCCCTTGTAGGAGAGAAAGTCGGCTTCTTTGGGATAGTGCTTCTCCGTAGGTCCGACGATTTGTCGAAATCCATGGCTGTCGTTACTCTGATGATGGCGACACGGTGACGATTACCTGAAACACCGCCCACAACGAGACGATTAATTTCCCAGCAGATTTGCAGCAACAGTCAAAATCTCCCACCGACTTTCGCAACCGCAGCGACCTCATGTATTCAAACCATTTGTGTTGATTCAGTCTCCGCTCTCGTCGTCGGCCCAATCTTTGTCGATTCCACAGCCTCAGCAATGAATATGAAGGGAGACGAAATCGAATCGAAGAGACACATGATGATTGTGCTCCTGATGGTGACGTCCCTCGACTGGATCGGCTGGTTCCCGTTCTTTCTCTACGACACTGAGTTTATGGGTTGCGAGGGCGGCGCCGCCCTGGGAGTCTGCGTCGGAGCGTTGCGCCCTGGGAGTCTGCGTCTGAGGAAGTATACGTCGCCGGCCGGCAACGGGAGGAGCCTGAGAAGGACATTAGTGGTGGGGATCGTCGGTGGAAGGCTCGTGTGGAGGCATTGATCGGCGCCGGAACAAAGAAGGAAAGAGAGGCGGAGGAGAAAAGGTAGGCGAAGACGGAGGAAAAACCCAGATCGGGGAAGGGAAAATTGGGGCATCGGAAATTAGTGGAGGAGAAGATTTTGATTTTATTTTGTTTTTATATTAATTTACCTTTTTGTCCTTAATAATTGTTGTTGGTACCGTAACAACATACGGACTGTTGTTATACTATCTTTTCCCTTTTATATCGGCTGCTCCACACGACAGGTTTCCTCCAATTCGTCCATTTCATTTCTCTCACAAATGTCCATATATTTCTCCTGTGACCTGCCAATTTAATTTACAGAATCTCTATGTTTATGTCGATCATCAAAACAAGAGAGTATTCAAAGCTTCTGGTTGCTATCTATATTCATGGACACGGATAGTTAGCCAAATGATAGAAAGGGAGTAAATTGTGTCTATGGGATGTCGGCATATACTTCTTTGAAGTATCTTTGACCTCTGGTGTATTATATTTCTTTCATCCAAATAGTAGGACCAACATATTAAGGTACAATTAAACTTTTATGGTCAATTTATATAGGTTTTTTCCGCATACAGTACAGTATTCTTTAAAATGATTTAAAGCAATCCATCTATTAACAATAGAGGAAAAATGGTTAAGCCAGGACATGGAACCAAAACTAACTTATCATTGCATATGATTCTAAGCTTAGGATAGGGTCAGTAACATTTGGTTACTAACCTATGAGTAACTAAATCTGGACCATTAGATCTAAGTGGACCCAGAAAATTCAGATCTAAGGATTGTCAATTAAAAGCATTTTATTTTCTCTAGTTTTCATAATCGACTCTTATCTTCTTCGTTTTAACTCGGATTTCAATTTTTTTTTTCACACATGGAACGAGTTCGTTGTGCTGTACAAAATGAGATCAATTTTCAATATATTTCGAGAAACTTTTTTTTTTACCAACTACATACCATATGCCATATGGTAACTTCTTCATTTTTAAATCGTTTCTGAAAACGTTTGCTCAGAAGGAACGAGTTCATCATGATCTATTGAATTTACAAATTTCTGGGTGAAAAAAAATACTGGACCAAAAATTATCATACTTTACCACTATGGTATGTGGGTGGTAACTTGTGGTAAACAATGATGAAAGTCGTAAATGACAGTTAGTATACTCCTACTATCATGTATTCAACCTTCTTACCATATTGGTATGTTCGTAATACTGGTAAAAAAGTATTCAATTTTTTTGTACTAAAAATATATCAAAGTGGATATAATTTTAAAGAGCACATTTAATCTGATTCATCAATCGTCCGTGAAAGATTAAAGGGGAAAATACAAAAGACTTTCCAGGAGAGAGGGGATGCCGATGTCATGCAGATGTGGACATGTTACTGATGATTACTCACCATAAGAGTTACTGACCTGATCCGCTCCCCTATTTTAAGTAAAACTGTTTACATTTTGAACTTTTATTAATTCAAAGATTAGTCAGTTGTTTACATTTTGAAATTTTATTTATTCAAAGATTAGTCAGTCATGCTTAGAAAAATCTGTAGAAGTAATTTCCCTTCTCAATTTGAAAGGAGAAAGAGAGAGAGATCCGTTACCGGAAAGGAGACGAAGAAGTTAGAAAGAAGAGCGGCGGTTAGGCAACAGAAGTACAGAACTAACTCTATGTTTGGCCCGATTTTTAGAAGTGCTTTTCTGCTTCAAAAGGAGAAGCAGAGCCAAACACCTATGAAAGCTTGGTTTTTGAAAAGCCGAAAAGCGCTTTTGTATAACATAAAAGCAGAAGGTCCGATTTGGAGCTTCTGCGAAAAGCTGTTTTGAAAATACAAGATTATCCTTACCATATTTTAATTTTATTTCATAAAATATAATTTTTCCTCATTTATATCATTTTAAAAATAAAATAAATTATAAAATCATATTATTTAAATAAAAGAAATCTAACAAGATCGATTTTGACTATTTTTTATTGTTCAGAATTTTTATTCATATTTTATATTATAAGTCCTTTATAGTCATTTTACATAACCTCTCATATTAAAAAGCACTTGTAATAGTTTTACAACCAAACACTCAAGTGATTTTTTTTAAAGTATTTATCTCAAAATTTCAGCCCGAAGTTGCTTTTCAAAAGCGGGCCAAACTTAAATTAAAAAAGCGGAACGACGGCACGCTCACCACCAAATATTACCCCCCCTCCCACCCCGCGATTCTCTTCTCCTTGCCTCCTCCTCCCGGCCGCCTTCCGAGGGCTGTGCCGGTGTGATTCTCCAGCCGCCAGCCGACCCTTGCTTCCCGTCTCGCAATTTGTGAATTTCAGGTGATTGTTTGTTCCGATTTGATTGCGTTTCCTTTTTTTCGATTTCCGACGCCGCGTTTTCCCTCCAGTGCCAGGATCCCGAGGTTTCGATCGGCGGAAGCTCATTCCGTCGTCGGAGTTCCGGGTTTCCTTGTTCGATCTGCATCAATCTTTTGCGGAATTTTTTCACTTAGAATATCCATCGGATTTCGGTGGACCTTTTTCTTTTTCTAGTTTTTTGCTTTCTTCCGTTACCGTGTGATTGAAGTGTACGTACGTGGGTTTTTAACATGAATGCTATGGTCATTCTTCTTCTTCTTCTTCTTCTTCTTCTTCTTCTTCTTCTTGCCGTTTGCTTTGGGTTTGCCGTTTCTACGAAGTTATTGCCAGAGTATTTGAGCTGGAACGGGGTCATGGGCGGCAGCTCAAGTGCCAGTCTAACTCCTGCTGTTTACTTTGTCTTTCTCGTTCAATTGGCATCGCTTTGATCAACGCTCGAGTAATCACCGATTGACTGCGTCCCGTTTCAATCACATTTCATACTTAACTTCTTTCTACTTCGTTTCAATTTCAAAGCTTTAAGATCTCCGAAAGCCATTAGGACTCGGCATTTATGATAGGGTCTGCTCATTCCATTGCAGTAAAGGGCCTTGATATTCAATATTTCGATTTGGTGCAGATTTTGACCATTTTGTTCATTGGTTGACTGAATGAATTGAGGGGCAGGATTCCCTTGGATTGATGTAGGGATGCAGAGATCACGGAGGGATTTTCTGCAAAGAAGAGCTTCTTTAGAGAAGGATACTGGTGGGAAGAATCGGTTGTACAAGCTTTCTTTGTCTTTGGTTCTTCTTTTGTGGGGGCTTGTTTTCCTATCAAGTCTGTGGATCAGCCAAAGTGATGGATATAGAGGTAAAAATCTCTTAAGCTTTACCGCTGATTTAAGAATTACTTTAATTAGTTATGCCTGAGGATATGTCAAGTACATGAAACCCTTATCTTGCACTTTCGACATATTCTATCAGTCTCTTTTGCTTGATATGCTAAATAGATGAGGAAACCCCATGTGTTTTCCTCATTTTGGTGACTTTGGTTAAGACTTTGTTGGGAGGAGCTGACTGTCCAGATGATCATTATCTAGACGCAGGCTACCAGATTATTGGTGGTCTGACCACAGCTGATTGTTTTCTTTAGAAAACGAAAACTGATCAGAGTAGCTCAACTGCTCTACCTCACTTCCAAAGTGTTGTTTTGGGTACACGTGACAGGGAAGATAATAACATTATCACTTCCAAGTAAAAGACTGGCTTTCGATTTGGGATTTTGCATTTCTTGCTAAGCAAGAAGTTGCTTTAATGCACTGTTGATATATTCAATTTTCAATTGCTTTTTCTATGAGGAACTAATTTGGATTTTTGCTATTTATGTCCTTGGTTGTCAGATGGATCTACAGAAACTTCACAGGATGTGGGAGTATCGACTTGGACAGAAGAGAAACTTCAAAATGGAAAGAATTATGATTCAGTACATAAAGAAGTCAGTGAGCATTCTGACGAGACTTCATGTACATATCCTGCTGCAACGAAAGATCCGAATGAGGTTATTGCTGAAGGTAACAGCAATTATGGACTCGATCTTCGCCATCAGGGGGAAACCCGCGGTGGGAGACCAGGAGATATAGGTCCAAAGAACGATCGCCTCTCGCGAGTTGTCACTCTTGGGCTTGATGAATTCAAAAGCCGTGCTTTCAGCTCCAAAACCAAAACAGGAACTGGTAAAGTTGTACACAGAATGGAGCCGGGAGGGAAGGAGTACAACTATGCTTCAGCTTCAAAAGGAGCAAAAGTCTTGGCCTTTAACAAGGAAGCAAAAGGGGCCTCAAACATCCTAATGAGAGATAAGGATAAGTACCTCCGCAATCCGTGTTCTGCAGAAGAGAAGTATGTCATAATCGAGCTCTCAGAAGAAACTTTAGTAGATACTATAGAGATTGCGAATTTCGAGCATTACTCATCGAATCTGAAGGATTTCGAGGTGCTTGGTAGCTTGGTTTATCCAACTTCAGAATGGGTGAAGCTGGGGAACTTTACAACTGCCAATGTGAAGCAGGCGAGAAGGTTTGTGCTTCCAGAGCACAAATGGGTGAGATATCTGAAATTGAATCTTCTGAGCCATTATGGATCTGAGTTCTATTGTACGCTTAGCCTTTTCGAGGTTTATGGGGTTGATGCTGTTGAGAAAATGCTGGAGGATTTGGTATCAGTGCATCAGAAGGTTTTTGTGCACGGTGAGGAGGGTACTGCTGAGCAAAAATCATCGGTACACTCGCAGGGGGTTGATTATCATCGTCATCAGGACACTTTTAAAGAAGATGAGCCTGAGTTTTTGTCAGTCGAAACTCCTGATTCGAAAACCAAAGTGGCTACTGATACGGTCGAAGGAATTCCTTATCATCAAGCTGGGAGGAGTAATGGTGACAGCGCACTAAAAATACTGATGCAGAAAGCCCGTTCGCTCGACCTCAGCCTCTCCATCTTGGAACGGTATGTTGAGGAAGTTAACTCCAGGTATGGCAACATTTTCCAAGAGTTCGACAAAGATATAGCACAGAAAACTTTGCTTCTGGAGAAGATCAAACACGACGTAAAGAGTCTCCATGACAGCCAGCAACTTATGGCAAGTGGCTCTTCTGTTCATTCTGATTGCTTTGTGTTGGACCGGACACCAGAGTGGTATTTGTCCCAACTATCACATGTTACTGACCACCGCTTTTCATTCTTTCAGGCTGGAGAGGTTAACGATCTTGTTTCTTGGAAGTCTCTTCTTACAACGAAAATGGATCATATCCTGAAGGACAACCTTGATCTCAGGTTACTTCCTCTTCCTCCCTTACCTCTAACCTAGTGTTGCAACAATCGACCAAACATTGTTTTATAATTCATCTTGTTCAATGTATTGCCAGAACGAGGATTGAGAAGGTTGAGGAGAATCAAGTGTGGCTCGAGAACAAGGGTATAGTCGTGTTCTCGGTGTGCTTGGTTTTCGGGTTGGTAGCAATTTTGAGGGTGTTAGTAGAGATGTTACAGATGACGGTATTTAGCGACAGTTTGTACTGGAAATTTTCCAGTTTGAGCTGCTCTTCCTGGATGGTATTGCTCCTGAGCTGTAGCATTATAATTTTGATACTCTCGCTATAGTTATTTCGCACAGCATCGGTTACAGTTTTTCTTCTGATATAGAGGGGTAATATAGAGGAGATAGACCACACGGAAAAAGGGGCTACAGAGTAACTTCTTCATATTTATCTTACAGTTATTATAGTGGACGCAGTTTACTTTATCTATGGTGAAAGTGTCAGTATTACTGCTAGCTAGTTAAGGGCATAGCACTAATGAAAAAGAACTTCAGGCCAAAACACCACAGAACTAACACAATTCCATCAAACACATCAAAGGGTCACAAATGGCACACACAGTTCATGCCATTTCGTCTGTCTGAGTGACTTTTACAAACTGCAACGCGCCAACATCAATATATTCATTATATATTGTCTTAGTTACTGGCAAACATAGCCCTTTCAGATTATCACAAACAACTCAAGTAAACACAGTCATCAGCAAGTGAAGAATCGTTCTCTAGCGTGCCTCGTACTGAACAACTGCAACCAAAAGCACACAGATGCTGTGTTAGAATCATTGAGCAGCAATGTGAAAGAACTTTGTCAGTAAGATGGCGTGAACTAAAATGCAGAACAACAACCAGGAACAGTACAAAATGCTTTCGCACTCCCATCGCTACTTGAAACCCCAAAGTGTGTGCTTATTTAGAGGTAGCAATGACGAAATTCGGAAAGTGTCTTTTGTCCCCCCAAAAAAAGAAGAAAAAAAAAAGGATGAAAAGTATCTCATCACGATAGGAGATACAGTGTACAGCTTAATATCTGTCAAGGTAACCCAAGTCACAACCTTTAGCATTCAGATTTCTCCAATTACACTTTCTCAGATTGTAATGCGGTGAAAAGATGAGCCTACAAGCATGGGCGATATAGGAATGGAGATAGGGAATCCTCCATCCTACCAATAAAACAAAAGAGCCCAAAAAGGGAGCATCACTTGAATCACGAGTTCACGACCAGTGGAGTAGTGATTGAGAGCGAGAATTAAACCCAAGGATAGCACATCAACCCTATTTCTCGCGATTGAAATAGAGTAGGGCAAAGGGAAAGAAGAATTACTTCGGCGGGTGCGCTTCTTGTAGAGGATACGATAACCGCACTCTCGGCACTGGATGACATCGCCGGGCTTCAGAGTGTTCTCCGTCCCACAATCTACGACCACAGAAAAAAAAAATAGACACAGAATCCATTAAACCATCAGAAGTTGGAGCGAGACTTCTTCACGGGAACAAGCAAAGAGATGAGAAGTTGTTCTTGTTTTTTGTGTTACCTCCACAGATGTAGCTGACTGGCTCTGGCTGAGGATCCATGGCGACCGAAATCTCTGATTGCTGTCTGGGAAGGAAGGGGACTGACGGCGGGAATCGCAGTCTTCGCGTGAGGGCGACGAACGGAGATCCAGTTCGGTTATAAATAGGGGTTTGGGACGTTGGTTGAGTCCCGCGGAAATTTTAAGGTAGAGCACGGGCCCAAAGCCCAATTGCTTCGGTTGGGTTTAAGCATGTTTTTCTTTAAACAACGCTGGGTTCGAGACAGGCCCGGCCCTCTGGATGTTTGGCTGGGTGTAGGGTTAGGTCTGGTACTTTTTTATCGACAAATTGATTAATTATTCAATGAGATACTTTTTTCTTTACTTTTTAATACATTTGCATTATACTCTTTTTATGGACTGCATATGATAAAACTGAAGATGTAGTGTGATCGAATTAAAAGAGTATAATAGAAAAAGAGGATGTAGTATGATCAAAAATAAAATTCGTTATTAGAAAAAAACATATCAAATTATACATCAATATATTCTAAACTATATTGAAACCCGGCCCGTTGGATGGATACATTTCACAATTTTTAAAACAGAAATAGTAATTGTATGAATTTAAATACTATTTTGTTAGTACCTTATAGAATATAAAACATTCCATCTAAAAAAATATATGGAAAATAACCTACGTCATTAGAATTTTTCAACATTTTAACTCATGCAATGATGCAAAGAAGCCAAATCCTATGAAAATTATATAACCACATTTTATTTAACTATTCCGAATTAACATTATTGCAAAATTTGTCCAAACATACGTTAATGTCAGTTGTTCCCTTGTCTTAATAATGATAATTATTAAAAACTTGAATTTATATTTTGCTCCTTTTGTGAGGATGCCAATTTTCTCTCAAAGTTTTATTTTTTACAAAAATGCTTTCTTTGCATGTTTACTTGAATAACATAAATAAAATATATCAATTGTACAAAGGAACATATTTTTATTTGGGACCATAAAAAAGCAGAATTATTCAATCACTTGAATTTTTTTTTTTGGCTTACACGATAGAGTTTTCCAATAATCAGATTGAGTCATCTATGGAAGTTCTTATTGAAATTAAAACCAAGACTAAAGCAAGGAAGTTGAACTCTGAAAAAATTAATCAAGTTACACTTTACTTCACTACATGTGGTCACACATTAGAGCGATTTTCTTTTGGCTTCTTTGTCATTAGCCCACCACCAACAACATAATTGTTTCAACCATTAACAACATAATTATCTTTATTGTCGATTCTACTATTTCCATAATTAAAATATGAATTCACTTATGAGATATTTAATTTTCTATTCTCTCATTAATGTGATTTTCACTCAATTACCTCAATTAGTAGAAGAAGGGAAGGAGGGTGTCCTCTTGCCACTATTTTGAAATAGTTTCTCAGCATCACCCAACTTCAAAAAATCTTAATCTTATAAACTATAAAACCATATATACTCAATATTTTTCTTCAAAACATCAAGTTAGATTGAGAATTACTATTCAATTCAAAAGTATAATTGCCCAAAACCCCTCCACCTTTGCAACATTGCTTACCCTCCACTTTATAATTGTCCCTTCACTACTTTGCATAAACTCGTGTAAACAATTCTAATTAGATTATAATAATAAAAATCATTAAACCCATTATTTTCCTACAATATAACTCATATAATTATGGAAGTTACATGTCTTTCATAAAATTAATAGGCACAATCTTAACAATAATTGAGATAAAAATATATTTAATGGCTAAATCATTGAGAGAGAACATCTTAGACATATTGATGTTGTTATTTTTTGGCATAATACTGTGAAACTATTTCCTTCAACATATAGAATTCTTTCTACCAAAAAGATGTATTCTAAATTCAAACTTAGTCATTCATTGGGTCGGTATGTGGCTCTAATTGTAGAGTAGTATTCTTAATGAGTGACACTCTTGTGAGTTACCACAGGCAGAAATCAAGTGACAGTTTTATTCAAAATCGATTTTTGCATTAGTCATCAATTTAGCATTTGAACTTGTTGGGGGAACAAGTATGGGCCAAGGGGCAACCCAAAGAAGCCCATGGGGGCAAGGGCCTTGGGCCTAAAGGCGCGTGGCGAGGGGCCCTAACAACCAAGGTAGTGTATGGGGCAGGTGGGACCGGACACATGGCAAGAGGTGCATAGGACAAAAGACACCCAACGGTCGGAAGTGTACGAAAAGCTGGCCACATGATGTTATGCGCCTCGAACTCCTGACGAGGGTGTCAGGTGGTCGAGGCGCATACGCAAGGATGGTATGACACATTTATGGCAGACCTGACACAAGGCGAGAGCGACGGATACCGGTCGACCTCGCTTCGGGTATAAATAGTGAAGTAGGTAAACCTCATTTACTCAGTTTTGCTTCTCTTACTAGAACTGTTCTTCACTTCTCTCTCTAGAATAAGGATTCTCACTTGGGCGTCAGAGTGCTAATGGACCTATCTGGTCCGCTAGGTGCTTGTGTGTGCAGGCGGAAGTGCGCGTGTAGGAAGTGCAGTAGGAAGTGAGGCGCGTGACATGAAGAGGAGGGTTGTGGTGCATAAACAATTGGCGTGCCAGATAGAGGGGTATAACCGCAAGAAAGCATGGAGGCTCCCGAGTCTGGCGAGAAGGAAGGAGGCCCGGAGTTGCACGAGCGGGGGACAGATGGATCAAGGGAGGCAGAAGCGCACGACGGAAGGGTGAGTCCGCGCGTTGAGGAGAGCGCATAGACGGAAGGCGCCCCGCTCACCAAGGAGGAGTTGATTCAAATCATCGAAAGTCAAGATCAGGCCCTTCAGATCGAGGTTGAGGCTCTCAAGAAGGGCGGGGGTGACCTGCTCACGCCCGGGTCAAAGCAGAAGGAGCGAGACGACGACGGGGAAGGAGCGTCCAGCCTCGCGAGGCGCACAAAAGAGATGGGGCACTTAACTCGACACCTGGAGTCGGACTATGACGATTACAACAACTAGGCGCAGAGGTGCGCGGGGAAGAGTTGGGGAGTTCAGCAGCTGTTAGCCAGAAACATCCTGGCTCAACAGCCAATCTCCGTTATACCCGCCTTGCCAAGCTACGATGGCACGACGGACCTGGAGGACCACTTGAACAATTACTTCACGAAAATGCAATTGTACAGTAGCACCGACGCCACGATGTGTCGTGCATTCCCCTCCACGTCCACAGGGGTGGTGTTGGATTGGTATCACCAGATAGAAGAAGGACGTATCGATTGTTTTGAGCACTTCGCTTTCCTGTTCCTGTCAAAGTTCGCGAGCCGGAAGCGTAGGACCCTCACTATAAGCGCCTTATTCAGAGTTCGCCAGAGAGAGAACGAACCACTTAGGGAGTTTTACGAGCGATGGATGTCGGTGGTTATGGCGGTGAAGGATGTTAAGCCTCCGGTGCTGGGGTGTTGTGTGAACGAATGCACGACCAGCGAAGAGTTGTGTCGGGCGCTCTCGAAGAGGGACGTGACATCCACTAAGAACCTTGACAGAAGGGTGCCAAAGGTCATTATGTTGGAGGAAACACTTGCGGCCCGTCGATTTGACAGGCGAAAGGGGAAGGTTGAGGAAAGCGAAGGTTATCGCGCGCCATGCGTGCCGTCGGTGACAACAAAAGTGTTCTCCGCGCGTCGAATGGAGAACCCAAGACCTATGCAGAAGAGTGCAGGGAACTTCACATAGCTTGATGACACGCTAAAGAACGTGTTGCAATACATAAAAGACAAGGGGTATCACTTGAGGTGGCCAGGACCCATGAGGGGGCGCCCAAACGAGCAAAATCTCGATAGATATTACGAATTCCATCGTGAGAGAGGATATCACACCGCAGATTGCTACCAGTTGAAATCCAAGATCCAAGGGTTAGTGCACAATGGAATGCTAAACGAGTTTGTAAAGAAAGGTGATGAGAGGGCACAACGGACGTTCGTGGCGCCGGAGGCCCAAGCAAAGACGCCCGTCGCTGAGAGAGAGCCAGAGGGCGCCTTCCCTAAAGAGGAGGTCGCCTTGCCACCACCCCCATTCGACGTAGAGCAAGAGGCCAACCCAAATCGCGTGAGGATGACCATAGAAGCTATCACCGAATCAATAGACCTGAGGCAGAAGCTGGAAGAAGGGAGACGACTGAAGTTGGCCACCGCAAGCGCGAGGGAAGCCATACAAATACGCTTCAATGATGTGCCCAAGGAGGCGTGCCAGACGCCCTCCACTGAAGCGCTGGAAATCCGAGGTGTGGTGGCTGGGTATGAAGTCAAGAGGATGCTGGTTGACACGGGAAGCTCAATGGACGTGTTGTTTTTGTCCACGTTCGAAAAAATGCAGCTGGCCGGCAGCATGGTAGAGCCGGCGGACATAGTGTTGATTCGATTCTCGGGGGCGGCGGCTAAAGTGCTTGGGCGCGTGCGCCTCCTAATGACGTTAGGCGATGAGGCGCATAGCGTGACCCACACAGTAGAATTCGGTATAGTCAACTGCCCTTCACTATACAACGCGATTTTGGGACGCCCCCTGTTAGCCCTCTTTAACGGAGTGGCCTCTTCCTGCCATCAGACATTGAAGTTTGTTACTTTAGAAGGGATTGGAATATCAAGAGGGGAGGCGTCCATAGAGGCGCGTCTGGCCAAAAGGAGCCGAATGTACAATATCGACATGCGCCCCGAGGATTTGCCTAGGGCCGAGGCAACAGACGGGGAAATTCATGTACCACAGGATGATCTGCGCCCCGACAGATGCGTCCCCATCTCGACGCACACGACATGCGATGAGCTGGAACCCCTGGTTCGCTTGTTGAAGGAATTTGCGGATGTGTTTGCATGGAGCGTGAAGGAGATGCCTGGGTTAAGGGTGGAAGTTGCGGAGCATTGCCTGGCAATAGCAAAGGGCGTGCGCCCCATCCAACAGAAGAAGCGCCCGATCTCATTAGAAAAAGAGGAGGCACTTAGGAAGGAGGTGGAGAAGTTGCGGGAAGCAGGGTTTGTAGAGGAAGCCAAGTACACAACGTGGTTGTCCAATTTTGTTTTAGTGCCTAAGGCGACGGGGGAATGGAGGATGTGCATGGATACACCATTCTGAATCAGGTATGCCCCACAGACGCCTACCCCATGCCAAGGATCGACCAGCTGGTGGATGCGACCGCATACCATGAGGCGCTTAGCTTTTTGGATATGTTCTCATGCTACCACCAAATACCCATGTGAGAGGAAGACAGGGATAAGACGACGTTCATGACTCCATTCGGGAACTACCACTACAAGGTGATGTCATTCGGGCTGAAGAACGCGGGAGCCACGTACCAGCGTATGGTGAACAAAGTGTTCCAACATCAAATCGGGCGAAATGTAGAGGCATACGTGGACGACTTGGTCGTTAAAAGCAAGCATAGGATAGAACATTTGGCAGACTTGCGCGACACCTTCCAAACCTTGAGGACACATGATCTGCGCCTTAACCCTTTAAAGTGCGTCTTTGGGGCAAAGGCGGGGAAATTCTTGGATTTCATGATCACAAAGTGTGGCATCGAGGCAAACCCCAAACAGGTGGACGCGATCAGGCGCCCCCAACCCCTGCGCACGCCCAACGAGGTGCAAAGCCTGAACGGACGATTGGCCGCTTTAGGGCGCTTCATACCCCGCTCGGCAGACAAGGGGGCACCCTTCTTCCGAGTACTGAGGAAGGCCACACGATTCAAATGGACGGAGGAATGTGATGAGGCCTTTGAGCTATTAATGACCCTACTGACAGCACCCACAGTTATGACCGCCCCAAGGAGGGGAGAGATGCTCTACATGTACATCGCGGTCTCAAGGATGGCCGTGAGTGTGGTGCTCGTGTCCAAGGAGGGGGAGAATGGAGAGGAGAGGCCGGTATACTATGTGAGCAAGGTAATGGTGGGGGCCGAGACGCCCTACGCGCCTATTGAGAAAGCAGGGTTGGCAGTCGTAACGATGGCGGAGAAGTTGCGTCCTTACTTCCAGGCGCATTGGGTGACGATCCTTACGAACCTTCCGTTAAGAAACACTTTGGGGTCCATGGATGTTGCAGGGCGTATGGTCAAGTGGGCTGTGCAGCTGAGCGAGTATAACATAAGTTATGTGCCCCGCCCCGCGATAAAGGCACAGGTCTTGGCGGAGTTTGTGGCTGAAGGGGTAGTATGCGCAGGGGAAGAAGCGGAAGAATTTTGGCAAGTTTATTTGGACGGCGTAGCAAGTAGGACGACCGCCGGAGCGGGGGTAGTAGTGGTGAACCCTCTGGGAGCAATGCACGAGTTAGCCCTGTGCTTCTCAATCTTAAAAACCAACAATGCGGCAGAATACGAGGCGGTAATCGCAGGGGTGCACACAGCAAGGGAACTCGGGGCTCAGAAAATCCAACTCCGGTCGGACTCCGCACTGGTGGTGAATCAGCTGAACGGAGTGTATGAGGTCAAGGAGGAAGCTCTAGGTGCCTACGTGACTATGGTGAGGGATAAAGGTGCGTGGTTTAAGTGTGTCGAATTCCTCCATGTCCCCAGAGAAGAGAATGCCCATGCGGACAATACGGAGCCTGGAGAAAATCTTATTGAGGTAGGGGTACTACTGGCCAATCATCCGGGCGGATGCGACGAAGCATGTTGCCACCTGTTACCAGTGTCATATACATGCCAACGACATTCACGTCCCAGCTGCGCCCATGCGGGGGAATGTGGGCGCATGGCCCTTCTTGCAGTGGGGTATGGACCTATTGGGGTCATTCTCCAAAGCACCCGGGCAGATGAAGTACTTGATAGTGGCAGTGGATTATTTCTCCAAATGGATTGAGGCTGAGCCCCTTGCGTCCATTACAGTAGTGCAGGTGCGTCGGTTCACAAACAAGAACATCTTCTCTCAGTTTGGGCTACCGGTTGCAATCGTGGCCGATCCTACAAAACAGTTTGATTCCAAGCAGTTCATAGACTTTTGCAACGAGAAGGGGGTGATATTACGCTTCTCATCGGTGGCATATCCCTAAGCGAATGGGCAGGCTGAAGCTGCCAACAAGAGCATACTACACGGACTGCACACGAGACTCCTAGACGCAAAGGGTAGATGGGTCGAGGAGCTCTCGAGCGTGCTATGGGCGCATCGGACGACATACAAAGTGCCAACGGGGGGATCCACGTTTGCGCTCACATATGGAAGCGAGGCGGTCATCCCGGTGGAGTTGCGCATGCCTACCTTCAGGCTGGCAAACTACGAGGCGCAGGCCAACGAGGGGGAGCGCATACATGACCTGGACATGCTCGAGGAGCGATGTGATGTTACCTCCATCCAATTGGAAGCTATGAAGCAGCAAGTTGCCAGGTATTACGACCAGAAGATGTGTCCTCATCGGATAAAGCAGGGGAGCCTGGTATTGAAAAGGGACTTTAGGCCTAAAGCTAGTGAGGGAAAGCTTGTGCCCAAATGGAAGGGACCTTATCGTGTTCGTGAGGTGGTGGGGCCTGCCACGTTCAAGCTGGAGCGCATGGGAGGCAAGAGCATCAAGCGTACGTGGAATGTACAGAATCTCCGAGTTTACCATGGTAAAGGGGATGGGGAGATGTTGGAGTGGCTGTGGGCGGTAAGATGGAGCAGGCGCGGATGTTTTTGTGGGAGGTGTGTTGCACCTTTTATTGTGTGTGTTTTTGCTTATAGGGTAGACAAGGATAGAGAGCATGTAAAGCGCCCTAACCATGTTGTGCCCTTACTCTTGTTCAGATAGTAATTCCAAAAGCGCCCTCCCAGTTGCGCCTTATGTTTGGGAAATTGAAGTCGTAATGCGCCCTCCATAACAATGCGCCATGTGCAATTATAACGCGCCTCAGTACACTGCGCCCTATACAAGTGAACATGTGTAAAGCGCCCTAACTACATGCGCACATGGGAAACTTGTTAAAATAATTTAATTACCAAGGCAAGTGTAAAGCGCTCTAACTACATGCGCCCAAAGAAAAACTTACCAAGATTTAATGACCACCAAGGCAAATGTAAAGTGCTCTAACCAAATGCACCCAAGGGTAGACTCGATAGCCACCAAGGCAGGTGTAACGCGCCCTGGTTAAGCAACAACACGCCCGAAGGTCATGTGCCTCAACTCAGATACGTTAGAATTGAATGTGGAAGAAACTGGGTATTCATGCCAAAGTTAGCAAAATTCATGTTCGAAATGCGGGATGACAAAAAGACAGTAGGCACATGCGCCTTTAAAAAAACATTTGGCTTCATTCCTCGATGTCGACCTCGTCATCATCCGCCTCAACCTCCACGTATCCCCCACCGCCTCCATCACTGGACGCAGCACCATCGGCATGCGAATTCACACCACCACCCGCCTTCGCGCCATCCTCGACCTTAGCTGCAGCTTCAGAGGCGCCTGGCTGGTTCTTCATGGCGGACACGACATACTCAATAAGAGCAATCGCGTCGAACGCCACATCCGGATAGTCGGCGTGGAACTTGGCCCTCAATGTCTCCACTGTGTTGATCACAGTGTTAGCTTGAAGATCCTTACCAACAACTAAGTCCGGATAGTTGGCTAAGTCTTGATCTAGTTGTTGCACCGCAGCCTGGGACCTCTTCAACTCATGCTTGTAGTGCGACCGAGACTTCTTCAGCTTCTTGTTGGCCTCTTCCAGGTCGTCGATGGTTTGGCGGAGCACGCTTTTCTCCTCCAACAGGGCGTCGCGCTCCCGTGAGAGTGCGGCTTGCCCCTCACGGAGCTCTTTCTACACTCCTTCCCACTCGGCCTTATCTGTCTTGGCCTGCGCCTTAGCCTCCTCCTCAACCTCCGCGTGCTCTTTCAGGCGCTCGGCTGCCAACTTTGCTTCCAAATCAGACTTGGCAGCGTCCAGGTCCGCGGGCATGCGCTCAGCGGAGACAGAGGCATTTGTGACCTCTTGAGCAATTTTAGCAATCTCCCGCATGGTGGCTTCACACAGGAGCATCATCCGAGGCGCACAACACAACATAGCGCAACAGTTAGTAATGAAGGGTGGAAGTAAGTTAAGGGAAGGTTTATGCGCCTCGTCACAAAAAGCGTTACCTGGACGCTCATGTTGGTCAGCTTCAGCTAGGGCTTGGCGGGGATCAGGCCGTCTGGGTGCTCAACGACATCGTAATGTGCCCTTGCCATCTGGACGGATGCGAGGACCTCCTTGGCCGCCTTAATAGGGACGTCCACCGACACTTTGGCGAGAGGGCGTCTGGGATGAAAGTATGGGAGAATCACCTGACCGGTGTGCTCCCCAATAGTGGGCTCCACGAAGCTCGGAGGCAGACTGGTCCCGCTTGTAGTGGCGGTCTTGGATTTCTTCCCATGACTGCGCAGAGTAACACCCGCCCTCTTCCGAGACGCGGCGGATGAAGGAGACGGAGGGGTGCTCACCCCGTCGGTCTCCCGAGGCGTGTAAGTAGAGGAAGTGGAAGCGCGATGCTCCGGTTGAGGTGAACCATGACCTGCCCCCTCACCCTCGGAACACGCATGTAAGGGGGAGGAGGTGCGCGCTCCCGACGAGGCGTCTGCGGCTGTAGTACTCCGCACTCTCTTGGGTTCGCCCTCTTGGCCCGAGGCGCATGGCTGGTAGGGGTAGCCTGAGCAGCGTTCACATTATGGAGGAGGTCGAGCTTCGACCTTATAAGGTTGGTCACCGAAGTGAAGTCGGTCCCTGCACCAGGTAAAAAAAACAAAGGCGTGTGAGAAAAGTGCACAATCAACATTGGTAAAGCACGCAGGTAACAAAAGGGCGCATAACCGGCACCATTGCCATAGAATTCGGCTAGAACACGCGCGTATTCGTCATTTAACTCGAGGTCAATGGGCTCGGCGAATATGCACTTGGCCATGGCCTCTTCAGTTTGGCTAAGGGGCTCAACCTTATTAAAGGTGAATCGATTCCCCATGGACCATTGTGAGGTCACAGGGCGCCCGCTCTCAAAGAATGGAACTTCGCGCGGTTTGACGAAGAAATAGGAGTCAAACCACGTGCGCCCCATCTTCACGCAACTACTAATGAAACCGTACCCTAGCTCCGTGCGCCTTTGCAAGCTGATGCTCCAAAACACAACACCTAACAATGGCCAAGTGTAACCAATGAAAGGGACTGCAGTATAGTGGCACAAGTAATAAATATCGAATCCACGGGTCTCTAGAGTTACTATTACTCAGCTTCAGTTCATTATCTAGCAAACTAGATTAAGGATTGATTAACTAAACTACTCTACTAACTAAACTAAGTAAAACTACTAATTACAGTTTGGGAACTCACTTAGGTATGATTCCCCCTAGCTCCTCAATTAGGTCCAAGTTGTAATTCATTTTGGTTGATTTACTGTTGATTAAACTGCGGAAGATCCGACAGTAGCTTGGAATCTCTTAAGCTGACCAAGCCCTCTCAGTCTAACTATCCGGCAGACGACTAGTCTTCACCGGGATAGAAAGCTGAAGCAATAAGCACAGAACTCCACTACTGGAATTGGATTCCAGTACAAAGCAGTAAACTGGCTAACTCTCGTATAGCCAATCTCCTACTACCGAATGATGAGACTCTAGCAACCTAATCAGATTCTATCTATCTCAGATTGCAGCAGAAATCAGGAAAAGTTGATCAGACTTCAATTGACTCAATAAACATGCATCATTCGATTATAATCAAACAATATAGCATCCAAAACTTCATACAAGAAAGATCCTAACTCATGGAACTAGGGTTCCTCAAAACCTAAGTGAAGAGAAGTTACTCCATAGAGAAGAGAGAGACTGCAGAAATCTGATCTAGATCTTCAATCTCCATCTCCAAGCTTGATTCCCGAGCTTCAATGGCGAAGAAATCCTCCAAAATAGCTCCAAGAATGTTCCCAAGTCGCTCTCTCTCTCTAGGGTTCGTCCCTTGGGTGTTTGGGATCCAAAACCCAGCTCTCTCCCTCCTTTGGCTCGAATTTGGGTTAAAAACAGCCATTCCCGACTCGCACGGCCAGGGTGCACGGCCGTGCACATCACCATTCTGGCCGTGCACCTCAAAACGCGGCGTATCAATTAGTTGAACCTCAGCCAACTCACACGGCCAGAATTGTATGTTGCACGGCCGTGCGTGGCCACGCACAATCCCGTGCGTGCCCACGCACAATCCCGCACGGCCAAACTGGTCACTTGCACGGCCGTGCGTGGCCACGCACAATCCCGTGCAGCCTGCTCAGCCTCTGTTTAATGCTTCGTTTCTCCCTCGTCCGGACTCCGAATCAATCGCCGTTTGATCCCAGACGCTCGTAGTCTCGTCCTCTTTCGTTTCATAACAAGCTTGCATGATTCTTTGTCCATAAAGTGAGGTAGAAATCCATTCTTCTTCAGGTCATGCCCGAGTTTCTTCTCTCGAATCGTCAATTGATCTCTGATTGACTTGAAACTTGCGCCTATGCTTCACTTTATGTGCTAGGACCTGAAATGGGACAAAGGAACACAACCTAGCATAAAATAGGCCAAAGACGCAATAATTCAAGCTCAAACAATCAAGAAACAAAGGGGAAAACATGTGCAAATACCGAGTCATCAAATCCCCCCACACTTAACTGTTTGCTTGTCCCCAAGCAAACCTAACTCAAACCAATGCAACTCTCCAGACCTCTATAGCAACAAACAACCCAGATCGTAGGTAGAGGACTTCCTAGATCATTTAGCAGCTTACGAGGTCAACCGACGCACAAGTCATCTCATAACTTCTTCGGCGAGTCGGCATCATGGCAAATAGTGAACAGAGGACAAATGAATTGTGGATGAGGAGATTCTCAAAAACAACAGATCATGGACTCACATTTTTCAAGGTGCTCTATTTTCTGCT
Organism: Linum trigynum; assembly: GCA_964030455.1. NCBI lineage: Eukaryota > Viridiplantae > Streptophyta > Magnoliopsida > Malpighiales > Linaceae > Linum > Linum trigynum. Next base: position 170,786 of record OZ034822.1, on the reverse strand, counting down.
TCTTGAAGATGGTTGAGACCCCTTTTTTTTTGTTTTGCTTGTTTTCTGATATTTTTCTTTTCTTTTCTTTTTCAAGGGTCCCAACCTGCTCTTACCGGCCATGCCAGGAGCGGATGTCTCGAGCCTCGTGCGGGGGAAAGACATGTAAGGGGGCTGGAGGTAGTAGGTGGAAATTGGGAACGAATTCCCGTCTCCCCTTACACACTTTCGCCCTATTCGCACGGGAGACGTTTATTTTGAAGCACATTTTCGAGCACCTGTTACTTTCAAAACATGATACAAGAGTCCATGACAGGTAGAGAATCCACAACACCACACAATTCAAGGGTCCTAAGATCACTAATTCACTCAATCAACCAACTTTATATGAAGAAGAAATGAGACTTCTTAAATGCATCAACATCCTCCATAGTGCTACACTACCTCCCTAGGTTGCATATTACTGTAAAGACTGTCAATTCAAAGCATACTGAGCAGGCAATTGCATGGAACACGTACTTGGAGCCCTCAAATTTAAAAATTTGGGCAGTGAACTAGGCTCCAAGCACACAAACAGCCCAACATTCACCCGCATACATAATCGAACACCCCCCCACACTTAAGCACGACATTGTCCTCAATGGAGGAAAGATAAGGAGGGTAGAACGAAGTTACCAGATCAAGGGTGAATGATGATGAATGGGTCAGGCGGTGCATTCCAGGAAGAGAGAGTAATCAGAACACAAACACCACGCAAAATCTCACAAAGGTTGAGTTATTGACTCTAAAATCAAATAACAAAACTGACTCAACCGAGGAGAAATAGAGAAAGAAATGCAAACCGACTGGTTGGGTTGCCTCCCAACAAGCGCTTCTTTCACGTCGTGAGCCGGACGATGGCTCCTAAGTTTCAGTCCATGCTAGAACCTCCTTGAAGTTGAGGTTCTCGTCGATGAGGTGGAGTCTCAAGTCACGAGCATGTGGTGTGGCAGATGATGAAGGCTCATGTACTTGATGCAGATGAAGTCTCCACCCTCGAGACCTCTTCTTCTCTTCTCTCGTCTCATTGCCCCAAATCAGATATGACAGCATCGATTGGCCGCCATCGCGTCCACCAAGAGGGACCGATGTCGATGTGGCCTTGGTCTGGCAAAGAGACACTGCAAATGGGTCCTTGCCAAGCAGTTCCTCAAAGTTTGGTGGGGATATTACTTGCAACTCATGGCCGGTGCATGCCTCTTCCACCTCAACTTCATCCTCAGCCTGGACGCCAATTGCTTTTTCAACCCCCCTTTCTTCTTCATGTGGTATCACCCCTGAGAAAAGATCAAGAACTCCTTCTGCTTCACTTTTGTCATCCTCCACAACTTCTTTCTGCACCCTTTCTTGCTCTTCTTCTTCCAGCACGAATTGGAGAGCAAGTCTCCATGCAAGGTTCTCGATAAGTTCAGCTTGCATCTCCTCACTCGAGCCCAGCATGTCAGAGCGGAAATGGTGAAAGTTATGATCTACCACCAAAGGATACACTTGATCATGATTATCATGGGAGCTTTCTGTGACAACTTCTGTATGCTCCTCAACATCCTCATGATTGCCTTTTTCTTCCTCCTCCTCTACTTGTATGGCAGCATAAAGGTTGTCTTGAGAAAACTGTGAACAAGCTTTCTCAATGACCTCTAGGTGCTTCTTTATGCTCCGGATGGTATCCTCTGTTTCACGGGGGAAGGAAAAGTCAGTTTGGGCAATGGCCTGGATATGAGGATCCATCTCGGGAAAAGATCTCTCAGGTACTCGAGCAATCTGCTCCACGAGAAGCCTCAATTCATAGTTTGGATCTGGCTGTGGAGTGTAGCATGGCTCTGCAGAATGGCCCGTGAAGGCCGCCATGGGTAACTCCAGATCCGATGGCCCTTTTTGTTGTGGGAGGAGTTCTTCTTGATAAGGAGATTGTTCTTGATATGCCCAGGGGTCTGGTTGTTCTCCGTAGAAAGGGGGTTGGTACTGGAACCCGAATCCATAGTCTTCTCCTCCTTCATTGCTCCAGGGAGTCTCAGGGTAATACCACTCGGATGGTGGTGGATACCCCCACTGGTTGGAGAAGCCATTAGGATCCATGATTCAGATCTGCACCAATAAAAACAAAAACACCCAAGTGAAAAGCAAGGGTGGAAAAGAAAAGAAAAGAAAAACGCTAAAGTAACAAACTTCTGCCTTTCCTAATACTCTAGAAAGTCCCCGGCAACGGCGCCAAAAACTTGATGCTCCAAAACACAACACCTAACAATGGCCAAGTGTAACCAATGAAAGGGACTGCAGTATAGTGGCACAAGTAATAAATATCGAATCCACGGGTCTCTAGAGTTACTATTACTCAGCTTCAGTTCATTATCTAGCAAACTAGATTAAGGATTGATTAACTAAACTACTCTACTAACTAAACTAAGTAAAACTACTAATTACAGTTTGGGAACTCACTTAGGTATGATTCCCCCTAGCTCCTCAATTAGGTCCAAGTTGTAATTCATTTTGGTTGATTTACTGTTGATTAAACTGCGGAAGATCCGACAGTAGCTTGGAATCTCTTAAGCTGACCAAGCCCTCTCAGTCTAACTATCCGGCAGACGACTAGTCTTCACCGGGATAGAAAGCTGAAGCAATAAGCACAGAACTCCACTACTGGAATTGGATTCCAGTACAAAGCAGTAAACTGGCTAACTCTCGTATAGCCAATCTCCTACTACCGAATGATGAGACTCTAGCAACCTAATCAGATTCTATCTATCTCAGATTGCAGCAGAAATCAGGAAAAGTTGATCAGACTTCAATTGACTCAATAAACATGCATCATTCGATTATAATCAAACAATATAGCATCCAAAACTTCATACAAGAAAGATCCTAACTCATGGAACTAGGGTTCCTCAAAACCTAAGTGAAGAGAAGTTACTCCATAGAGAAGAGAGAGACTGCAGAAATCTGATCTAGATCTTCAATCTCCATCTCCAAGCTTGATTCCCGAGCTTTAATGGCGAAGAAATCCTCCAAAATAGCTCCAAGAATGTTCCCAAGTCGCTCTCTCTCTCTAGGGTTCGTCCCTTGGGTGTTTGGGATCCAAAACCCAGCTCTCTCCCTCCTTTGGCTCGAATTTGGGTTAAAAACAGCCATTCCCGACTCGCACGGCCAGGGTGCACGGCCGTGCACATCACCATTCTGGCCGTGCACCTCAAAACGCGGCGTATCAATTAGTTGAACCTCAGCCAACTCGCACGGCCAGAATTGTATGTTGCACGGCCGTGCGTGGCCACGCACAATCCCGTGCGTGCCCACGCACAATCTCGCACGGCCAAACTGGTCACTTGCACGGCCGTGCGTGGCCACGCACAATCCCGTGCAGCCTGCTCAGCCTCTGTTTAATGCTTCGTTTCTCCCTCGTCCGGACTCCGAATCAATCGCCGTTTGATCCCAGACGCTCGTAGTCTCGTCCTCTTTCGTTTCATAACAAGCTTGCATGATTCTTTGTCCATAAAGTGAGGTAGAAATCCATTCTTCTTCAGGTCATGCCCGAGTTTCTTCTCTCGAATCGTCAATTGATCTCTGATTGACTTGAAACTTGCGCCTATGCTTCACTTTATGTGCTAGGACCTGAAATGGGACAAAGGAACACAACCTAGCATAAAATAGGCCAAAGACGCAATAATTCAAGCTCAAACAATCAAGAAACAAAGGGGAAAACATGTGCAAATACCGAGTCATCACAAGCTCAGGTAGTTGGCACTCTTGGTCATTTTGAAAAAATTCTTTAAAATTTTAAAGGTTGGGGGAACATGGTGTCATTGACACTTATAACGAAAAATAATTGTATATAAAACAACTGCGGGAGAATGGCGCCCAAGGGGGCAGTGGCAGGCATTCATGACCCTTTCAAGGACAGGGTCGATAGGGAAGCGCAAGCCGAACCAGATGAACTCTTGGCATAGGCCCACCCACCCATCGCCACACAAGCCAATCCGGGCCTCCGGAGGCGCATGGATATACCGCCAACGCGCGGGTAGTTGCGTGGCCACAACAAGCTTTTCCAACCTCACCCCCAACTGTTTGGAGGCGTGGTGGGGGCCGTCGTCTTCCACGGGCATTCTCGAGGTGTCCTGGGGCGCATAGCCGGGAGGCCACATCAAGTCCCACGGCCGGAACATGTAGTCTCGAGGCGCAGGTGGGCCTGAGTAAAAGGAAGGGGCAAGGGTAAGGCAAAGAGTGGAAGGGAGGCGCGGCATTTGCCAAAAATAAAGGGCGCACGTGCATTAAAAAAATGGTGGTGGGCGAGAAAGTGCACAGGCTAGAAAGGTATTGAGGCGCATAAGCATCCATTATCGCAGAAAAAATTGATCTCGAATCAAACAGGGGAGAGAGGCATACAGTATCCAAAACTAAGGCGCACAGTAGTTGAGGGACTTATCGAGAGCGTTGGGGGCAGCTGCGGCCGGGCCTTCGGCAGGCGCATTAGATCTGGAAGGCGCATTGGAGGCGGGAGGCGCATCTGCAACAACAGGAGATTGGCGAGTGGCTGCGACTTGCTCCTCATAATGCGCATGCGAGTTGGTAGGAAGAGAGATTTGTTGAGAAGACGCCATGACGAGTGTAGAGGCGCACGGTAGGGCAGGCAGAGCAGAGCAAGCAGCCATGAGGAGGGAGGATTAGAGAGAGGAAGTAGAGAAAGGGTGGAAAGGGAGTTGTGAGAACTGTGGAAGTGGATGGGAGATTTATAAGGAGGGCAGGCGAGAGAGAGAAAGAAGAGGGGGGAAGGCGAAGAGACCACACCAATCCGCTCTTGATTTCAAAATTTGAATTTCGAATCCCTAGCGGATTTGGGGGAGAGAGAAGGTTGGAATCGTAGGAGGCATAATGGCATAGAAAGAGAGGAAGGGAAACAGTTGCGAGAGAAAGAAAAATAAAAAAAATAGTAATAAAAAAGGTAATCCGGGTGAAATCAAGGGTACCGCATACCTTGAGTATGAAAACGCTATCTAGACCTCGAATTAGTAGGATTTTTGGGCATGATACTATACCCTAACCCTTAATGAGTGAACCGTAGGTCCTAATTATCAAAATCATAAACTATAAACCCTAAGATAGTGCATTGAATTTTTTGTCGGTTGATTCGCACTGGGTGGGGGCAAGCGGGTGCAGATGAAGCACCAAAGAATGCGGAAGGCGCATGCTTAGCGAAAGTAGGAAGGACGCCCAAAGCCCAATTGGGGAGGCGCATGGTGGTCCGAATGGGGAGGTAGGCAGAGACACGGGGGAGAAGATGGATGCAGTTAGGCCCCCAACCGGGGACGTTAGGCGCCTAACTGGGGGGCAATTGTTGGGGGAACAAGTATGGGCCAAGGGGCAACCCGATTGGGAAGGCCCAAGGAAGACTAGTGGGAAGGCACAGGCGTGGGCCGTCCAGGGCCCAATCAGAGAAACCCAAAGAAGCCCATGGGGGCAAGGGCCTTGGGCCTAAAGGCGCGCGGCGAGGGGCCCAAACAGCCAAGGTAGTGTATGGGGCAGGTGGGACCGGACACCTGGCAAGAGGCGCATAGGACAAAAGACACCCAACGGTCGGAAGTGTACGAAAAGCTGGCCACATGATGTCATGCGCCTCGAACTCCTGACGAGGGTGTCAGGTGGTCGAGGCGCATACGCAAGGATGGTACGGCGCATTTATGGCAGAACTGACACAAGGCGAGAGCGACGGATACCGGTCGACCTCGCTCTGAGTATAAATAGTGAAGTAGGTAAACCTCATTTACTTAGTTTTGCTTCTCTTACTGTTCTTCACTTCTCTCTCTAGAGTAAGGATTCTCACTTGGGCGTCGGAGTGCTAACAGACCTATCTGGTCCGCTAGGCGCTTGTGTGTGCAGGCGGAAGTGCGCGTGTGGGAAGTGTAGTAGGAAGCGAGGCGCATGACGTGAAGAGGAGGGTTGTGGGGAATAAACAGAACACATTTCACCTTAATAGAAAAATTCATTATATTTAAATTTCATATATTATTCATAAAGAAAACATGTAAAAGTAACTTTCTCTCCGTGTTTATAGCGTGTAAAAATTATCGATTTTTTTTAAGTTACTTACAATATTGTGTAAATATTGAGTTGAAGAAACCATTAATATATATTAATTATTAATTAATATATAAAGGCCAAGGTTGTGGGTTACTATTCATTAGTGGCTCACAAATTCTTTCAAGTACAAGTAGGGAAGTTCCAATTCCTTCTTTTACCACACTCTCATCTTATAACCTATGTGTTCATTTATTGTCTGTTGGGTCTATATCTATTGCCCATTAGGTTTCATCTATTATTCATTACTTTCTCTATTGCAGCTATTATTCATTAGGTTTTCGTCTATGAACTATCGCCCAAATCATCACCTTGGCCCACCACAAGCAACTCATCTCGAAAAAATATCGACGAAATAATAATTAATTAATATATAAAAGCCAAGGTTGTGGGTTACTATTCATTAGTGGTTCACAAACTCTTTTAAGTACAAGTGAGGAAGTTTCAATTCCTTCTTTTACCCCACTCTCTCATCTTATAATCTATGTGTTTAGTTATTGTCCGTTGGATCTACATCTAATATATAAAAGCCAAGGTTGTGGGTTACTATTCATTAGTGGCTCACAAACTCTTTCAAGTACAAGTGGGGAAGTTTCAATTCCTTCTTTACCCCACCCTCTCATCGTTTAACCTATGTGTTCATTTATTGTCCGTTGGGTCTACATCTATTGCCCATTAGGTTTCATCTATTGTTCATTACCTTCTTTATTGCAGCAATTATCCATTAGGTTTTCGTCTATGATCTTTCGCCCAAATCATCACCTTGGACCACCACAAGCAACTCATCTCGAAACACTATCGACGAAATAATAATCTAATATATAAAGCCAAGGTTGTGGGTTACTTTTCATTAGTGACTCACAAACTCTTTCAAGTACAACCAGGGAAGTTTCAATTCCTTCTTTTACCCCACTCTCTCATCTTATAACCTATGTGTTCATTTATTGTCCGTTGGATCTACATCTATTGCCCATTAAGTTTCATCTATTGTTCATTATTTTCTCTATCGCAGCAATTATCCATTAGGTGTTCATTTATTGTCTGTTGGGTCTACATCTAATATATAAAAGCCAAGGTTGTGGGTTACTATTCATTAGTGGCTCACAAACTCTTTCAAGTGCAAGTGGGGAAGTTTCAATTCTTTCTTTTACCCCACTCTCTCATCTTATAACCTATGTGTTCATTTATTGTCCGTTGGGTCTACATCTATTGCCCATTAGGTTTCATCTATTGTTCATTACTTTCTCTATTGCAGCAATTATCCATTAGGTTTTCGTCTATGATCTTTCACCCAAATCATCACCTTGGCCACCACAAGCAACTAATCTCGAAACACTATCGACGGAATAATAAGTTGTTCTCTTTCACCGTTTTCCACGACCGCTATCGAAGATCTGTACCATATCTCGAAATACTATCGGTGGAATCCTCGGTTGTACCCATTCACCGTGTACCAAGACCGCTACCGAAAATCCTTACCAATATGCTATGCGTTCCGAGTTTTGTATCGGGACCGAGTTTTATATTCTTTAGTATTTTCATATTTCTCCTTTTCTTTTGGTTAAGCAAGAGAATTGAACTCAAACTCATGGGTATCCAACCTAATTCGACCAGGTCAAAGCGACTTGAACTCGACTTTAGTAACTTTAAATTTCTATTCTTTCTTTTCGTTGAGAATGACAATTGAATCCAAGCGCATGGTATTAGCGAGTTTTGTATCATAAGTTGTTATATTCCACTATTTTTCATGGCCGCTACCGAAGATCCATACCATATCATGAAGTATTGTCAGTGGAATCCTAGATTTTACACACCCACCGTGTCTCAATACCGCTACGGGACCGAGTTTTGTATTCTTTAATGTTTTCTTATTTCTTCTTTTCTTTTGGTTAAGCATGAGAGTTGAACTCAAACTCATGGGTTTCCATCCTAATTTGACCAGGTCAAAGCGACTTGAACCCGACTTTAGTAATTTAAATTTTTTATTTTGTTGAGAATGACAATTGAACCAAAACATGTGGTATTGACGAGTTTTGTTTAGAGAGCGAGTTTTATCCACTTTTGTAGTTGGCATGTTAGGTCGAGTGTGAATTTGTTAAAAACTCGATTTGACCTGGTTAAAGCGAGCTGAACAAGGTATTGACGAGTTTTGAATCGAGAGCAAGATTTGCCCGCTTTAATGTTATTTTATTTTTCTGTTTCTATTTCGTTGAGAATGACAATTGAAGCAAGACTCTGTAGTGATGAGTTTTGTATCGAGAGCAAATTTTATCTCCTTTTAGAATTGACATGTTGAGCCGGCCATGAATTGTTAACAACTCGGTTCCAACGAGGGAGGGCGAGTTGAACTCGGTGTGCAGTGTTTTTTGTGGGGAACAAGTTTTATCTGTTTTTGTGATTTTTATTTATCCTTTTCCTTTTGGTTGAGAACCCAACCTATGGGTATCCAACTGAATTTAAATTGATAAAAATGACTTGAACCCGATGTTTACAAGCGTTCGGGAAGGACTGAGTTTTATTCACTTTTGTAATTGACGGGATGTCGGTTGTGAATTTATTACTACTCAGTTCAACCTGATCAAAGAGAGTTGAACATGATGTCAAGTTTTAGGTCGTGAGCGATTTTTAGCAGCTTTAGTTTTTGTTAATTTCTCGGGCGGGAGTGAGTTTTATTCGCTTTTGTAATTGCCTGGTCGGGTCGGTTGTGAATTTGTTACAAACTCGGTTTAACCCGATCAAATAGAGTTGAACATGATGTTGTCGAGTTTTGGGTGATGAGAGAGTTTTATCCGCTTTAGTGTTTGTTAATTTCTCTTTTTCTTTTTGGATGAGAATGAACTTGAAGAAAAAAAAGAATATAAACTAATCAATAGTGTTATAGGAGAAGATTTAACATAAAAATTATTTGCTCGACGACCCTTCTCGTTTATCGAAGTTTATCGATGCGTCAACTACATGAAGTTGTAGATGACAAGCCATTTATTTTTGGGTCAAAATTCAAACTATCAATCTCTAAAATATCATGTTCTCGCTCACACGCGAAGCGAGCTTATAGTAGTATTTTTAACAGGTAGGTTGTGTGTTGCTTGACATTGAAGTAAATTTTAGGCATAGCTATAGCTATAGTTTTGGACTTTTGGCGCTAATTAGGCAAGAGATCGCTTGAAGCCAAGATTTGGTAGCTCAGCTTGACATAATTAACCAACAAATTTTCTTCACACGGTCCAATTACTTGACCCTTAATAATTCCCTTCTGTTTGTTCCTGAAACCGTGGATTAGAATTCCCGCTAGCAGGCAGCCTTATTAGAAAATTAACCATAGATAATACTCCAGAATACAAATCGGTCAAAATTCCTCACCATACTCGGACCAAAAAAAAAAAAAAATAAATAAAATAAAATTACACATTAATTAATAGTATTAGTTAATATATTTTCATTTGTTTCTGGAGGGATGGACGAACGGGTCAATCAAGACCTTAGAATTGTCAATTTGTCAGAATTCATTTGGTATTATCTCCCGAGCACGAATTTTCATCGCCTCCTCATTCTTCTCCTCCATTCCTCCAAAAATGCTCCAAGATTGACCTCTCGATTCTCCCCTGGAGTCCCGATCAGCTTGGCATAAAGCAGATCGGCGGTATGAATTCCAGGAATCATCATGCAGATCATCATCAGCTGAATGGATCAGGCGAGGATAGCAACTTTACGACGCCGGAGAGGGAGGGGGAGCGGGGGTTTTCGTGCGCCTCCGAGCCAGCTGGCGGGGAGCGGTGTTCGTCGTGGTCGCCGTGCTCTCCGGCCTACTTCATCCGGAGTCGGAACAGAGGGAGGTCAACGACTGGCACGGCCGCAGATGGCGACTTCGGGGAAGAGGAGGACTCCGCCCATCGCAGCACCGGCGACGATGCTCCGGCGGGCGGGCGTAGGAGTGGGAGGACGTCTACAACTACTTTTGCCTTGAGATTTCGTGACCACGGTCAGTATTTTTATTTTGGATTGCGCTTTCAAAGTCGTGAACAACTGAAATTCTAATGATCTTCTCCCCCATATATGCCTGGAACTGGAATTATCTTAAAATAACGAGACCCGATACTAAGCTAACTCCCCCCATATAATTAGTAAGCTAATCAATTTTTATAAGAACTCCACTTTTGAATTATTATGATGAATTGTTTCTGAAAAGTCTTGTGGTCATAATCTTTCTTTACTTTATTGAGCTTATCATTCATAAATTTTTTAGAGATCACAAGTTGTTCCTACCCCAAACAACTTGAATATAATTGTTTAATGAGAAGTTATTATTGAATTTTAAGTTTTCATTTGAGTAACTCATCTCAATAACTCGAAAATGATGGATGTGAATCTAGTGAAGATGGGGCCAAAGTTAACTGAAACAGTGAAAGGCAAGTTGAAGCTCGGCACTAAAATACTCAAAGAAGGCGGGTGGGAGAATGTTTTCAAGCAAATTTTCGGACAAAATGAAGGAGAAGAACAACTCCTCAAGGCATCCCAATGTTATTTGTCCACCACCACTGGTCCCATTGCCGGAATCCTTTTCATATCCACGTTAAAAGTCGCCTTTTGCAGTGATATGCCCATCGCAGTTCGTGCACCTTGTGGAAAATTGCTTATTCGATGGCCTTACAAGGTACATATATTCATTATGATCGAATCAAAATTGTTGAGGTAAACGGGCTAGCTCTTTACAATGAATATATATGTTTCAGAATTCGCTAAAATAGTTTGTATTTGTGTGTGTTGAGAAGGTGGTGATTCCAGTTAAGGTGATCAAATTGGTCAAACAGAGCGAGAATGTGGAGAAGCCATCACAGAAGTACATAGAGATTGTAACCGAAGATGACCACGAGTTTTGGTTCATGGGCTTCTTACGCTTTGAGAAAGCTTTCACGAATCTACAAAAGGTGGTTTCTAAAGTATGCAACGAGGGACATTAGTTAGTGTTATTGGTAGTTGATTCATTAAGGCAGGCGAAAATGATTACATACCAGCTAACTAGTTAGCTTTATACGTATAAATTGTGAGAAAACTATGTAGTTACCCAAGTAAAAGAACAACGCATGTGCATTGTTAGGCAATTGTTCTAGCCCTATATATCCTTTTTCATGTATAAAATGCTTACATGGTATTCTTTCTGATCTTCATAGTAACTTGCATTGAGAAAAGTAACAAGTTCTTTTTCACTTCTCCATCTTCATAAGCTGACAAATACTTCGATGAGTTTTCTTGTCAAATGCTCATTCGAATTCTACTAACCCAAGATTGATGAGATAATTTTCCTTCTTTTAAAATTTATAATAGATCGATCAATAATAGATTCTAAAAGTTAACATTATCATATCCATTATCCGTTTAAGGGAATTCTTATTTGCAATTTGTGCCTTATAGATCTCATATTGTTTTTACAACTTAGATGCTCAATTCAAAAGAATTTAACTCGTTCATTAATTCGACGAACTATTATGCGAGTTTAGACAATTGAGCTCTTAAACATTCTCATACGTTTGTTTAGATTATATTGTATAGAATTCTCAATGGTAGAAATAGTAGAAAGTAAGTACTATCGTATAACATGTTGCATGGCTTGACATATGTTACATACAACAATGCTTTTGTTACACCACCCGCCCAAAAGCAAACACCATACGAAAAACACAACCAGTGCCAGGGTTAGACGCCTCCAATGCCAAAATCAACCTGGGAAGGAATTCATATGATTCTTCCCAATCACCAAAAAGGGCGTCCATAGGTTTCTGCTTTCCATGCCACGCCTTCTTATAGTTGATAATATGACCATAACGACTTGTAATGTCAGTGATTATGACTTTCACCTCCAGGTCAGGATCTTGCACAGTGAATCATTATTGGGCTTACAGCCCATCTAGTCATAGTTAGTAAATACTCCGTTCAATACACGTATATGTATCCGTATGTATTTTATCCGTTGAAACCTTCCATATCCGTATTATTGTCAAGCCGTTTCATTTGATGGCTCATGTACTAAACAAGTATAAAACCCGTATAACACGTTTATCATCCGTATTTTTTGAAATAAATGGTTAACTTTACCATTATTTATATATTTATTTATTTTTAAAATAGTTAATTTTATATTTTTATGACTAACTAAACGTAATTTTAGCTTGTAAACGAAGTATAATACTCGTACGTATTTTATACATAACTTTCCCGTACCATCGACTACAACAGATCGAACTGCTGCATCTCAGACCTTCTTGAACTAGTCCAGAAGAGGCTCATTTATTTTTACAAAATACATAATGGCAAAACATGGGTTTGATTTTCAGGGATTTGAAAATGGAGCTCTCTAAGTGAATCCCGGATGTCCATTCTGGTAATTTCGCATCCAATGAAACGTTACGTTTACTGCTCTCGCCACGCTTAATTGGCCCTGCCATATATTCTACAATGGGCCCGATACTTAAGCCCACTAAAATTAAATGAAATTAAATGTTAGCTTGCAGTTGTACCATCCTTTTTCAATTTCATTTTTTTTGTTGTAAATATAGTCCATTTTCTATCATTACTATTAGAGTACAATATTTTCTTTTGTCTTTTATGATCAGAGTAATGTGGTTTTCGATGTCTTGCTATTGAGGTTGTCATCATGCCGTTGACTCTCGCATTGGCTTGGAGTGACTTTGACTCGATGCGAAAAATGGACGACATATTCACGGGTGGATTTGCAACAAGGTTTTCAGAGTGAAGGTCATATGATGTCTTTTTTTCTTTGGTTACCGAATGCCACCTCTTTACGGTATTTTCCTTCGTATAACTATAAATTTGAATTTCTAAATTGAATATCTGAATATTGATGTTATACGTGTATGTGTGAATTTTTAGTATATGTTGGATCCAAGTACAAAATGTTATCTTGGTGCAATGTTATATGTTATTACCCATATTTTAGATGAGATTTGACATATTTTATAAATGCATGAATAATATAATGATTTTTCATATATTCAGGTTAAATTTTTCAGATCAGATCATTAACCCTCAATCCACTTTCTTGACCGCAACAACGGGCTAAAGCGTGTTGAAAACATTGCTTGATATGGTTGTAATCTAAAGTTGGGAAGCAAATTTTGTACATTACATTGAAAAAGAAATTCCAATTATACAATTACCTTAGCCAATTCGGATGTTGTACTCTAACCTTCCACTCACTCTTTTGTATCATTGATTTGGTTGGTGAAGTTCATCATACACAACCAACATTGCAATTGTGTGAACAAATTTTTCATAAAAAGTCAAACATGTTCTCTTACATTTATTAGAGTTAATTCTATCACCTTTCTTTGAATTTTATATTTTTAAGCATTTTACTGTGTTGTGTCCATCTCACTTTGATAACCTCATGAGTATTAGGAGACCTTTGATAAGAATGGTACTCAAAGATCCATTTATTTCTAACTTTGAAACTGGTAATACCCAATCAACCTCAATCCGTTGTTGTCTATGTACTTTAGTATATGTGGAAAAATCACTTGGTAAGCCGTACCTAATGCAGGGATTTTTTCAATAATAGCATCTTTTAAAAAAATTACAAAATAGCACCCAGCCCACACAAATTCCAAAAATAGCACCTTTCATCATAAACCGCACAACGGGGGAGCGGTCCACGCTAGGGCAGTCTGAAAACCGCACTCTCAGCTTGCGATCTGTGTTCCCGAGACGGCGGTCCCCAGCACCGTTGGATGAGGCGGAAATCCAACGGCTAACCGCACGCCAGCACAGCGATCCACATCAAGGATCGAAGACCGCGCGCCTGGTGAACGGTCAGCGCCTCGGACGCCGTGAACCGCGCCCTCGTGGTGCGGTTTTGGAATCGGCAAAATTACGAGACCGCCCCTAGAGGGTGCGGTCTGAAAAGTATAAATACCCCCTCCTCATTTTTTCACACCACAACCCATTCTCATATTTCTCTCTCTCTCTCTCTCTAAAATTATCTCTCTATCCATCCTCTCCCCTCCCAAAAGCCTAGGAAATAGTGGTATGTTGGTTGCGGCTAAGTCCGATCTGCCATCAGAAAACATTTCTTTGGCTTTTCCTTCAAAACCCGCCGAATCTCTGTGCGACTTTCATGAAAAAATGGACGAGTGGTTCCAAGAAGAGGGAATTCATTACGATGAATTTCAAGTGGTACGTACACATTTACCAATTGTTGTTGTTATAACTTTTTCAATTAATCTATGTACTACTGTTGTTGTTATTCTCTCGTAGGTCGGGGACGACGTGGATATATACAACCAACGGTATTATGTTGATCAAGGGCCTAGTGATCCAACCGTGTTGTACGACCAACCCGACCATCGTGCAAGGGATGTTTGGAACGATCACGAGGTACATACAATTCTTCATCATTTCTATTTCTTTTAATTTGTTAACGTAATTAGTGGAATATAAAATAAATTTGATCATTTTTAATCGTATTGGTTGTTTTCAATAATTTAATCGAATACATAGCGTCACTTACTTAGACTCTTTATAAAGAGATGCATGCTTAAGGAAATGGGGTTTTAAGCGATTATCATGATCCTCCCATTGCCTGGGAAAATCAGATTTTAAGCGATCATCGGAATTAGATATAAGCTATTGTTATTTGACAAAATTAAACAACCAGTGAAATAGAGACTTTACCAATCCACAATAAATTATCAGCAATCTTCTTCCGCTTGAAATGATGGTTCCAGTTGCTCTTGAAGTGTCATATGTGACCACTTCCAGGCTGGATCCAAACCTAAGATGGCAGCTCTGATGTCGGGATGTCGATCAGAGATGATTGTCAGGTTCGTTCTCCTGGTGATGTGGAGCTGAATTTGCCAGAAAAACCATCCATAGCTATCAGCATTCTCTCCCTCAACAATGCCGAAGGCTAAAGGAAAGACTTGTCTGTTTGCATCCGCACCACTGCAATCAGGAGTGTGCCCTTGTACTTGCCGGTAAGGAATGTACCATCCACTTGGATTACAGGGACACAAAATCCAAAACCATGAATAGATGGCTTGAATGCCCAAAAAAGACGTTTGAAATGGCGTTTGTCATCGGGCTTTGGCGGTTGTATCTCTTCATCTTGGTATCGAGGGGAGAAAACCGTGCCAGGGTTAGACGCCTCCAATGCCAAAATCAACCTGGGAAGGAATTCATATGATTCTTCCCAATCACCAAAGAGGGCGTCCATAGCTTTCTGCTTTCCATGCCACGCCTTCTTATAGTTGATAATATGACCATAACGACTTGTAATGTCAGTGATTATGACTTTCACCTCCAGGTCAGGATCTTGCTCAATTAGATGCTTGATGGCCGCGACCACCACCCTGGATTTCAACTGTCGATGGCCTTGGGATGTTATGGATGACACACATGTGTGTGTGTTCACCGCACGGGATATGACCCAATAGTCGTGTCTCTTGCTGTTGATGGCCCGAATCCTAGCATTGCGTCCCTCTTGTTGATTACGACATCTGACTATGAGCCTCTTCGTGTTGGAATGAGTTGTGTGCTATTCAAAATGTCGAGTCATTGCTTCAGTTTCAATGGCGTGCAGCACCTTCTTCTTCAAACCATATTTGTTGGCCCTTCATAAACCCAGTGAGTGGACCCCATACTGGGACCTCTGGAGGCCCTATGTCGCCGTCGGGCGTAGACGCACCAATTGTCGTCTGGAATGTGAGTGTAGTACGGAATAGATACACGGTCACGAGAAACCTCATCATCATCTGAGTCTGAATCTGGGCCTCCTGAATCATCAGCGCCTTCAAGAGGGCCGGAGCTGTCTGCACTAACGTTGCTCCCTTCTTCTTCATCGGAGGGGTCACTAACTGGTGCTGGCAGGGCATCTTCCATCTAATCCAGATCATGAAAGACACCTTCATCAGCTCCGTAATGGTAGTTGTGAAAATTGCCGCTGCCTGAATGGAAGTTGTACTCGGGTTGGTTGGCATGGACCCGTTGGACTTCTTTTTCATATGATGGGAAAGATTGATGATGACCTTCACCTTGCTCTTGGTACTAAAAGTAGGAATGAGGATCATGGTAACTTTGGTAGGGATGATCTCCATATAATTCACCTCCACCATGGATACCAAATGTTTGCCTGTCTCCAGAATGACCTCCAACACCTTCGACCGCCTCGGTGTAAACGAACATCTCGGCTTTGGAAAGATTATTGGACCTCAAGAATTTGAGCATGGCATCTACTTCATCCTGAGTGGTTATGAGATATTCCTCATGCCACAACGACCCACCTTCTCTGTTTGGATATCGGTATACCATACGATAAACTCTTCTCGTGCCATCTATGCAAGTAACGTTAGTACAAATTTGATGGAGGTCTTCAAGCATCGGTCTGGTAGCGACCTTTATTTTCTGAAAATTGCCACCGACGTAGGTGACCCCCTTTCTGGTCTCTTCCGTGTAACCATTCCAACGTAACCCAAGCGTGAACTTTTGGAATGCCATCTGCAATAAAACCGTAATTCAGTTAAAATCATAAAAATCACGAATCACAATAAAAAGTAATACAAAATAAACTTACGAGTTAACGTTAATCGCAAAAACAATAAAAAATAGGGTGCTACAACAGAAAATTGAAGAAGAAGAAGAAGAAGAAGAAGAAGAAGAAGAAGAAGGAGAGGTGTGAAGAGAAGAGGTTTCCCGGGGTTGCCTTTTATAGGCTAAATTATCACTGAATACCGCAGGGGGAGGGTGCGGTTTTCAGCTGCCATGCAGCCCCACGTCTGTCAACCTGCATGGCCAACATGCTAGTTGTCGGGAAAATGGGGATGACACACAAACCGCAGGGGGTGCGGTTTGTGTGTCGGCAAATGAAAATCGCACCCTGAGGATGCGGTTTGTGTTAGAGAAACAGAACCGCATCCTCAACAGGTGGTTTTGCTAGGTCAACCTAAGAACCGCCTTGCCATGATGCAGTTCTGGTAGGTGTGAAAGCAAACCGCCTGGCCAAGGTGCGGTTTAGTTTCTGAAACTCAAGCCGCACCCTCAGGTTGCGGTTTATATGTAAAGCGCACCTTGGCCGTGCGGTTTTTAAAAAAATGTGTTACTTTTGGAATTTGTGTCGCCTGGGTGCTATTTTTGTAATTTTTTTAATGGTGCTATTTCTGGAAAAATCCACCTAATGCATGGGTTTCTACTTTTCATCATTTGCATTTCGATTCCACCCTTAAAATAAGGATAAATTACAATTTTGGTCACTTAGTTTATTAAATTAGTTTGCGTTTGTCACTAAAAATATTATATCAATTCGTGGTCATTAAAATTAGTTGAATCGTTCAAATTTGGTCATTAACCGTCCATTTCTGCGATCTAGGAGTCATTTAGGCATTCACCCGTCTATTATCCAAATAACTATTAGTGAGAACTTAACATCAGGCCCTATATATTTCAAATCCGGCAACTCCATATCCATTACCCGTGATGTGATCAACAAAAAATTATTTATATTGGGAAAACTATTTAGGGACATATTGAACTCTATAAGAAACCAATCATTTTCTTTCATCCTGAAAGTTGATTATGAATGTATGATAGGAAGCACGTCTAATATTCAACTATACGGTCTACGTAGGCAATGAAGTACAATTAGTTAGATTTATTCTCTTTTCTAGTGAGTATTTATTTTTATTGCTTATATCCTATTTCTCCTCTTACTATATTTTAAGCAAATTATGCAGAGCCTGTATAACCAAGGTACAAAAGGCTCATTACATACAAGTTATTTAGTGTATTTATCATATCCATTATTATATATCAGTTTTCCGTCAAACGGGCGGGGCCCTGTGCTAGTGACTAGTAAGAGCAAGCCTGCGGGCCCCAGTCTTGGCATCAACAAAGACCCCCACGTCCTTACACGACACGTGGCATTCCTTGCATTCAACGAGCAGGCTACGATCTTGAACAAAACGGGGGCCTTTCCACCATTATTATGCTGCTTCACCCTAAAGATCTTGAACCCATTTGATGCCGCAGACCGGTGGTCAATTTCCTTCTTGCCGCGGACCGCCACGAACCATTTTTGTGCTTGGCTCACCTACCACACCGTCGATTTCCCGCAGGCCGAGGAAGCTGCAAACTGGATGTTCAGATCCATGGCGCCAAAGATGATCACGGGGGAAAATGTCACGGGAAGGCCGTGGGAATTCGGGTTTTGGGCTTGGATTATGTCGACCTTGCAGGAGGCATGGGTGTGGCAGTTGGTGGGAGCGGCGTCGGCTAGGGTCAGCCCTCCGCCTCCGTTGTGGGTCGCCGGAAAGATGAGGTATTGTGCGCCGAACTCGACGCGGCTGCCGTGGGTATCGATGAGCGGTGGCCGCATGGCGGCGGTAAGGACGGGGTTGAGTGTGATCACGAGGAGGAAGGTTATTAGGAGGGCGGTGGTGGTCGGAAGGAATGTGGTGGCAGGATTCATTTTATCTACTATTTTTTGGGGCTCTTCCTTGGGATTCAATGGTGGACGGTGAGTTGGAATTTCGGGGAAAATGGAGCTTGGAATTTATAGTGACTAGCATAAGCTCGTTTGCTGTCGCTTCGCGTATGGCGGAGAACATGACATTTAAAAGATTAATAGTTTTAATTTTGATCCAAAAGTAAAGGGCTTGTCATATACAATTTTATGTAGTCGACGCAACAATAAACTTTAATAAGCGAGAAGGGTCGTCGAGCAAATGATTTCTAAGTTAAATCTTCTCTCGTAACACTATTGATTAGTTTTTTTTTTGCTTTGATTTTTTTCCCAAGTTCATTATCAACCAAAAAGAAAAAGAGACATTAAAGCGGATAAAATTCGCTCAAGATCCAAAATTCGACAACATCTTGTTCAACTCTCTTTGATCGGGTTGAACCAAGTTTGTAACAAATTCACAACTGACCAGACCAGATCATTAGAAAAGCGTATAAAACTCACACCCGCCCGAGAAATTAACAAACACTAAAGTAGATAAAACTCGCTCATGACCAAAAATTCGGCAATAAAATAACATTAAACAGAAAAATCTCGCTCTCGATCCAAAACTCGTGGTCGATTCGAGTTTTTAAAAAATTCACACTCGACCCAAGATGCCAACTACAAAGTGGATAAAACTCGCTCTCGATACAAAACTCGACAATACCATGTTTGAATTCAATTGTCATTCTCAACGAAAAGAAAAATAGGAATTTAAAATTACTAAAGACGTGTTCAAGTCGCTTGAATTATGTTGGATACCCATGAGTTCGAGTTCAATTGTCATGCTTAACCAAAAGAAAAAGAGAAATAAGAAAACACTAAAGAATATAAAACTCGACCCTGATACAAAACTCGACAACATAGAGCATGTTGGTCTGGATTTTTGGTAGCGGTCTTGTGAGATGGTGGATGGATACAACCTAGGATTCCACCGAAAGTATTTCGAAATATGGAATGAATCTTCAGTAGCGGTCGTGGAAAACGATGGAAGAGGACAACTTATGATTATGTCGATAGTGTTTCAAGATGAGTTGCTGACACGCTACGACACAACACCTAACAATGGCCAAGTGTAACCAATGAAAGGGACTGCAGTATAGTGGCACAAGTAATAAATATCGAATCCACGGGTCTCTAGAGTTACTATTACTCAGCTTCAGTTCATTATCTAGCAAACCAGATTAAGGATTGATTTACTAAACTACTCTACTAATTACAAGTTGGAAACTCACTTAGGTATGATTCCCCCTAGCTCCTCAATTAGGTCCAAGTTGCAATTACCTTTGGTTGATCTACTGTTGATTAAACTGCGGAAGATCCTAAATTAGCTTGGAATCTCTTAAGCTAACCAAGCCGTCTCAGTCTAACTACCCGGCAGACGACTAGTCTTCACCGGGATAGAAAGCTGAAGCAATAAGCACAGAACTCCACTACTGGAATTGGATTCCAGTACAAAGCAGTAAACTGGCTAACTCTCGTATAACCAATCCACTACTAACGAATGATGAAGCTCTAACAACCTAATCAGATTCTATCTATCTCAGGTTGCAGCAGAAATCAAGAAAAGCTAATCAGACTTCAATCAATTCAATGAATCATGCATCATTCGATTAAAACCAAACAGTATAATCATCCCAAGTCATTACAATCAAATCCCTAACACATGGAACTAGGGTTCTTCACACCCAAGTGAGAGAAGGGTCTACTCCATAGAGAGAGAGGAAAACAGAATACAAAGCAGTCATACTCATCAAGATAGGAAGAATCTGCTCCGGGATGATGATTTTCACTCCTATGATGATCTCCAA
This sequence comes from Linum trigynum, assembly GCA_964030455.1. Taxonomy (NCBI): domain Eukaryota; kingdom Viridiplantae; phylum Streptophyta; class Magnoliopsida; order Malpighiales; family Linaceae; genus Linum; species Linum trigynum. Next base: position 150,389 of record OZ034822.1, on the reverse strand, counting down.
GCTCGATTTGATGAAACCCAGCTCCAAGATCGCTTCTAGGATGTGTTCTTTGCACTTTCTCTCTCTAGGGCTCTGTTTTTGCTCTGAAAAGTCGATTCCTTCTGTTTTGGCTCGAATCTGCCTCAAAAACCCGATTCTGGGCGAATTACGGGCAGAATTATGGTTGTAATCATGGTCTGCCCGTAATTGCCCAAAACGCGCATTTCCCTTGACTCGGAAGACAGGATTTACGGTCGTAATTTGCCAATTACCGCCAGTAATTACAGAATTACGACTGTAATTTAAGTGACTCTTGCCCGTAATTGACTCTGCGACAGGAATTCTGGAAATTAGGCTCGGCATTGAAATTACGGGCATGCCAGGAGCAATTACGACCGTAATTGTGCAGGGGCTGCCCGTAATTCTCTCTTTGAAACGCACCTCGACCTCCAAATGACCCGAAACTTGCGCCTATGCACCTCTTTACTTGCTAGGACCTGAAATGCGACAAAACAACACAACCTAGCATAAAATAGGCCAAGGAACAACAACTTCGAGCTAAAATGGTCAGGAAACAAGGGTGAAAACATGTGCAAATACGATGCTATCAGTTGCGAATTGGTGGTCCAAGGCGGTGATTTGGGTGAAAGATTATAGACGAAAACGTAATAGATAATTGTTGCAATAGGGAACGCAATGAATAATAGATGAAACCTTATGGACAATAGATGTAGACCCAACGGACAATAAATGAACACAAAGGTGGTAGAATGGGAGAGTGGGATAAAAGATGGAACTTGAAACTTGCATATTTGCAAGAGGAGTGCGAGAACCACTAATGAATAGTAATACACCAAACCTTGGCTTTTATATTATAATGCAATAGGGAACACAATGAACAATAGATAAAACCTTATGGACAATAGAAGTAGACCCAACGAACAATAAATGAACACAAAGGTTGTAGAATGGGAGAGTGGGGTAAAATATGGAACTTGAAACTTGTCCATTTGCTAGGAGAAGTGTGAGAGCCACTAATGAATAGTAACACCAAACCTTGGCTTTTATATATTAATTAATTAATAATCACTGGATCCTTTGCGGGCCGGCATACTGTGGTGGTCGATCGACAATGGATGCTACTCCGCAGTACCCGCAAACAACAAAGAGCCTCCTTTTGACTTTCGTTAGTGGTGATAATAGTAGGATAATGGTTAGGCAAATGTGGAGCCACGCACAACCCAACCAAATCGTGATTAAGGGATGATGATCATCATAATATAAACGTTTGGATTTTGTATCAACTAATTTTAATTATCCGAACAAATTTATATCATCTACGTGGAGAATAATGTGATGTTAGGGAGACTAAAATTCATCTCGTAACTAGCTACTAATCCAGACTCCCGGTCCATTTCTACCATCGAGAAGTTCCGTTTGCTATTGGCAACCTGGTTGGCCGATCAGTCAAGCTGGATTATCACACTCAAACTCTTCAGAGGGGGAGATCCGCCCGAATCGCCATTGATCTGGACATGTCAAAACCTCTTCCAACGCGAATCTATCTTGATGGAAAATGGCAAACAGTCCTTTATGAAAACCTCCCTCAAATCTGCTATGAGTGTGGTAAAATCGGGCACTCGGAGGATCAATGCCCCCAATTTTTGCAATCGCAGGGCTTAGCAATGGTGGTAGCTCCTGGAACTAACAGTCAGGGGCGGAGCCAGAACAGACCAAGGTGGGTCGGCTGCACCACCTTGGCTCTGCAACACACTGGCATAAACTGCTTTTATTTGTGATTTCATTGCAGGGTTTATTTGTCTCTGTTTTTATTGTTCTTCATAATCTAACCTGCAGGGGAGACTTTGATCGAGCAGACCATCTGTCAGGGAATTTAGTTTTGTTATTGATACGACATAGTTTTATAATTTGCTTGGACTTATAACATTTATTAATTGCTTTAGTTTCTGTGCAGGCCTTTTACTTAAAGAGGATTGGGCTTCGTTTAAGTTAAGCATGGACTGGCATTTAAGAATTGGGCTTAAATTAGTCTAGCCCAAGAGACAATTTGCTTCTGCCGCAGAGAAAAGAACGGAACTATTTTGGTCACTTCATTTTGATCGGAATGGGATTAGGTGCTAACCCTTATAGGGGTTAGCACCGTGATAACTAGCAAAAATCACTACGAATTATTATAAAATCAATACAACATCTAAGCTAAATCACTACTAATTCAAACTAGTAGTAGTTTTTCCCTTGGTTAGGACGGTGCTAACTATTGTACAATTAGCACCGTAGTCGTTCCCCATTTTGATCAAATCACATTTCCTTCCCTATTTCTCATATTCTCATCTTCTTTAGCTTTCTAGGGTTTCAAGGTAGACCGATGGTAGAGAAAATTACACAAGTACAAGGGAATCGTATTGCGCTCGACATACCAACAACCCCAAACCCATATAGACTTCTGGGTAAATGGCGCTTATTCGGTGATGACATTTTCTAACCTCTAAAATAGGTTGTCGATCGCTACTTGCCGCTCGTTGTTCACAACGACCTATGTCACTATTCGACCCACCTTAGTAAAATTCCTGGCTACGCCCCTGCTAACAGTATTACTCAACTGGAACCCCCTGCCGGCTACGGTCCCTGGATGCAAGTCACCCGGAAATCGCGGAAGCCGGTGAAAGCCGAATCGGGTAACTCGCTAAATCATCCTTCCTCGACAGGCGGAGAATCAAGGAAAACGGCTCCAAAATCAAAAGGAAAAGGAAAGGCAGACTCAGATTCGAAAGAAAAAAAAAGAGTAAGGAGCAACAGTGGAAAACGGCTCAGATCGCGCAAAAAGGGAAAGCTCCCGTGACTGACTCTTTGGGAATCAACGGCAAGAAAAAGGGAGTTGTTATTCAATAATGGAGGGTCGTGTCCGTAGGGGTGTTCAAACGGTGTGGTTACCGTGGTAACCATTTTAACCAGTAGTATTTGGCTAATTTGGTTTGGTTAAAAAATTTAGCTTGTTTGCTTTAGGTGGTTTGGTTTGGTTTCAGGCACTCCTAACCAATCAACCTAAATTAACCAGTTAAGTAATTTTTCATTATCTAATATATATTATATACACATACTTAATACTTTGCATAACCACTCAAGAGTCAAATGTAAGATAATTGTATTTATTACATGTATCTACGTTAAGGGTTAACTACAATTATGTGGATTGTTATGTGTTGTTCATTATATAAATTGCAAATTGATGCACTAACTGAATTTTTTCTCACTTAATGATAATGTGGTGTTATATTGGTTATTTTGGTTAACCAATTAACCAAACCGAATAAACTTTAGTTTGGTTAATTTGGTTGTTGTATTAGTTTGGACGGTTTGGTTATGATATTGTATTCCATGGTTGATAGATTTTAGATTTATTTGGTTTGGTTATTACCATGGTAACCATTTGAACACCCCTAGCTGTGGGCCAATCTGAGGATCCTGTGAAACAAGCCCAACCCATGGAAACCCAAGTAAGGGTGGCAACGGGTGGGTATGGGGCCGGATAATGGCTCCCCGATTCCCGCCCGCACCTATAAGCGGGTTTTACCCGTCCCCGTTCGAAATGTGTTATGGATACCAAATCAGTATCCATCCCCGTACCCATCCGGGTTTGGATATTCCCCGGCTGGTCGGGTTTTACCAGTCACAGCCCAACCTCCTACTGACAGAAGGGAATCCAGTCACTTCAAACCTTAAAAAATGCAAGGCTAGAATAAATATAACTCAAAGCAAAATGACCGAATTCCATTGAAGACAATCTGCATTGTTCAAACTACTAACCAACAAACCACAAATTCAGAAACGAGACATAATCTTCAAATCCAAGCAACATCCATGACTCCATAAACTTAAAACTCAAATTCTCAAATGTCTACTCTAAAAAATCAACACAAAGTACCACAAAATAAAAGTAGCAACACATCAGCACCACCATAGCAATAGCAACAGCAACATGAATGCAGCACCAGCAGCCAGCAAGCTGCAAACTATCAACATCACATAGTGGAGTAGCCCAACACCAACATAGTACAGCAACAGAACACCAGTATCACATCAGCATCAATCCTAGTTGTCAAGCAATCTATCAAGATAAATATGCCTCCCATTTGTATCTTATGCACAAGATTAAGAACAACATCAGATTCTTAATGAATTTAAACAAAAGCAAGCAACAAACAGTAGTAACATATAAGATCAGTACCTTCCAAATCATTTTCAGTCTCATTTGCACCCAGATTCAGCATTGTGAAACACCCTTCCAAAGCAGTAACATAATCAACATTATCTGAAACAAAATTGAAGAAGGAATTAGTAAGTTGGAGCCAACTCCTTGCATTTGAAACCGATTTTACAGTTTTGAATGAGCTCTTTTTTTTACCTTTGTTCGCCTCAGCTTGCAGCCAACTCCTTGCACACATCATTGCTTCAACAGTAGTAGGCAGTAATATACTACGGTGAGGGTCTAAAAGACGCCCACCCGAACTGAAGGCACTTTCAGATGCTACTGAAGTTATAGGAACAACAAGAATGTCTCTTGCAATTTCTTGCAACACAGGGTATTTTATGCCATTTTGTCTCCACCAGGTAAGTATATCAAAATCAGCAGAAAGAGGAATGACATCCTCACCCAAGTACCTATCCAATTCAGTTTGGTATGCAACTGTCTTGGATTTTTTTCTTTGACTCATACAATTCAAAATCCAAGTCAATTCCAAATTGAGGAACTTCTGCATTAGCATTTCCAACAGCAGGAGAATCCATCTCCCTCCTTGTTTTGTACTCACGAAGCAAGTCAACCAAGATATCCTTAGTCTTGTCACAATCCAATGAACTTTCAATATCACTATTACCAAACTTAGCAGCATAATAAGCAACAATCTCCAACTTGCAAGAGTTCATGGATATCTTCCCAATACTTCTTAAATTTCAACCACATAGAAACATCCATATCTTGGATCACAAAATCAGGATCAAGAAACCACTCATTCAATTTCAACTTCAAGTCACAAACTCGAGTGAAGAAACGATTGGTAGTAGGATATTGTGTTCCATATAACAGTTCAGAAATAACACTGAATATTTCCAGCTTTGAACACACAATAGATGAAAACTGCCAATCAATAGAAGTAGGCAAGCAAGTATATTGAGAATCCCTTTGCTTAAGACGAGAGAACACATCCTTACAAGGCAAAGCAGTAGCAAGCATGTGAATGTTGAATTACATCTAGTTGGACAGTCAAGCACCAGTTGCTTATCACAAACAATTTTTAATTGCCTAGCAGTTTCTTCAAAGAACTCTTTTCTCTTTGGGGTTGCAGACCAATACACAACAGATTCTCTAATCCTTTCTATCCCATCTTTCAAAATTGACAAGTCATCTTTGACATTAAGTTCAAAATATTAGCGGAGCATCTCATATTCAGCATTGAACCATCCAATATCAAGCACGAAAGCATAAGTCTTTGCTTAATTTTGTCAATCATCGAGTCATTGGTACTGCAGTTATCAAGAGTAATAGTCGATACCTTTGAATCGACATTCTAATCCATCATACAGTCAGCCATGATTGTGGCTAACCTCTCACTTGTATGTGGTGCAGCAACATACATAAACCTACAAAAAAAGACAGCAACATAACACATTAGAACTATATCAGAAAGGTGATTCCAGATTGAAGAATTTATAGAAAACAAACTGCTCAAAACTTTACCTTAACATATGGCTTCTCAAGTTCCATGAATTGTCAATGTAGTGTGCAGTTACAGCCATATAACCCTTCTTTGGGTTGGGGCTGTCCACATATCAATTGTGAGAGCCACTCTTCCCTTATTACCATCAATTGCCTTCTGAATCCTACTATGTTTAGACTCATAAAGCTTGAAAATGTCTTTCCTAATGGTATTACGAGATGGAACAGTAAAGAGAGGCTGTAGAGAAAAATGAAGCTCTTGAAATACAAGTGCTCCACCATTGAAAGTGGATACCCGTGCATCAGGATAGCAACAACAAGTTCTCTCTTACAAACATCAGCATTATAGGCGCTAACTACCAAATGCCTCTTTCCAATTGGGGCATAGTTAGCACCAAGGACTTTTTTAGTCCTGTCACCAATTCGTTTTTGCAAACAAATTCTCATATGAACTTTCAAATGAGAAGTACCATCTTTGGATTCTCCACATAACAGCTTGCGACAGTACTTGCATTTAGCCTTAAGTTCATCTTTCACTTTGATCCTAGTGAAGTGATTCCATACTACAGATTTTAATCTGATAGAATCAACAATCTCATCGCCATTACCAGTGGGGTCATTCATGACTGCGTCCTGAGGTGCAGGAGCTACAACAACAACAACAATTTGAGGCGTTGGAGCAGCTTGAGGTGCAGCAGCAGATGGAGCTCCAGCACCATTTGGTCCAACAGCAGCATGAGCAGCAGTTTCAAAGGGATTTTGACTGCTCTCCATTGTTCTTAGTACATATCAGGACACAACACATAAGAATATTAATCGTCTAATACAAAGTAAAGTAGAAAACTAGCAAGATTAAGTATAGGAAAACAGAAAACTCACAAGTTCTGGAGTTCAAGGAAGCTTGCATCTTGCTGTCAAGTTCAAGGAAACTGTCGTCTGTAGATGAAGAAAGCTCTAGGAATATATGATAGGATTTGTGAAGGCCATTTTGTGATTGAAGGCCATATTTATAGCCTAAGCTAGGGTTAAGTGGCATGAAGCCAGCCATGCATAAAAGAATCATCAAAATCGATTCTTTCATAACGATAGGAAAAGGGAAAATCAGAGTGTTCCTATTCTAATTGGGCAGATTGGCAATTTGACGGCTGCTTAAGAGATTTGAGGGAGATATTCTAGGGTATTCACGATGGTTGATTGGTTGTGAGGAGTACATCGAGGCTAGAAGACTAGCGATTGGGTGGGAAAATGGAAGATTGAAGGACTCACCACGTGAATCGCGATAGGAATTACAGATTGGAGTAATGGAGTCTAGAAAATAGGAGATCAAATTGATTGCGGTGGGCGATTTGTGAGATTGGAGAGTTTGGGAAAGGGGAAAGTCTATGCTTCTTCTGCATGCGGATGCGATGGCCGATGGAATCCAATCCATATCCATCCCCCCTTATAGATGCTGAAACGTCGTCGTATTGCCATATCGGACGGGGTCGGGGCAGATAGTGTGATATCCAACCCCGACCTGTCCCCGCTTCCACACATATAGCCGGTTTCCCCGACCCCGACCGTTATTCGACAGTGGCGGGTGTCAAGGCGGGTTTGGACGGGTGGGTGCGGGTTATGCTCGCTCTCTTGATACCCATTGCCATGCCTAAACCCAAGTGGTGGATGCATCCCAAGCTTCCACATCAGACTCTTCCAAGCTAATCTCTAAAGCCCTTCTATGCTCCAACAATACAAAAATTAAAATTATTTCGGTCCCTCCTCTTGCTGGCAACGAAAAAGAAAATCAAAACCCAAATTCAGTGGGAATGAACTCCCGTTAACGGTTAGAGAAGAAGAAGGCAAACAAGGACCTGAATCAGATTCCCAACAAAGGAATTAGCCTCAAAGCCGTCAAAAAGCCCCTCCAACTGAGTCCTTCCGCCTAAGAGACAACAAAAAGGATCAAGGATGGAGGTTTTCCTATCACCACAAGGCCATTAAGGAGTTCTTTGCTCACACACAAATCAAAGCCTCGGAGTATCAAAAGATCATTGCCGGAAAGCAAAATGATGTGGATATGGAGGAAGAACGTCAACCTGGTCTCCTACAAATGGAGTCTTCTCCCTCGAGTCACCTTGAGACCCTTACCACTCCTAACAGGGCTTCTTCTTGATTTTTGCGGGCTTACCTTTCTTTCCCACCCTTCCCCTTTGTTATGTTATCTATGTCTAGTCATATAAGCTTTAAAATCCTTGCTTGGAATGTTTCTGGTGCAGGTAGCAAAGAGTTTCGTAGATCGATTAAGCTGTTAGTCTAGAATTACCATCCTTAATTCCTCTTCCTCTTTGAACCCCAGATAAGCGGAGACAGGGTGAACAAAGTTTGCAGCAGCTTGGGTTTTGGATAGGTAATGGGGGTTGATGCGGAAGGAAGAAAAGGAGGGATCTAGTTAGCCTGGAAAGGGGATGAATTCGATGTTCAACTCGTTGAAGCCAACCAGCAACATTTAATGGTTAAAGTCTCCAATGCTGGTCTCAACGAGTGGATCCTCACCGGAGTCTACGGCAATCCCCAATACAATTTCCACCGGCAGCTTTGGGACAAGCTCATTCATACCAGCAATTCCATCAACTTGCCATGGCTCGTCACTGGAGACTTCAACGCTTATCGTTTCCCTTATGAAAAATTTGGATTAATATCATCTGCAGCCTTAAGACGTTGTCAACAGTTTGCGGATTGGATTGATCCTGCTAACCACTTTGATTTGGGTTTTTAAGGGCCTTGTTTTACCTGGTTCAGAGGTGACTCCCACCTGACTCGAAAAGCTAGCCAGATTGATAGATCCCTTTGCAATCCAGATTGGAAGCTTTTCCTCATACTGTCTTTCATCACCTCCCCAAATTACACTCGGATCACTTGCCTATCTTAACCTCTAATACGGGCTGAGCTCTGCCCGTAATCTTCCTAGACCTTTTCGCTTTGAAGCGGCTTGGTTTTTACATGATCAATTTAGTGATTTTTTTTACAGATAACTGGAACGAAAACTCGACCTTGTAGCAGGCTCTTAATAGTATGACTACCAAGCTTCAGGACTGGAGTAAGATGATCTTTGGCAGCATCAATCGACAGAAAAAGAGACTTAGCTAGACTGCTCGGGATTCAAACCAAAATTACAAGCAGCTTCAGCCCTGGTCTCCTTAAGTTGCAGGCCAAATTGGAAGCTGAACTTGACCTGATTCTTCAAGAGGAAGAGGTGATTTGGTTCCAAAGAGCAAGAGAAATATGGGTCACTTTAGGGGAACAAAAATCGTCCTTCTTCCATCAATAGGCTACAAGGAGAAGACGTCGCAACAAAATTATGACTTTGAAGGATGACAATGGGAACTGGATTGAGGATTCAGATCAATTGGAAGACCTTGTCCTCAACTTCTACATCAGGTTGTATACTCAAGACAACCCTAAGTACCTGGACAAGATGCCCAAATTTTTTTTCCTAGAATAAATCAGGGAGACATCTCCAACTTCTTCGTCCTTTTACTATTATAGATTTCCATAAACCAATTTTTGAAATGAAACCTTTCTCTGCTCCTGGACCAGATGGTTTTCAGGGGGTTTTCTACAAAAAATTGTGGAAGTTTGTGGGAAAGAATATGGCTAACTTTGCTATTTCCTTCATTGAAATAGGGCAGCTGCCAGCGGAAACCTTTGAGTCCAACATTGTGCTCATTCCCAAACCCGATCGTCCGGAATCTCCGGCCCAGTTAAGACCCATCTACCTGAATAACGTTAGCCTGAAAACGATTACTAAAGCTTTGGCTAACAGGTTAAAACCACTGATGTCAAAAATGATAGCCCCAACTCAAAGTGGTTTCATCCCGAAGAGGCAAACAAATGACAATATCATCTTGCTCCAAGAAGTTCTCCACTCGCTTCGCAATAAGAGAGGAAAGAAAGGAGGGTGGTGATTAACGTCGATCTGGAGAAAGCTTATGATAGATTGAAGTGGGACTTCATCAGAGATACTCTAATTGAAGTTGGCCTACCTAGCATCTGGATAAGCAAGATCATGACATGTGTAGAGAAAAACAAGATGAGGATCAATTGGAATGGCAAGCTTACAAGCTCCATCTCACCTTCAAGAGGAGTTCGTCAAGGGGACCCTCTCTCCCCTTATATGTTCGTCCTCTGTATGGAATGTCTTGCCCACAGAATTGAATTGGCAGTTGCAGATCAGCAATGGAAACCTCTCTCCCTTACTTCTCATGGACTTAAACTCTCACAGCTCTTTTTTGTAGACGATCTCATCCTTTTTGCAAACTCTCACAATGTATGGGAGCAAACAGATTGATATCATGAGACAATGTCTGGTTAACCATGGTGAGATCAGTTGCTTCATCTATGGTTGTTTACCCTATGTTTTCAGAACTACTGCCTGCGTCTGTTTGCAATGATTTGGACAGGATTAACAGGAAGTTTATATGGGGGAAAGAAGAGGGGAAATCCAAATTTCACCCAGTAGCATGGGAGAAGATGACCATCCCCAGAGTTCAAGAAGGAGCTGGAATTAGGCCTACACGCCTGGCTAATCGAGCGATGTTGGCAAAAGGCAGCTGGAAGTTAATAACAAAAGAAGACTCTCTCTGGACTAAGTTGCTCCTGGACAAGTATGGTGGAAACAAGGAGGGGGATCAACATCCTTCAGAATAAAAAGGGAATCTCTCTCGCCTGGAGAAGCTTTATTTCCACTGCCAATGTGCTCAAGAAAGGCTTAGCCATTAATGTTAAAAATGGAAAACGCACTAATTTCTGGTTTGACCCCTGGATCATGCAGGTTCCTCTTATTGAACTCGCTACTGCCGACGTGCCGGAAGATCAAAAGGTATGTCGAGTTGCTGACAAGTGGGATCCTGACCGTGGCTGGAAGATTGAAGATTTTCAACACCTCCTGCAGGACCAGATCGTGGACAAAATTATAGCTGCGATAGTTGACCCTCTTGCTGCTGAGGAAGACCGTCCTTTTTGGAATCTTACAGAGAATGGGCACTTTACAGTTAAATCGGCTTACAAAGCTAATCAACATTCACAAGTGCAGCACCCAGATCCTGTTTGGAAGCGTATCTTCAAACTTCAAGTACCAGAGCGACTTCGTGTTTTCATTTGGATGGTGGTGCAGGGAAAACTCAATACCAACAACATCAGGAAGGAACGACATCTTACCCACGACGATTCTTGCCCGGACTGCTCTGGTATCCCAGAAACAAATCTTCACTGCCTTTGGGATTGCAAGAAGGTAAAAGCAGTGTGGGACAAAAATCTTGATCAACAACGAAAGAGTCTGTTTTATAGCATGCCTCATCAAGACTGGATTAAAACCAATATTATGGATGACTCTATCGGGAACTGGCCGGGGTAGTGGAATAGTTTCTTCAGCTTGATACTTTGGTATCTATGGAGTGCAGGAATGAAGGAATTTTCAAAGGTATCAAGTTAACTACTTCCTCCCTCCACCATTACGTCACTGCAAAAGCAACAGAGTGGGCTAGAACTTGGGAATCGGCTAAACATAATTTGATTACAGACTCTCTCATCAGAAAGTGGATACCATGATTGGGTGGTCAAAGCCTCCGGCTAGTTGGCACAAATTAAATATCGATGGAGCTGCTGAGAGTAACCCGGGTTGCGTGTCAGCAGGAGGAGCCCTTCGGGACCACAACGGTGATTGGATTGGTGGTTTCCTCAGCAAAATCGGTTCGAGTACAGCGTTGCTTGCTGATGACTCGGTATTTGCACATGTTTTCCCCTTTGTTTCTTGATTGTTTGAGCTTGAATTATTGCGTCTTTTTCCTATTTTATGCTAGGTTGTGTTCCTTTGTCACATTTCAGATCCTAGCACATAAAGTGAAGCATAAGCGCAAGTTTCAAATCAATCAGAGATCAATTGACGATTCGGGAGAAGAAACTCGGGCATGACCTGAATAAGAATGGATTTCTACCTCACTTTATGGAAAAATAATCATGCAAGCTTGTCATGAAAAGAAAGAGGACGAGACTACAAGCGTCTGGGATCAAACGGGGACTGATTCGGAGTCCGGACGAGGGAGAAACGAAGCATTAAACAGAGGCTGAGCAAGCCACACGGGCATCCTGGAACTCCACACGGCCGTGTGGGTCGTGGCCGTGTGGAAATCACCGAGCCTTCACACGGGCAGCTGGGAAAGCCACACGGCCGTGTGGCCTGGCCGCGTGATCGGGAATTTCTGTTTAAAACTCGATTTTCAGCCAAAGGAAAGGGGAGAGCGGGGTTTTGGTTCCCAAACACCCAAGGGACGAACCCTAGAGAGAGAGCGACTTGGGAACATTCTTTGAGCTATTTTGGAGGATTTCTTCACCATTGGAGCTCGGGAATCAAGCTTGGAGATGGAGATTGAAGATTTAGATCAGATTTCTGCAGTCTCTCTCTTCTCTATGGAGTAACTTCCCTTCACTTAGGTTTTGAGGAACCCTAGTTCCATGTGTTAGCATCTTTCTTGTATGAAGTTTTGGATGCTATATTGTTTGATTAAAAATCGATTGAGGCATGATTTATTGAGTCAATTGAATCTTGATCAAATTCTCTTGATTTCTGCTTTAACCTATGATAGATAGAATTTGATTAGGTTAAGAGAGCTTCCTTGATTGATAGTGGTGAATTGGTTGTGCGAGAGTCAACCAATTCACTGCTTTGTACTGGAATTCATTCCAGTAGTGGAGATCTGTGTGAATCGCCTTAGCAGTCTATCCCGGTGAAGGCTAGTTGCCTGCCAGGTATTCTGTCTAAGAGGGCTTGGTCAGCTTAAGAGATTCTAAGCTAATTCAGGATCTTCCGCAGTTTAATCAACAGTAGACCAACCAAAAGTAATTGCAACTTGGACCTAATTGAGGAGCTAGGGGGAATCATACCTAAGTGAGTTCACAACTTGTAATTAGTAGAGTAGTCAGTAGAGTAGTTTATAAATCAATCCTTAATCTAGTTTGCTAGATATGAACTGAAGCTGAGTAATAGTAACTCTATAGACCCGTGGATTCAATATTTATTACTTGTGCCACTATACTGCAGTCCCTTTCATCGGTTACACTTGGCCATTGTTAGGTGTTGTGTTTTAGCATGTCAAGTTTTTGGCGCCGTTGCCGGGGACTTTCTAGATTATTAGGAAAGGCAGAAGTTTGTTACTTTAGCGTTTTTCTTTTGTTTTCCGCCCTGCTTTTCACTTGGGTGTTTTTTTTTGTTTTTGTTGGTGCAGATATGAATCATGGACCCTCATGGCTTCTCCAATCATTGGGGGTATCCACCACCATCCGAGTGGTACTACCCCGAGACTCCCTGGAGTAACCAAGGAGGAGAAAGTCGGGTTTCAGTACCAGCCCCCCTACTACGAAGAACAATCAGACCCCTGGGTATTTCAAGAACAATCTCCTTATCAAGAAGAATTCCTCCCACAACAAGAAGGACCATAAGATCTTGGGTTCGCCACAGCCTTCACGGGCGATCCGACAGAGCCATGCTACACTCCACAGCCAGATCCAAACTATCACTTGAGGCTTCTCGTGGAGCAGTTTGCTCGAGTACCTGAGAGATCCTTTCCCGAGATGGATCCTCATATCCAGGCCATTGCCCAAACTGACTTCTCATTTCCCCGTGAAACAGAGGATACCCTTCGGAGCATAAAGGAGCACATAGAGGTCATTGAGAAAGCATGTTCACAGTTTTCTCAAGACAACCTTTATGCCGCCATACAAGTAGAGGTGGAGGAAGAAGAAGGAAATCATGAGGATGTTGAGGAGCATACAGAAGTTGTCAAGAAAAGCTCCCATGATAATCATGATCAAGTGTATCCTCTGGTGGTAGATCACAACTTTCCCCATTTCCGCTCTGACATGCTGGGCCCGAGCGAGGAGATGCAAGCTGAACTTATTGAGAACCTTGCATGGCGACTTGCTCTCCAATCAGTTATGGAAGAAGAAGAGAGAGAAAGGGCGAGGAAAGAAGTTGTGGAGGATGAGGAACAAAGCAAAGAAGAGGTAGTTCTTGATCTTTTCCGAGGAGAGAGACCACATTTTGAAGAAGGAAGGGGGTTGAAGAAGCGAGTGGTGTCCAGGCTGAGGATGAAGTTGAGGTGGAAGAGGCTTGCACCGGCCCTATAATACAAGTAATATCCCCACCAAACTTCGAGGAACTGCTTAGCAAGGACCCATTTGCAGTGTCTCTTTGCCAGACCAAGGCCACATCGACATCGGTCCCTCTTGGTGGACGCGATGGTGGCCAATCGATGCTGTCATATATGGTTTGGGGCAATGGGACGAGAGAAGAGAAGAAGAGGTCTCGAGGATAAAAATTCATCTGCATCAAGTGCACGAGCTTCCATCACCAGTCATACCACATGCTCGTGACTTGCGACTCCACCTCATTGACGAGAACCTCAACTTCAAGGAGGTTCTAGCATGGACCGAAACTTAGGAGCCATCGTCTGGCTCACGGCGTGAAAGAAGCGCTTGTTGGGAGGCAACCCAACCAGTCAGTTTGCATTTCTTTCTCTATTTCTCCTCGGTTGAGTCAGTTTTGTTATTTGATTTTAGAGTCAATAACTCAACCTTTGTGAGATTTTGTGTGGTGTTTGCGTTCTGATTACTCTCTCTTCCTGGAATGCACCACCTGACCCGTCCATCATCATTCACCCTTGATCTGGTAACTTCGTTCTACCCTCCTTATCTTTCCTCCATTGAGGACAATGTCGTGCTTAAGTGTGTGGGGGGGGGGGTGTTCAATTATGTATGCGGGTGAATGTTTGGCTGTTTGTGTGCTTGGAGCCTAGTCCACTGTCCAAATTTTTAAATTTGAGGGCTCCAAGTACGTGTTTCCTTGCAAATTGCCTACTCAGTATGCTTTGAATCGACTTCTCTATAGTAATGTGCAACCTAGGGAGGTAGTGTAGCACTATGGAGGATGTTGAAGTATAAGATTTTTCCTATCTAGCTCTCTATTGTGCCAGTTGATTTTGTGAAGTAGTGGAGCTAAGACCGTTGAATTCATGTGGTAATGGTGACTCTGTTTGGATTGTGTTATGGACTTGTGTATCGAACAAGGTGCTCATGTGAAAAATGAAATGCAGTTGGTCCTCCATGTCAAAATCATTAAATCTTAAACATGGGGTAAGCCCAACGTGTGTGGCACCGTTCATTGCACAAAATCGGGTTTTGGAAGAGATTTTAGTGATCTTTAGTGGGGTGCTCCTACAAGGTGAAGCTAAGTTGTCTCTAGTACAAGTAAAATTTTCACCCGTTGAACGGTTTACCTACTTTAGGATGTGTTTTTAAGGGCACGGATAGAGCTTCCGACCCCCCTTGATTTCATTGACCCTCCACACGAGTTGAGGAAAAGGAGTTAAAAGAAGTACTCTGGCGAGCGCTAGATGTACAAAAATTGCTCTTGCTCGACTAATAAGGGTCGACCGTGCAAAAGACTGCAGTTGGAACCCCCGCCAAGTGAATGAAGAAAAAAAGTGAAAAAGAAATGTAAATGAAAGTGCAAAAAGGGGGTTCCAACGGTGAAATAAAGTGAAAGAGCACCCCGGTACAACGAGTCCTTGGTTGTGAATGGTGTGAGTCCCTTTGTCCATGAACTGACGTCTTACTTCTACTTCTTCTCATGTTCCCGGCTTGAGTCTAGTACTCGCATTGAGAGAGAGATAGGGGACGTCTTAGAAGACCAGTTGACCTCGCAAGCTGCTATATGATCTAGGAAATCCTCTACCGACGATCGGGGTTGTTTGTTGCTATAGAGGTCTGAAGAGCTGCATTGGTTTGATTTAGGTTTGCTTAGGGACAAGCAAACAGTTAAGTGTGGGGGGATTTGATGACTCGGTATTTGCACATGTTTTCCCCTTTGTTTCTTGATTGTTTGAGCTTGAATTATTGCATTTTTGTCCTATTTTATGCTAGGTTGTGTTCCTTTGTCACATTTCAGGTCCTAGCACATAAAGTGAAGCATAGGCACAAGTTTCAAATCAATCAGAGATCAATTGACGATTCGGGAGAAGAAACTCGGGCATGACCTGAAGAAGTATGGATTTCTACCTCACTTTATGGACAAAGAATCATGCAAGCTTGTCTTGAAAAGAAAGAGGATGAGACTACGAGCGTCTGGGATCAAACGGGGACTGATTCGGAGTCCGGAAGAGGGACAAAACGAAGCATTAAACAGAGGCTGAGCAAGCCACACGGGCATCCTGGAACTCCACGCGGCCGTGTGGAAATCACCGAGCCTTCACACGGACAGTTGGGAAAGCCACATGGCCGTGTGTCCTGGCCGCGTGATCGGGAATTTCTGTTTAAAACTCGATTTTCAGCCAAAGAAAAGGGGAGAGCGGGGTTTTGGTTCCCAAACACCCAAGGGACGAACCCTAGAGAGAGAGAGAGCGACTTGGGAACATTCTTTGAGCTATTTTGGAGGATTTCTTCGCCATTGGAGCTCGGGAATCAAGCTTGGAGATGGAGATTGAAGATCTAGATCAGATTTCTGCAGTCTCTCTCTTCTCTATGGAGTAACTTCCCTTCACTTAGGTTTTGAGGAACCCTAGTACCATGTGTTAGGATCTTTCTTGTATGAAGTTTTGGATGCTATATTGTTTGATTATAATCGATTGAGGCATGATTTATTGAGTCAATTGAATCTTGATCAAATTCTCTTGATTTCTGCTTTAACCTATGATAGATAGAATTTGATTAGGTTAAGAGAGCTTCCTTGATTGATAGTGGTGAATTGGTTGTGCGAGAGTCAACCAATTCACTGCTTTGTACTGGAATTCATTCCAGTAGTGGAGATCTGTGTGAATCGCCTTAGCAGTCTATCCCGGTGAAGGCTAGTCGCCTGCCGGGTATTCTGTCTAAGAGGGCTTGGTCAGCTTAAGAGATTCCAAGCTAATTTAGGATCTTCCGCAGTTTAATCAATAGTAGACCAACCAAAAGTAATTGCAACTTGGACCTAATTGAGGAGCTAGGGGGAATCATACCTAAGTGAGTTCACAACTTCTAATTAGTAGAGTAGTCAGTAGAGTAGTTTATAAATCAATCCTTAATCTAGTTTGCTAGATAATGAACTGAAGCTGAGTAATAGTAACTCTAGAGACCCGTGGATTCGATATTTATTACTTGTGCTACTATACTGCAGTCCCTTTCATTGGTTACAATTGGCCATTGTTAGGTGTTGTGTTTTATCGTTTCACTTGCTGAGTTATAGGGTATTCTGAAAGGTCTGGAGCATGCTTGGAAAAAATGAACACGCTTTCTCATCCTAGAGTCTGATTCTCGGCTTGCTTTACATCTGATTGAGAAGAGAACTGATAGTGTCCATCCATATGCCACGATCCTCGATACCATTCACCGTCTTTTGGCCAAGGAATGGGTGGTTCATTTAGTTCATACGAACCGTGAAGGGACTAGAGTCGCGTGCTGGCTCTCGAAGCACAGTCTCGTCTATCCCTTTGGTACGTATGAATTGGACGATCCCCCATTAGAACTTAAAAGGATCTGCCACGAAGATAATCAAACTCATTAAGCAGTAGGGAACAAATGAGATAATGGGCCTTTCGACACAATTCCTTTGGCCCACTACAATCAGCAGGCCCTTTCCAGAGCTGGTGGTCCAAGATGAAATTGGTTTAGGACATCCTTTTATTGGGTATCTACACATAATATAATACACCGAAGGGAAAAACGGGAGCCCCATTTCAAATTTCCTGCAACGAGAGTGAAAGTAGGAAGGACATTTTGGTCTTCACAATTACTTTTTTTATTCATTAAAAAATACGTAGTGGGATTCGAACCATGACCATTTTAAGGAAAAGTAAAGATCATAACCTATCACACTAAGTACATTAGTTGTATCTTTTTAAATTAAAAACATATAATAGCAGGGAGGAAAAAAACTCTTCCCCCATTTCAAATTCACTGCTCCAGGAGCGTTTGTAGGAAGGGTAGAATAGGGTGTGTCAATTTTTTTCTCTTTCCTCTGTGGAACGGGCCAACTTACCGTACACATGCAGATTTAAACGGGTTCAGGAGTGTCAATTTTTTTCATTAAGCCCTTTTATTTCTCCGTGGTGATAAAATATATATGAAAAGACAAAAACAATACTTCTTTTTATTGCTAAAAATAAAAAATTTAACAATAAACTAATGCATGGTATCTAATGGGCTAACCGCTAACCATAAAATAAAAGAGTTGAATGGGCCTGACCTACACGGGATTTGGTCATCAAGTAAAACAAATGAACATCATTGGTTTGAAATTCTAAAACAAGATATTTTCTCTGGCATAATATATATTATGCTATTATTTTATATATTAGTGGCTAAAATATAATGTATTTTAAAGTTATTAAATGGTTCAACCTCGACCAACCCAATTAGTCCAATTTTTATCATTTCAAATATAAATTATAGAATTATTTGATATCATAATGATCAAATTATCGTGTATTTTATAGGGAATTCTTTGATATTTGTTAGTAAAAAACTAAACAGAAAGATCTATTTGGTTATTTTAAACATTAAAACGATCCTATACATTTATAGTTCCTCTTGAATTTCTATGGTTTTATTCCCGAATAAGTGATGTGCAAATGGCGAATTGCAGTCATCTCTTTTCTTTCACTATTTTTTATTTTCAAATAGAATGTTTAATAGTAAAGAATAATTAGAATTTGGCATGGGTCGATCAAACAGACTGAATTTCAAGTTTTGGCCCATTTTGATTAAGTCTAATTTATAATCACATGGTTCCCTGATACTCGATAAAAATCTCAATCTAAACCAGTTTGGCAGGTGAGTCCGTGTTTACCACCATTTTCTAGGGATATGACAACGGCGGTTCCTATCCCAAATCGTGTTGTTCGTTCTTGATTTTCTTAGATTTTATCATGGCCTGACAAAAACCAGAAAGCACAATGACGACAAGATGAAAGATTTATAAAGCAAATTAATCGGCCAACTGGCCGAGTAAAAGCTAGCAACGATTGTGAGATGCTCATTTCACGAAAACCGACGGAATAGGTGATTTTTTATTCGATTTTATGGAATTCGGTTTCTATAAAACTTACTCCACCTCATCATATTACGAGAAACAATATTGTTTCACAAGGTAGCAGGTACTTGATTTTGGTTCATAAGGCCGATTTTTGATTCGTTGCATCATTCATGTCTCTTTCCTAATAAAATTCACTATTTTTATCACGTGTTTCCAAAAAAAAAACTATACAACAATAAGCAATACATCCCATTACATTATCAAATTTCATACCTCAACTTCCTCCGGCCAACTGGCTGGGGCCACACTAGTTCATCATTATTTGCTACTAGTCTTTGTTTTTTCTTTGTTTCTTTCCAGGTTCCCGTTTCCTCCCTTAACCCGCTAAACCCTAGTCCGCGCGCAGAGAGTCGTGCAGTGCTTAAGCAAAAACAGAGAACCCCCTTCAATTTCGCCATTCCAAAACTAGGGATGGCAACAAAACCCGAACCCACGGGTCCCCACCCGACCCAACCCGGTCAACGCGGGTAAAATCCGTGTTGACGGGTTTTGGGTCGGGTTTGGGTTTAAACCCGTTCACTATTCACCGGGTTGGGTTTGGGTTAGGTAAACACGACCCATGGGTACCCGCCTACACCCATATAATTAATTTTCTTTGTATATTTAATATTCTAAACAACTAATCTTACTTATGTATGTGGAGACATGTATAATTTTTTCTTTCTAATTGTGTAGAATGAAGTTGATGTTATCTAGTGAGAGGAAACTTAATTGAAAGGAAGAAGCTTTCAATTAATCATGTTATTTATGGATAATTTGTGATTTGTTTCAATTTTCTTGAGTTTTCTAGATTAGTGTTGAACAATTTGTATAGTTTATTTGTGATTTGCTTGAATTTTCTAGAATTGTGTTTTAAATATGGATAATTTGTATTGAGAGATTGATATTTGACTTTAATTTTGATAGGAACTTGTTATTGTAAATTTTTTACGACAAAAACCCGTGGGTACCCATAAACCCGCGGATACCCAGCGGGTTGAGTTGGATTTGAGTTTTTCAAACCCAGTGGGTTTTACCCAGGATTTTTTTCACAGACAAACCCATGGGTTTGGGTTTGGGTTTGGAAAAACCCGACCCAACCCGACCCATTGCCATCCCTATCCAAAACCCACCAACACTCGTATAAATCCGCCTCTTTACTTCTCCTTTCAACAGATATGAAACTCCCATGTTCCTCATCCCTCCCCAAATTCGCTTCTACTGTAAATTACTCCAGCGATGGTGGACTTCCTTTCCCGACCCACTATTGAAGAAGGCCCCAACAATACAGATTCGCCTCCTCCTCATACCAGCAGCGACAAGGAATCCGACTTCTTCACCGACGATCCCAAGCTCGTTGACGTTTCCTTTGCCGATTCCCTCCTCGATTTTGACTCTATAAAGGATTTGTTTGACGATAACCTGCAGCTGGATACCACTAGCCTAGATGTCAGAACAGAAGCGTGCAAACGACAATCCAGATCAACACAAACGAATACAAATTTAACGTGGTTCACTAACACAATGTGTGCTAGCTAATCCACGGGCAGGGGGGACAAACTTCACTAATTTGAGGAGAGTACAGGTTACAAACCAAATTCCAAATGGACAAACCAAACAAACTAACCTGACTGACCTTACTACAGACTAGGGTGATGAAGAGTATTTATAGAACTCTTCTCCTAATCCCAAACAGAAAACCAAATACCTTTTCCCAAACATACAAGGAAAAGGTCAAACAAAGCTCAAACACAAACACAAACAAAATGAGCCCTTTTACTATGCTATAAAGTATTGGTGCTTTAATGTACAACTTGAAGTTGTACCATAACATTAAATGTATAAGTTCAAGTTGTACCATAAAGGAATTTGTACCCTTATGTTATGGTACAATTTTACAAGTTGAAGTTGTACCATCACATAAAAGTACAAGTTCAAGTTGTACCATAAAGAATATGTACAAAACAGTGTAGGTATAATCGTAAACCGTACCATAACATTGAATGTACAATTTCAAGTTGTACCATAAAGGTAAAAATTTATAGCACCAATACTATATAGTATTGTAAAATTCCTCAAACAAAATAGGCCCAAATATAAAACAAACTCAAAACAAATTCAAGTCATATTCTAACAATCTCCACATTGACTTGAATTCTCTGTCAAATACCATATGTACCAGACGCAACCAAAGTTGCCAAATGTACCCAGACGCAACCAATGTTGCCAGATGTACCAGATGTGATCGAAATCACCAAACTCAAACGCGATGCAAATCGCCAAACTCAGATGCAATCAAGATTGCCAGGCATACCAAACTCCTCCAAATCAGTTGTACCAGAATCTCCCCTGCCTCCAAATGCCCCTAAGGGCGATCAACAAATCAAAACATGCAGCAAGTCCAACCCATGTTGGGACTTGCCATGCAGAACCAACTTGGCGTTATTTCCGTGCATAACACCAACATCAAATTTACTGCTAACTCCAAGCCTGCAACTCCAAATTGACTTCTCGATCTTCATACTGATAGCAGCCATTCTTATTATCAAACAAACTCCAACTAAACTTCTCACCAAACAAGCAAGACCAAAAGACAACTACCCAAAGTCAACCTCAAAGCGATTCCTCCACCGAACCAAGCTGAAGAATTGAAAGCTACCTCCACAAAGCAAAACTTCAGTCCAGCGCCAAATTCCCAAAACCGCAACCAAAGGCTCTGATACCACTTGTCAGAGCAATCGATAATCCAGATCAAGACGAACAAACACAAATTTAATGTGGTTCACTAACACAATGTGTGCTAGCTAATCCACGGGCAGGGGGGACAAATTTCACTAATTTGAGGAGAGTACAGGTTACAAACCAAATTCCAAATGGACAAACCAAACAAACTAACCTGACTGACCTTACTACAGACTAGGGTGATGAAGAGTATTTATAGAACTCTTCTCCTAATCCCAAACAGGAAACCAAATACCTTTTCCCAAACATACAAGGAAAAGGCCAAACAAAGCTCAAACATAAACACAAACAAAATAGGCCCAAACATAAAACAAACTCAAAACAAGTTCAAGTCATATTCTAACACTAGACAAGGTTGATATTCGGGAGTTCGAGCAGATGTTGGGGATGGATTGTGTGGTTCCTTCTATTCAAACCGTTCTCGATGAGCAAGTGGTTGATGGGTCTGACTCAGTTTCTGGCAATACTACTCAGTTGATTGAAGCAGGGTCGAATTGCAGGGCGCATGTAAAGGAGGAACCTTTGGAGGTGCAGAGAGGGAAAAATCTTGGCAGCTCTATTGAGGTAGAAATGGGAAGAGTAAGTTTGGTTGGAAATGGCAATGGTGATGGGGTTGTTGATGTCAAGTGTGAAGCAATGGTAGGGGAGGCAACTGCGGAGAAGGAGATACTTAGCTCAGTAGCGATGAAGATTGAGGCTTCTGATGTTGGCGGCTCGGTCAGTTGTCCGAGCTCTACCGTTGATAATGGTAGTGGGGTGGTCGATAATGTTGCGAATGGCGGTCATTCAGATTCTGATGGCGAAAGTAGCTCGTCAGATTCTAGTTCATCATCATCTGAATCTAGCAGCAGTGATGTTGAGGAAGAGGAGGAGAAAAAGGATAGCACATATGTGAAAAGGGAGCTTAAGTTGGACATGTTAAAGCAAGTGAATGAAGTTGAGACTGTAGAGGGTGAAATCCGAGATGGTGATGGAGATAATGTGGTAGGTCGAAGTGAAGATGATGATGGTGATGAGGAGGAGGAGGAGGAGGAGACCGAGATGGAAGTTGAGAAGATGGTGGAATGGAGTGATGCTGATGATGAAGATGACGAGGGTGTTGGTGTTGGTGTTAAGAAGGGTCCTATTATATCAAAGAACGAACTTCAGGTAAAATGCTTGTGTTATGTGGAATGGCCTCTCTACAATTTTTGGTTTCATGAAATGGTGAAGTCTTTATATCACAAGAGAACTATAGTCTTGGACTCTTGGTGAACTAAGGTTTTGGTTTTTCTCTTGGTTGCTAGATGTATTATGCGCATGAATTAGGTTTTGGTTTAGGTTCGACTTTAATACGCGATCGGTTGGGTTGACGGTTACGTACTAAGAGTTACAATCGCGGATTAAGAATAATAATATTATAACATTATTTTTATTATAATAATATTATTTTATAAGGAAAAAAAATTGGTGGGGCGGCCAAGAGGCCGGACGCCTCCACTGTTCTCCATTATAATTCCCCCACAATAATAACCCCTCCCCAGAATTATTCTGCCGCTAAACCAAGTTCCCAAACCCTCGCCCAAGTCCCCAGCGCGGCGAGGGAAAAAAGAAGAAGAAAGGGAGCGCCGATCCCGATTCTGATCCCGATCCCAACTCCGATCTCGACCCTAAACCGAATCTCATCCCTTTTGTGTTTCTAGGTAAGGATCACGAACCCCTTCGCGGTTTCTAAACTTGATTAATTGATAGTCTAATTCGAAGCTCGTTTTTTAGCGGTGCCGTTGAGGGTTCGATCAACGAGGAGATCAACGTCCCGGGTCATCCAACCTAGGCCTAGGCACGTTCTATAGGTAAGGGAACTCAATCCCTTTGAGTTAGATCGATCGATTTGGTTATATATTTTTTTCGTGAGGGTGCAATTCTGGGTTTTAGCAACAGGCGTTACGGGCTTTTAGTGACAGATTTTGGGTGGTCACTAAAGCTGCTGGGAATTTTCAGAAGCGTATTTTTGGATGTTTTATTTGTTTCGAGCCTCTCTGAAGGTTTTTTTCTAAATTTAGCAATTTTATAAATTGAACGATGTCTAGGAGATGATTTTAATTTAATATGGGGATTTTTGGAGATGTATTTTTATTTTTAGAAATTGTTCTAATATTCGTTTTAATTAATTAAAAAGCTTTCCGAGGGGTTTTTAAGGGTTTGACAATTTTCCAGGGTATAGGTACTCATGATTGACATGGGAAAATTATTGTCCAAAATTTTAAGAAGGTTCAAGTTAGGTGAAAAATTCGTCCAAGACTAAATAATTAAGAAAAATGGTCGTTTTTGAATGGATTAATTCTAGAAAATTTTAATGGAGGTTAAAGAACCTTTGGAATGAGGTTCAAGGACTGGAGTTTGAGGAGAGGATGTTCTAGTGATGCAAAAGGGTTTTAAATCAAGAAAGGTCGTCTAAGAAAATGGATTCTTATTAATAGGTTTCCCCAAGAAAATCCGACTAAGGAGGGGTTTCTTCGAGGAAGGAGTTGAGGAGTCATCTTTTCGAGGTGAGTGTAAAGGGAGTAAAATCTATGTCGTAGATCTTTTAGTTTCTGCTTTTCGTTCAAGTTATTATTTAGTAATTTTTTTCTAGTATGCGCGATATGTGTGTGAGGCATCCCACCGCCTCTAAGGGTGGAGGCACGCGTTGTGCTATGTATGAATGTATGTGATGTTGTATGGATTGATGGTATGAGGAACCCCCGGGCGGTTGGGTCACTACTGGACGGCGAGACGTAACGCAGTAGTTGACGGGCATGGACTGGACGGCGAGACGTAACGCAGTGCCATTGCCGAGTTTGGGTATGCAACCGGACGGCGAGACGTAACGCGGTTGGCATACTAGGGTAGGACACCGGACGGCGAGACGTAACGCGGTGGTTCTAGCGTTTTTGTGTGTATGAGTTAAGGATAGAAGGCGAGCACTTTTATGAGTTAATGTTGAAATGAGTTGATAAGAATGGTTATTTAAGAGCAGAAAGCGAGAACGGCTTTCATGCTAGGAAGGCATTCCCCTAATAATGTGTTTAGTAAGGAGTTTGCCTAGGGAAAAGACCTTAGGAAGTAACGACGAGACTGACCCCTTCTCACTCACCAGGTCGAGGAATGGTTAGCAGAGGCAGACTTCGAGAAGAGGCAAGGCGAGGCGAGTAGTTGCACTAGCATTGAGGAGAAGTTAAGGAACTCGTGAAGAGTCAGAGCTAGAATAGTTTAATTCCTTTGTTACATGGTTAGGAGTGTAAACTGGAGATTCTGAGTTCATTCATTTTAAGTATCGGGATTGTCATTTGTCCAAGTGTTCAGGCTAAATTGTTTGAAATTCTTAAATATTGTCGGTTTAGTTTATTTTAAAAAGTGGTTTGGTTACTCCGGAGTAACCAGTTTGTGGTTTGAGTTGTGGTTTGATTTTCAAAAAGGATCGGGTCGTGTCATGGAGTATGAAGGACTTCACACGGTTTGTTTCGGTTGTGGGCAATATGGTCACCTTGAGGAATCCTGTCCACAGGGGCCTCAAAAGGAGGACCTGACACCCAAGAAGCGGATGAAAACCAGCACAAAACCTGCAGAACCAGAGATTAGGCCGGAAGTCTTGGAGGATTTTGGGTCATGGATGCTTGCCACAAGGAATAGAAGAAAGCCAAGGCAGCCACTCCAGGAAAAACCTGGAAAAAGGAAAAAGGAGAGACTGAGCCAAATATAAAAGACGCCTCTGGGTAAAGATTCAATGTGCTGGAAGGAGACACAGAAGAGAGAGAAGAAAGGAAAGAGAATACTAATGAGGTTCAAGAACTGGTCGTACGAGAGAAAAGGGAGACAGAGAACAAGAAGGAAGAGGAGGCAGGAAAGGAGGATCTAAGCAAGGAAAGCTCTAAGAAAGACCAGAACTGAAAGCCTCACCAGAAAACTACCCCTGAGATTCCTAAAACTATATCCAAGTCGAAGGTTGTCTCAAGCAAACAAGAGGACACCAACTCAAAGAAGGCCGTTTAAACTACCAGCAAGGACAACGACTCTACATCGAATGCTGCAAACCAACTAGCAACCACCAATCTTGCCACCCCTTCCAAACCAATGATGGGGATAGGAAAGGAGACTAAAGATGCCAAACAGGGACACCAGCCGGAGATGAAGGAGACCCACTCCAAACTGTCTAAAAGTCCAAAGAAGCATATTACCAAGTCACCAAAAAATGTGAAGCCTTCGACCCGCAAGATCAGTTTTGATCCCAAGCAGGGAGAAGAAGTGAAGAAACTTGAAAATGTGATTCATGAGCCTAAAACAATTCCAAATTGCAACGGTGACATTGATGCGATGGCCATGGTTGTCGATTCTACTTGATCTCACAACCTTGTGTTGTTGATAGGGAAGTTCACTGCAATCCTTTTCCATGATTAAAGTCTTTCTTAGAATTGCCGAGGTGCAAAACACCTCATTTTTCGTTCTACCTTTGATTTTTATAACTCTATTCATAAACCAAATGTTGTTTGTATTGTTCACAAGCAGTACATCCACATGGAGTGATCTACTTCTCAAGGAGAGCCTTGTGCACTGACAACCATCTCTGCTAGCCCCAACGAGCATGCTAGAGGGGATCTGTGGGAGGCTCTTCGAGGAATCAGCTTTAGAATCTCATGCCCATGGATGTTGTTCGGTGACTTCAACTCCATCACTAGGCCAACTGAGAAACATGGAGGAGCTAGCTTTAGCTTCGCTAAAGTAAAAGCTTTTGTTAATCTCATTGAAGACTGTGGCCTAATGGACCTGAGCTACACTGGACCTAGGTTTACCTTGTTTAAGGGAGGATCAGGAGTCAATGAGAGAATTGATAGAGGGCTTTGTAATTTGGTCGGGCATCACAAGTTTCCCCAAACCACCATCTTCCACATGATCACGATGAAATCGGACCATAGACCGATCCTTCTGTGAAAAAAGATCACCCCTTGCACACTGGCTTAAACATGATGATTTCCTTCCTTTTGTCTCATCTTCTTGGAAGAATGGTCAACTCCTCCATTGTGCGTTGCAGGACCTCTCTTGAAAGCTTCAAGGCTAGAACAAAGAGGTTTTTGGCAACATGTTCAGAAAGAAAAGAGGCATGGTCAATGACCTGAAATCCTTGGAGAGCCTTAATGCGAGAAATCCTACCTCAACCTCTCTGGCCAAGGAAAAGAGTATAAGAATGGAACTTGAAGACGTCATCTGGCAGGAGGAGATCCTCTGGTTCCAAAAGTCTAGAGCAAACTGGATTATTCATGGCGATCAAAACACCAAATTTTTCCACACAAGTACTCTTACAAGAAGAAAGAGAAACAAGATTGTCAGTCTAAAAAGAGAGGAAGGGGATTGGATCTCTGACCCAGACAAGCTTCAGGACATGGCAAGAGAACACTATGTAAAGCTCTTCACCAAAGATAACAGAAGCACCCAGCAACAACTCACAACCTTGTTCCCTATCCTTGGAAGTCAAATGTGGGAGCCAATGAGGAGAATTCCATCCTTAGAGGAAATTCATGGCATTGTTAAGGACATGAATGGACTAAAGGCACCCAACAAAGATGGGTTTCATGCTCTATTCTTTCAAAGGTGTTGGAAGATCATCGGTTAGGACTTCTACAGCTACCCATGTAACAAGCTACACCAAGTAAAAAATGTAGAACAGTTAGCTCATAAGGACCACCATTATATAACCATTCATCAACAGATGTTGCTTCCCATATTGGGTAAAAGTGCAAACATATAGCCGCAAAAGTAGGTTCTTAGATGTTTCTGGAATCATGACAACATAAGACTTCTCAATGAGACACTGCTTTTCTTGATTCCTAAAGTGGAATCCCCCAGCACGATGAATCACTTCAGGCCAATCAGCCTCTGTAACGTGGGGTACAAAGTGGTGGCCAAATGTATAGTGAACAAGTTAAAACATTTAATGCCCCATCTGGTTAAACCAACCAGTCTAGCTTTGTTCCAAACCGTCACATCGATGATAACATTCTTATTTTGCATGAATCTGTCCACTCGATGGTAAGAAAGATTGGTAAAAAGGGAATGATGCTTCTCAAGCTTGACTTGGCGAAAGCATATGATCGCCACAACTGGGAGTTCTTGGAAGAAACAATCACATTGGCAGGAATCCCTCAGAACATTATCAACATCATCATGAAATGCGTCACCACTATGGAAATGCAAGTTCTGTGGGAAGGAGGTGAAACGCAAAGCTTCCAACCGAGCAGAGGCCTCAGACAGGGATGTCCCCTTTCCCCATATCTTTTTACTCTTTGTGTTGAAAGATTAGGACATTGCATTTTATAAGAAGTTAGTGAAAAGAGGTGGTGTCCGATGAGACTCTCCCCTGGAGGGCCTCCTCTCACACATCTATTCTTCGCGGACGATCTTGTCCTGTTTGCTGAGGCCTCTTTGAAGCAAGCAGAAGTCATTAACAGCTGTGTTGATTGATTTTGTAGTTCCTCGGGGGAGCTCGTAAGCAAGGATAAGTCTAGAATCCTTTTGTTCTGAAAATACTAGAGATAGGGATAGGAGGAATATTTGTGGTAAACTTGGCATTCAATCGACCCTCGACCTAGATAGATATCTTGGTGTACCTGTTATCCATGGCATGATTAATAGAAACACCTATAGGTATATTCTTGACAAGATTGATCAGAAACTCACTTCATGGAAAGCTAGAACCATGTCCTTAGCAGGAAGAGTTACAGTAGCTCTCTCTGTTCTTAATGCCATCCCCACCTATGCAATGCAGGCCACGATTCTCACTGCTTCTGTTTGTGATTTAATTGAAAAAAAGATAAGAGGGTTTGTTTGGGGGTCCAATGAGGAAAAGAATATAGTCCATCTGGTTTCCTGGGAAAAAATTTGCAGACCTAAAAACCAAGGGGACTAGGACTTAGAACTGCTAGAAGTTTAAATATGGCCTTCATGATCAAGCTTGCCTGACAAATTCTGAATAATAGTTTTGATCTTTGGGTGCAGGTCATGCAAAGAAAGTACTTCAAGCACCAGGATGGGCAGATTGTTGATATGAAGAGAAGCAACCACTCCTCCCTGTGGAAGGCCATTATGAAAGCAATGCCTCTCATGAAAAGTGCAGCCTGCTAGAGCATCAGGAATGGAAGGACAACGAGCTTCTGGGACCACCCTTGGCTTGACCACGACATCCTCCTCAAGGACCATTCCCTGGAAGATGTGGATGTGAGCCAGGATGACTCCTCTGTGGCGGATTGGATTGATGGAAGTGGAGAGTGGAACTGGCAGAAACTCCAGGATTTTCTTCCTCCCAATATCGTCTCTCTGATTGCTGGTATGTAACCTTCAAAGAGCAGTCTGGGAGAGGACAAATGCATCTGGGGGCTGGAAAGGGATGGACGCTTCAGGTTGAAGTCTGCTTACAAACTTGTAGCAGACCAACTGGATTTAAGTGAAGAAACTATATGGAAAAACCTCTAGAAATGGAAAGGGCCTAGCCGTACCAAGCATTTTCTTTGTCTTGTATGCATGACAAACTACTCACCAATAAGGAACAAGTCAAGAGGAAGATTTCCATTAATGACAATTGTAGCCATTGCAAGGACGTCGAGGAAACCACAGAACATATTCTCCGTCACTGCAGCAAAACAACAACAATCTGGGAAATGTTCAAAACTAAAGTCACCAACAAGGAAAGGAACCTGTCGTTCAAGGAATGGTTGTCAAGTAACCTGAAGGATGAAACGCATGGTGTTGACTTTGGGTTGACCGTTTGGCATCTTTGGAAGCAGAGGAATGAAGAGTGCATGGATGGCAAGAATTTTGTGGAGAAATATCTCATCTGCAGAATCGAAGCCTGGTTTAAATCTACAAAATGGTTGTGCAGAATGTGGATCGTAAATGAGAAGGATTTACCCAGGTGTAGCTCCTCCTAACTCGCTACCACGACTTGTCGGAATGATTGCACATGTACGTATTAAGTATGTGTAGATAATATATATTAGATATATGGCTAATTACTTAACTAGTTAATTTGGTTTGACTGGTTAGTATTGTCTGAAACCAAACCAAAACAAACCACATAAACCAAACAAGCTAAAAACTTTAACCAAACCAAACCAATTATCCAAATTAACATAACCAAATTATCCAAATAGTACTGGTTAAAATGACGGTAACCACACCGTTTGAACAACCCTAATCGGGAGACCTAAAGTAATAATGCAAAAGTTTCAACCCATCCTAGGAGGAACAAGTTTGGAAGTCCAAAATAATGATAATGTTCATCTAGCTAGGTAGCTAAAAGTAAATAAAGGCGAATAAGTAATAGTACTATGGACGTTCATTGGTGAAACTGAAATAGCTAGCTAGAGGTGACCGGTTGGTCAAAGATCAACATTCCAAACGGCAGCTTCACCTTCACCACAAGAAGTATGCACCTGTCTCATTCTTTCCACAGACTTGCAAATTCCACTGCACGACCAGTCGAACGATGCCACACATACATTTCCTGCTTCTGCTTTCCATACACAATCTGCATTAATTATCAACCATGTCATGACTCGTTAAAATAATTACTATATACATAAACAACTTGAAAGAATATTGTATTTTTTTCATTAATTTATTATTTTATTTCGTATGCTGCTAATAGATATATGACGACTTAATGAAAGCACAAGGAGATCGATCATCATCTTGAGAATCGGACCTGGAGGAGTACCGCAACACATGGAGCGTTCATCTACATGTTGAACCTCCAGCCCAATCAACCACGCCCCTAATGACACATCCTCATTTGCATATCTGTGAAGTATGGGCCTAAGGAAACACGAAACTCAATTAATACCCCCAACCCATAGTTAAGACGATGAACGTAACACGAAGGAAGATGCATGGAGGCTGGAGCTAGGAATAGGAGACTTACGAATTGAGGGAGATATAGGCAGCCAGGTCTTTGGAGATGGCATAGAGTTGGCCAGTTGCATGCCTAAAGTACTTGTTCCCTTCTTCCCCGAATTTCCAGTGCTCGGCCTCATAGTACTTCACCCCTCTAATTATGTGCTAATTATTAATTTTATATATATGAATAACTAAAGCCAAAATAAATTAATTAACGACTTACTTCTGAAATAGAACTGGTCCGGATTTCATGCATCCAATGTATACCCTAGGTGTTGAACGATATTTTGCTAAGGTGGTAACCAGCACACCTTTAATAGAAAAACAAATTGCACATGAAACTGAACACAACTTAAACTATAAGTAATAAATATCACTATGGATGTATGCACGCATCGAGTAAGATGCATGTCGAACTAGTGTAAAATATATATGTATGATTTAAATCAAGAGGCCGATGCGAGAGGCGCATATGCATAATACATATACCACATACTAAAGTATGACCATGAAATAATCTTTTATCTGTTTAATTATCATGGTGATGAATTAAAGTGAATTTTCTCTACCAAAAAAATTAAGGTGGATTAGTGTAAGAAGTTGTATATATATATATATATATATATATATGGGTGTCAATTATATATGTTGTATTTGTATAGTATGTACATGCATATGCATATGAAAACACGTGTACACACCACACGCACCTAAGTTGAGGTGAACGTCGTCATCGACCTTGACGTAGAAGTGAGCGTCCCAAATGGAGGCGGCAGTAGAGAAATAGAGCCTGGTCTTGGTGGAGAGCTGGTGGTAACCTTCGACGTGGTTTAGCCTGAGGAAGTCATTGTGTTTGTCTTGCTCGGCGTCGAGCGCCTTGTCAAGAACTCCCCCAGGGGTGGCGCTGTGGCCTATCACGAACCTTATCACTATCCCTTTTTCCTTCTCCAGGGCCTTGAGCTTCTCACCTTTCGGCATCCAAGTCTCCCTAACCGACTCCCGCCGTTTCCTGCTGCTGAATGCTGTGTTGATTCCGATCACTACGAACGCCTTTTGCAGTTCCAGTTCCAGTCCTAGCCCTAGCCCAACTACTCCCGGCGTCGACGTTGATGATGAATCATTGATCTTACTACTTGATAAATTTCTAGCATTAACATTGTTCGTAACTTGCCGGGGACCTCCCCTTGCGGCAGCAGGCTCTCGCCGTTGCCTTGTTCTAGCCACTGCCAGTTCCATCTCTAATGACGACATCGTTGTCTCCAGCGACCTGCAGCACGCCATATACGATCAGTTTGCTCCATCCGAACTTCTCTCTCTCCCTCTCCCTCTCCCTATATATATACATAAAATTAAATGTCTCGATATCGATTATGTATATGGCTTACTTGATAGATTGATGGGTCCTCTCTACTTCATCCATTATATCTCCAATAGCAGCAGCTGCCGGCCTCTCCTCCGCCAGTTTCTATTTAATGAAAATTTTGGACATGCAATACTACTCATGAGTACGTTACGTACCATGTATAAAATGAACTAGAGTAACGAAATCCTCAAACTAGCTAGCTAGCTAGCTAGAAGTTAAGTACTGGACATTATGTATATAGATGTAGAAGGTAAAAATATTTCTTAGATATGTTGTATACAAAAGAGATTACATATATTAGTGTACGTACACGCTTGTGCTCGCAGTCGTGCTTGGCTTGGTTCGGTTCAGTGGAAAAATTATGAGGAGTGAGCGGCGGAGGAACAAGTTGTTTATGGTTGTCTTTGGCAGCTGAAGAATAGCTTTTACGACTACTGCCACTCCAGCTGGTAAACAGTGATCCCGCCACAAAGCAACCCATGCATAGCAGTATTATGGCTCTGCCTGATGATACGATCGGCTTCCCCCTCATTCTTAGCTGCCGCCCCAGAGACTGCTCGATTCCTAGCTTGCTACATTAATCAAACATTTAGATATGTAATATCACTCTCTCACACTCATATACATATATAGATATCCCAATAATGAAAGCAAGAAATAAGTACCTTTGCGCTTAGTAATTAAGAACGACAAATAGTACCGAGTAAATGAAGAAGAAGGATGACTGGATGATATATGAAAATTGAAAACTGAGTGGGGGAGACAAAAGTTTTTGATTTATTCAACTTTTGGAGGATCGGTGGATGGTGTTTGACGACGAATCTAGCTTAGCTAATTATATTGATAATCTTCCCACCTTCTTTCTGCTAATTCATCGATTAATTAGCTAGTAGCTAGCCACCAAGCAATCCACAGTTTTAGTTTTCTTCTCCCTCTCTCTTGCTAAACGAATGCTCGGGTATTTGGAGTTGGTAGTTCAATCATGACTTTTTCATGCTTCAACAAACTTCTCTTAACATCAATAATCAACATGCATCCACCAACACACTTCTCTACCCTAGAAAGTTGCTTCTGTCGCTAATTGATGAAACGGTCTTTAAGGCCAGTTCCAGTTGGATACGAAGGAGATGTTATTAGACAGGCCCAAGGAATATTAGAGGAAAGGATTGAAATATCGTACCGGAGATTGTATCGGAAAAGTCAGCGGTAGGATATTTTACGTTAAACTTTGGTTCAACCGTTCAATTCCGTTAAATACCGCCAGTACGGTACGGTATTTTCTGATCGAACCGCCGGTACGATAGGAGGCAATTATCATTGCAATTTTTTTTCAAACGGATAGAGGTAATAAAAAATTCTCACTATACAGCATTTTCACCAAAATTTCTTGAGCTACTAGAGTTTGGTGCAGTTCGTTGGTGTCAACGGCAAACAACAAGCTATGCCACATAAGTCAAAAGCGTTGAATTTAATTGCTGAACAAAACAATGAACAAAACTTGTATGTAGGAGCAACAAGTGATGTACATTTGCTCGCTGAAAAAACAAGCGATTCAATGTGATCATAGTGGACACCAGCAATCGACACGGATCAATGTTTGAACAAGCAGATGGCGACACATGGCGTTAATCACGTGGTGGAGGAACGAAAATCGATCAAACACTCGTTTACCACCCGTATAATCATTTTATTTAGGAACGATAATCGATCCAAGATTATTGTCCTACATTGCCAACTCAAACATGGTAGGTACGCAAAAGAACCAACCCAATCACCACCATACGCCTCGATCATGGCTTTTGCTTTTCATATCATGCCTTTTTGTACCTTATGGTGTAACCATGATGATTCTTCACTTCTGCAATGACAGCTTTCACGGTAATACGAGGTTCTACCTCAACTAAGTGTTTGATGGTTTGAGCCACTTTCACCGCATTCAAGTTATGATGGTCTTGTGAAACAATCGATGACCTGCATATGTGGGTATTCTCTCGTAAATCAACCAAGTCACGTGCCTTTTAACCATGGCAACGCGAACTTGCACATGCATCTTTGTTCAAACTTGTCACAACAGACTCGAATTGGTTTATTGTCTGATAGGATGGCATGATACTAAAAGCTCTTCCTTATCGCTTCTTCTTTCAAAGCATCTACAATCTAGGCCTTGGATCCAAACGAATGCTCAACCATAAAAGCTGAGGTAGCATTCCAACTAGGAGTAGGGGGAGGTCTGGTTCGTCACTGTGTATGAACTTTCTGTGAGGGTTTTAGAAATGCAGCACCCTTACTGAAGGAGGGCTGTTGTGGTTTGTATATATACCACGATTGAAAAAGGATAAACAACATAAGTAGTAGTTTGCCACTTGTCAGTATGACATTGGCTATTACAAAACAAAACAGTGTTTAATTAACGACTACTTGCACTTTAGTAAAACGGTTGCGTATCACATCTCTTCTCTTCATCTCTTCAACACGACATTGTTCCATTCTTCTTTCTTTACAACTGCTGCCAGTCCTTCTGTATCTCGGATTCATCTGCTGCACTGCAACCTTCAGTTCAATTGACATCCCCCTTCAAGTTGTGGATGTCATCTTGACTCCCAACTTGTCAAGTAGATCCTTCAGTCTCACTTTTTCTACTGCCTTTATAAATAAGTCTGCCAGCTGGTTAACAGAACTTACATGGTGTAATTTAATCAATCCCAACTTAATTCTTTCTCTTGTAACTTGCATGTCAATCTCTATGTGTTTTGTTCTTTCATGAAACACAGGATTTTCTGCAATGTGTATTGCAGAACGATTTTCACAATATATCGAGATTGGTAATGGTACCTGCACACTCATCTCTGCCAGCAGATTCCTCAACCATTGCACCTCACAAGATAACAAAGCCAATGCTCTGTACTCAGCCTCTGATGATGACCTCGAAACAGTATTTTGTTTCTTTGTTTTCCAAGTCAGGAGTGAACTACCCAGGAATGTACAGTAACCTGTGGTTGACCTCCTTGTTTCAGGGCAACTAGCCCAATCTGAATCACAAAAACCCACAAGTTTCAGATCTGCTTTGCTGTTGAAGTATATTCCTTGTCCAGGTGAACTCTTCAAGTACCTAAGCACTCTGTAAGCTGCATGCAAATGTTCACTATGAGGATCCTTCTGGAATTGGCAAAGCTGTTGAACTGAGTATGTCAAGTCAGGCCTGGTGATTGTTATGTAGTGTAGTCTTCCCACCAATCTTCTGTATGATTCTGCATCTTCTAGTCTTGTACCTTGAGTAGCTGTCAACTTGATCTTAGGATCTGCTGGTGACTGACAGCCCTTTGCCTCTATGTATCCAGTATCATGCAACAAGTCCATACAATATTTCCTTTGGCAAACTGAGAGCCCTTCTGCATTCCTTGTCACTTCAAGTCCAAGGAAATACTTTAGAGGTCCCAGTAACTTCACTTTAAACTCTCTACTCAGTGCCTTCTTGACATGCTCAATATCAACTGGTGCATCACCACCTACTATAATGTCATCCACATAAATCAATACAATCACAATTATTCCTCTTATCCACTTAGTGAACATTGAATGGTCTGAGCTTGACTGTGAAAATCCACTTTTCAAAAAGGAATCCAGTTAGCTTGGCAAACCATTGCCTTGAAGCTTGCTTTAATCCATATAAGGATTTCTTCAACCTGCAAGCAATCTGTCCTTCTTTTCCCAACAGCGAAACTGGTATATCAATACTTTTAGGAACCTTCATATACACTTCTTCTTCTAGGTCTCCTTGTAATAAAGCACTAGAAACATCCATTTGATCTAGTGTCCAGTTTTTAACTGCTGCTATTGCCAATAAAGCTTTCACTGTGTTTATCTTAGAAACAGGAGAGTATGTATCCAAAAATTCAATCCCATACACCTGTGTGTAACCTTTGGCCACCAACCTGGCCTTATACCTCTCTACCGATCCATCAGGTTTCAATTTGATCTTGAATACCCATTTATAGCCAATCATTCTCTTACCTGGAGGTAGCAACACTATCTCCCAAGTTTGATTTACATCCAAAGCTCCTATCTCAGCTTCTAATGCTCTTTCCATTCAACAAACTTCACAGCTTCTGCATATGATCGTGGTTCCATCTGAGCCAAAACACTTAGTGCATACCTTTTGTCAACCTGGTTGAGGTAGTCAACATGGAAACAAATTGGATGTCTGCTTGATGTTGCCACAGAACCAAATTCACCAAACTTCAGTCTAGGATCAAGTTCACAGTCACTGTATTTAGCTGGAAGATGATGTTTCCTGGGCGGTCTACCTGTTGGTTCCTCAAATTCTGCTTGAGGTTCCAGTTCAGGGTCATGTTCACCATAAGAAGCAGAAGAATCTTGGAATGGAGATTCAGAATTGTTTGATTCAACTTGGGAGTTCACTGGTAGTTCAACTGTTTCAGGGGAGGTTTGCCCCCCATCATCAGAGGGTGATTGAGAATGAGAAGGTAGAGGGACTTGGAGTGGTGGAGAAGGAACAATAGGTGAAGAAGAAGGAGAGACTGATGGAGAATCAGTTTGTGGTTCTGAAGAATTATGTCTAAAGGGAAGAATGGACTCATGGAACATTACATCCCTAGAGACAAAAACACTATGGTCATGAAGATCCAAGAGCTTGTAGCCTTTGATGCCTGGAGGTATCCCCAAAAAGATACACTGTCGAGCTCTTGCATAAAATTTAGTTCTGGCATGACTCAGTGTACTAGCATAACAAAGGCTACCAAAGACTTTCAAATGACCAAGATAAGGTGGTTTGTTGTATAAGATTTCATAAGGTGACCTATTTTGTAATACTGGAGTGGGTATTCTGTTGATAAGGTAGACTGAGTGTAGAACACAATTACTCCAATATTTGAGAGGAAGACCTGATTAAAACCTTAAAGATCTTGCAACATTCAAAATATGTTGATGTTTTCTTTCCACACGTGCATTTTGTTCAGGGGTTTCCACACAAGACATCTGATGCTCAATCCCATTCTCCATATAAAAATCACACATACTGAATTCTCTTCCCTGGTCACTTCTAACTGTCTTGACAGTTTTTCCAAATTGATTTTTAACCAGTTGACAGAACCCCTTAAGTAACTCTCTTGCTTCACCTTTGTGTTTCATTAAAAACACCCAAACTGCTCTAGAACAATCATCCACAACAGTAAGGAAATAGGCATAACCATCATAAGAGAGAACAGACAAAGGTCCCCAAATGTCAACATGGACAAGTTGGAACAGATCATTTGCAATACTAGTGCTTATAGGAAATGGCAGTCGTTTATGTTTAGAGAAATGACAAACATCACAGTGGGAAATCTTAGAACTAGAAACAGTGGAATCAGTTTGTTGTAAAAGAGAAATCCTATCACTACTAGGATGTCCAAGTCTCCAATGCCAGAGATCAAACTGATGTGCATTGAAGTTGAAAGTGGTGGTTGCTTGTGGGAGTGAAGGAGTAGTCATTTGGTCTTGAGATGGTTGGAAAGAAAGATGGTATAGACCTCTAGATTCTCTTGCTAAACCAATCATCTTCTTGCTTAGAAGGTCCTGAATTTGACACAAATCAGAATGAAAGTGTAAGGCTAGGGGACAATCTCGTGTGAGTTTACTGACTAAGACAAGATTAAAAGAGAAACTTGGAACCAGAAGAACATTATACAAGTGTAAACCTGAGGGCAACTTTACTGTACCTATATGTGTAACTAGAACCTTATTTGTGTTTGGTAGGTACACATAAGTGTTAAGTACTGGTTGATACTCAGTGAAGAGAGCTAAAGAACACGATATATGATCTGAGGCTCCTGTGTCTAGAATCCAGAAAATGAATCATATCGGTGTTGGTAAGGTTGGAATGTGTGGAGAGAACATAATTACCTGAGTAATTTGGAAAGGGAGGAAGGAACTGTGACACTGAGTAGGCATTATGAGAGATGGAAGGTAGAGTGGTGGTGAATTGACTGTGCTAGCACTAGACTGCATCAAGAGCCTTAGCCTATTCATCTCCTCGGGAGTAAAACCTACCACAGATTTAGCAGAACTTACCGGACTTCTTTCTGATGTTTCCCCTGTTACACTTCCTTCACCTTGTGATTCACCCGAGCTTGCTTGAGACATAGAACCAACAAATCTTGTTGTGCCTTGTCTCTGTGAACCACTTGTGTTATTGCCATTCCTTTGTTCCCTATCTTTTCTCTTCTTAGTCCAACATTCTTCTATGTTGTGACTAGTTCTCTTGCAGAACTCACAATATTTCTTGCCTAGCTGCCTCTGTCCTGTATTCTGTTCTGTGTTGATAGCCAAGGCCACACTCTGAGACTTCTTGTTGCTAGCCCCTGCTTCACCTTTTAATGTTTGTTCATGTTGTAACAGGTCATCAACTGCTTCAGACACACTTGGTAGTGGTTTCTGCAGTAAGAGCTGGGTCTTTATCA
Organism: Linum trigynum; assembly: GCA_964030455.1. Lineage (NCBI taxonomy): Eukaryota > Viridiplantae > Streptophyta > Magnoliopsida > Malpighiales > Linaceae > Linum > Linum trigynum. Next base: position 112,131 of record OZ034822.1, on the reverse strand, counting down.
CCTCATAATCTGAATTGAGACCCCTTAGAAACCGGATTAAGTAGTCTGTCTCTTGCCTTTCTGTATATGCTGTCACTGCTGCACAAGGATTAGGATTTCCAGGTGCACAGTTACATGGAACAATAGGGCTAAATTGCACATACTCCTCCCAATAGCCTTTCATCTGGGTATAATACTGATTTATGGTAGAATTCCCTTGTTTGCAAGCCTGGATATCATCTTCTAGGTTAATGATTTTGATAGCATTTGGTTTACCAAACCTTCTTTTCAATTCATCCCACAGAACTTTAGCATTGACATGATTCATGACAGATCTTCGTAGATCTTTGTGCAAAGAGTTTAGAATCCATGACAATACTGATGTATTACAAGCATCCCACAATAAATAACGATCATCTGTAGCTGGAGGCATCAGAATGCTTCCATCCACAAAATCCAGTTTGTGTTTCATCTTAAGACCCATAATCACTGATCTACTCCACATAGTGTAGTTTGTTCCATCAAATAGCTCAGATCCAATGGATTGATTGAGAGCTTCGTTTGGGTTCAAGTAAAATGGGTTCCCAAAAGTGATTACCTCGGTTCGCTGATCTTGCTGTTGAGGATCAAATGAGCCGAATTGAAACGGCCTCCAGGAGTAGCACCAGACCCTGTTGTTGTAGCATTGGATCTTGGCGTTCCTGTTTGCGGTGGTGTTTGTGCACCGGACATCTTGACGGCCTTAGATCGTTCGCCGCTCTGATACCATGTGAACTTTCTGTGAGGGTTTTAGAAATGCAGCACCCTTACTGAAGGAGGGCTGCTGTGGTTTGTATATATACCATGATTGAAAAAGGATAAACAACATAAGCAGTAGTTTGCCACTTGTCAGTATGACATTGGCTATTACAAAACAAAACAGTGTTTAATTAATGGCTAGTTGCACTTTAGTAAAACGGTTGCGTATCACATCTTTTCTCTTCATATCTTCAACACGACATCGTTCCGTTCTTCTTTCTTCACAGCTGCTGCCAGTCCTTCTGTATCTCGGATTCATCTGTTGCACTACAACCTTCAGTTCAGTTGACACTGTGAGCGTAGAGTGGATGTTGGAATCATGGTGTAGTGGAGTTTTGGAGGTTTGAATACTCTTCCTTCCTCGTCATCCACATCTTCCAAATTTTCTGTATCTTCACTACTCATTGATGAAAATCCTCCATATCACTCACATCACTATTGTATTCACCAACCGGTTTATCCACATAGCCATCATCATTTCGACCATCTTGTGTGGAACAACGGATTCTAGCCCATTCTTACCCCATTGTGTCCATTGTTCCCCCTCATACTCTATAGTTGATCCATATGCAATAAGATCCTCGTAGACTAACCATGGTACCCCCATTAGCAGCATTATTAGCAGGGCCACCACCTGAATAACCACCATGTTCTCCTGAACCTCGATACCCACTATCATCTCCCCTATAGTCTCCCGAATATCCACCTTTTTCGTTACCTCCTGAACTACCACTCTCATAGTCATACCTAACATAACTATCAACATTGTTTGAAACTTGTGCACCACTAGGGATGGCAATCAAACCCATGACTGTGGGTACCCGAACGCCCCCAATCTAGTCAATGCGGGGAATCCCCGCTTTGACTGGGTATGGGTAAAACCCACAAAACGTTTGACGGGTATGGAGCGGGTATAGTATTAGCCACCCCTGCCCCATCAGGAGCATTTCTTCACATATAAAAAAATACATTGATTAAATTGTAACCTATCAATAATAGTGAGGGTAACTCAAGAAAATAAATAGTAAAAATGCAATTGGTTTGGCACCCAAATCAAAATTTAATTCCTTATTTTGTTGGATTAGAAAAAAACTTAGTTTTCCTCCCGTCCTTGTGGAGATATATCATTTCCTCTTCCATACTCGTGGAGTATCTCTTTGTTTCTTGCGGCTTCAGCCACCCTAGCTACCGGCTCTGTTCGGATTTTCCTTCCCCCTTTTCCTCCTCTCCCTTTATTCCTCCAAACACAAACTCACATTCTCTAGCGACACTCTCAGCCCTGAAACTCAAATGGCAGAGGACCTAGACGAACGATTGCAGAATCTTCTCCGAACGGATGAGGAAGCAACAACATTGATGGTCAACAAATCCCACCTAAACCTAACAATGGACGAAACTGTTGAAGAACTAGGTTTGGTAGGCAAGCTATTCACAGCAAAAGTCCCAAATCTGAGTACCCTGGTGAAGACCATGAAGCTTGAATGGAACCTGACAAAGGACTTCCATTTTCAAGAGATTCGATAAGAACATCTATGCAGTGCAACTCCGCAGCTTTGAAGATCGGAAGAAGATCCTATTGGAAATGAATGAATAGCTTTGAAAGCTATAGAGTCTCAAGTGGAAAAACTACCACATTGGTATTTTTACTTGGTGAAATGTGTATAAAGATATGAGCCTCTCATAAGGGCATGCCCCTTGGGGTGACCCACTTTTGTGGGAGAGGGAGGACCTAACGGACCACCACACAAGCGCGCGCGCGCCATCAGTCGGTCGGTCGGTTGGTTTGTTGGTTGGCTCACTTGAGACTATATATTTTTTGGAGAAATTCCGAACGAGAGATTTATCTTAATCGACGGTTTTAATTAAGGAAGTAATTATCTTCCTTAATTAATCCAACTTATTCCCCAAGCTGGAGGGTATATTCCTAGGGGTTCGGCTCCTATAAATAGTCGTCTCCCCAGCCCCTCTAAACACACCACAACGAGCATAAGCACAATAGAGAGAGTGTTCAGAGAGCTCCGGTTTTTGCACAAAACCGCGAGTACAGAGAGGAGTTGTTTTATCCTGGAGACGACCGGTTGATAGTCTGTCGTGCGCATCGAGGGTAGTGCCGCAAACGTCTTAAAGAGAGCGACCTAGTCCGCGACTCAGCTCCAGATTTGGTAACCTCTTTCTTGTTGTTGTTCCGTTCCTAACAGATCTTATATGGAGGACCCTGGCACTTTGACCGCTAACTTTTTATGTTCTTACCGGTCGAGAGAGATAAAGATCCGACTGAGATGTCTTTTGAAGAGACAGAGATCTGGGTACACGTCAAGTAACTGCTGAGGTGTATGCAAACTACAGCGATGGTCAAACACATAGGTAATCAAATGGGTACGTTTATAATCTATGATTCATACAAATCTGGCGTATGGAGCACATCACTCAAGATCAAAGTGAGAATAAATGTTTGTAAACCATTGAGGCGAGGTGCCCTACTGGAAGTGGAAGAAGGAGAAAGAAACTTGATCCATCTCACATATGAACGACTGCCTGTATACTGTTACAACTGTGATATCATAGGACACCAGGACAAATTGTGCCCCAACCCAAAAGCAGATTATGAAGAAGGCTTCGATGATCAGTATGATAAATGGTTAAACGTATCTCCTCTTAAGAAGTTAAGTAAATAGGACATGTTTGGAGAAGATCGATTGGATGGCTGAACTCGAAACCGAACTTCGGCAGGCTGAACTCTCCAACGAAGGGCGTATAAGGAAAGAGATAGCCATCCTAGATTCTGAGCTTGATCGAAGGGATTTAGACCCTAAGAAAGAAAAGGCGTGAATCAAGCTAGCAGATTTGTTGTCAAGTAACAAAGTAATGGGTCACACAAGGCAGTGACACAAACTTTGAGCCTTAAGGAGACTGGCATCTCTGAACCCGTCGAATTTTCTCCAGCAAGGATTAATATGACAAAAGAGTAATAGAGGAAGGGTGGAAGCTATTTAGACAGAATCGAGAAGGAAGCACTACACAACCAAAAAATATCAGCCTGTAAAGCGGATGAAGAGAAAAGAACATGAAAGGATGGATTTGGTTGAGAAAAATAATGAGAAGGGACAAACGAAGAAGGATACTCTTAGTCACCAACTGACACCAGAGGCGGACTCTGCAAAGCAGCAGAGCCGCCTATCACAATAAAAATCTTGAGCCTTAATTGTCTAGGGTTGGGTTGTCTCGATGCAAAGACAGGTGTTCACCAACTTGTTCGACAAGTTCATCCCCACGTTTTGTTCCTAATGAAAACAAAACGCGCAAAGCTACGAGACTTTGGCAATGCCCTCGTTGATACAGGTGACTCGCCTCTACCGTCACACTAGAAAATGGCCAAGTGTAACCACCTACTAGAGCGTAGTATAGCGGGTTTGGGTTTAAATGTCAACCCGGGTCCTAACTGTGATGACTACTCTGTGAATTCTTATTATTTAGTAGTGAAAGCGAAGTGAAGGTCCAAGCAAACAAACAAGCAAAGCAGTAAAAGGTTGTTCTCAAGTCGAGAGAGGTCACCCGGATATGGTTCCCCCTAGACTGCTGTTAAGCCAGATTGTAATTTACCAAGTTTGAATTCAAAGATAATTATACTGCGGGAGGTTCTTATGCAGTCTGCAGTCTCGACTAAAGGTCTCCAGACCCTCTCAATCTGAGTCCCCAGCAGCGACTAACCTCCACCGGAGTAAACAGATTGAGGCCCTAATGAACCAAACCTCCACCACCGAAGTAAATCCGGTACAGGATAGTGAATTGACTCCTCAACTAAAGTCGCCAATTCACTACCTTCAATCAAGGGTGCTCTATCAACCTAGGCAGATATTCTCTTTCTAGGTCAAACCAGAAACAACGGGAATTTGATCAGGATTCATGCCATTCAACAAATCAGACCTCAATTGAATATAATCAAATCAAAGGATTCATACTTGGGTTCATACAATCAGACCTAACATACAAATCTAGGGTTCTTCATACCCAGGTGAATGTGGAAGTTACTCCATGGAGAGAGAAGCAAACTCTAGCTCAGAAGCAAAAATCATGCTGTGAAGAATGGGGTCTTGCTTCTGGTCGACAATCGGCACTTCTCCAAGCGTTATCCGAGCTCCACTGATGATGAAGATTGATCTAAGGCGCTTGGGAACTCTGGTTCGTCGCTCTCTCTCTCTAGGTATCACTTTCTTTCTCTAAAACTCGGAACCCCTTCACAATTGGCCTTCTTTCCCTTAAAACCCAGCTGCTCACGATCCCCGACCATAATCCCCGGTCGAGTATTTTAAGTGCCCGGCCGGGGATTTTGAAACGCAGCGCATCGCTGACGCCTTTAATACCCGATCGAGGTCAAGAATACCCGATCGGGTATTTTTGCTCTCTGGCCGGGACCCATTCTATTTCTCAACGTCCAAAAAGCGTTTTTCCCCGGCCTCCATGGAATTTTACCCGGCCGGGTATTTTTTATCATGGCCAGGTATTTTGCTCCTCCAACACCCCTCAACTCAAACGTTCTGCTTTTGACCCGAACTTGCTTCTTCGCCTCAACGTCAACGCCAAGCCCTGAAATATGACATAAACACACAACCTAGCGTGAAATCGGCTTAAAACATGAGAATCAACATCTCCAACGGCTCAAGAATAGGGGTAAAAACATGTGCAATCAATGGTCTATCAAATTCCCCCACACTTAACCGTTTCCTTGTCCCCAAGCAAACCTAACTCAAACCAATGCAACTCTCCAGACCTCTATAGCAACAAACAACCCCGATCGTCGGTAGAGGAGTTCCTAGATCATATAGCAGCTTACGAGGTCAACTGGTCTTCTAAGACGTTCCCTATCTCTCTCAATGCGAGTACTAGACTCAAGCTAGGATCATGAGAAGAAGTGGGAGTAAGACAGCCAGTTCATGGATAAAGGGACTCACACCATTCACAACCAAGGACTCATTGTACCGGGGTGCTCTTCACTTCACTTCACCATTGGAACCCCTTTTTTTCACTTTCATTTTACATTTCTTTTTTTTTCACATTCATTTAGCGGGGGTTCCAACTGCAGTCTTTTGCACGGTCGACCCTTATTAGTCGAGCAAGAGCAATTTCTGTACATCTGGCGCTCGCCAGAGTACTTCTTTTAACTCATTTTCCTCAACTCGTGTGGAGGGTAAATGAAATTAAGGGGGGTCGAAAGCTCTATCCGTGCCCTTAAAAATGCATCCTCGAGTAGACAAATCGTTCAACAGGTGAAAATTTTACTTGTACTAGAGACAGCTTAGCTTCGCCTTGTAGGAGTACCCCACTAAGGATCACTAAAATCCCTTCCAAAACCCGATTTTGTGCAATGAACGGTGCCACACACGTTGGGCTTACCACATGTTTAAGATTTCAATGATTTCAACATGGAGGACCAACCGCTATTCACTTCCCACATGAGCACCCTGTTCGATACACGAGTCCATAACACAATCCAATCAGAGTCACCATTACCACATGAATTCAACGGTCTTAGCTCCACTAATTCACAAAATCAACCGGCACAGCAGAGAGCTAGATAGGAAAAATCTTATACTTCAACATCCTCCATAGTGCTACACTACCTCCCTAGGTTGCACATTACTATAGAGACTGTCAATTCAAAGCACACTGAGCAGGCAATTTTCAAGGAACACGTACTTGGAGCCCTCAAATCGAAATTTGGACAGTGGACTAGGATCCAAGCACACAAACAGATCTAATGTAGTCAAAATAGAAACATCCCCCCACACTTAAATTCGACATTGCCCTCAATGGAGAAGAGGGAAGGATAAGGGGAACGATGTTACCGGTTGGCGCGGACTGCATGAGACTGGAAGGTGGACCAGTCGGAGTGAAACGGACTAGAGTGGGACCAGTCGGGCTAAGGCAAGGCGAAAGAAGACACAAGTACTTAAGCACAGAAATGTTAGGTCAAATGTCAGCCCCATAGCACATCATCCAAAGGAAAAAGAAAACAAACCATGGTGGGGTTGCCTCCCACAAGCACTTCTTTACCGTCTTTTAGCTGGACGCCCATGGTGGATGCTCAGAGTGGTGCAGGAACAGGTGCCTCCAAGAGTGGATCCACATCGCTCTTGAGGTACAGCTTCAGATGGTGGCCATGCACCCGACGGGTGTGACCACCAGTATTTTTCAGCTCGACCTAGCCATCCGGCAGGATGCAAGCGAGTGAGTACTCGGATGGCCAGGGTGGTCGTGGTTCAGGAGGTGGGACCGGCTCATAGTGGTTGCCACCTTTCTTCCGGGCAGGCTTAGCTGCCTGCGACTTCGGCCGCCACTCCTTCTTGATCATTTTATTTGGTAGTGAGGCCGGAGGGAGTGGTGGCGAAGGTTTGAGGGGGGATCCTGCAAAATGAGAGGCACGGACGGATACACGAGAGGCTCGTGCACCTGGTGAGAAATAGCATGCACAGGCGAGGCAGCATGCATATTATTATTATCGATAGAGAAAGTTATCTGCTCCTCGCCATCTCTCAAAACCAAAGTCCCATCATGGACATCTATGAGGGCCCTGGCGGTGGCCAGGAAGGGCCTTCCTAGAATAAGGGGCACTTATGTGTCTTTATTGATGTCTAAGACAACAAAATCCACAGGATAACAAAATCTGTCAACCTTAACTAGGAGGTCTTCCACTATACCCCTAGGATGAACCACAGATTGATCAGCTAATTGAATACTCATCCTAGTTGCGCTAGGTTCACCTAGGCCTAGTTTTTTGAACAATTTGTATGGGATAACATTGATACTAGCACTTAGATCTGCCAGGGACCTCTCTACATGTAATTTGCTAATGGAGCAAGGGATAGTGAAATTACCTGGGTCCTTCTGCTTTTCTGGAAGCTTGTTCTGCAGAATGGCCGAGCACTCCTCACTCAGCATCACTGTCGAGAGATCCCCAAGTCGCTTTTTGTTGGTAAGGAGATCCTTCATGAATTTTGCGTACTTGGGAATCTTCGATAGTTCCTCCACGAACGGCAGGCCGATGTTGACCTGCTTTAGCATTGCCATGAATTTGGCAAACTCAGTCTCCAGCTTGTCCTTGTGTAATCGAGTGGGGAAGGGAAGCTGGGGAACACGCTCCTTAACCACTGGTTGTGGCTTGGGAGCAGGTGCTTCCTTCTCCATCTTCACTTCTGCATCTTTGGCTTGGAAGTGCTGAAGCAGGTAGTGGCTCCTCCTGCCTGGCCGGGGCAGGTACAGCCGATGTTGGCTTGCTCACGCGGATTGGGGACGGTGGTGGCAGGTAGAGTTTCCGGTGCCCTAGTATTGTTCTAGCGAGCTATTCCTCCAATCTGATTTTGGAGGTCCTGCAATATGGCACCTTGGTTCCTCTGGCCTACCTCCAGTGAGGCGATGCTCTAGTCCATCCTGGAAAAATTCATCTGGCTGGTAGTCATGAATGCCGCCAAAATGTTTTTCAGTTCGCTCACTTGATTATCTGGAGCTGGAGCTGGTGGTGGCTCGGCATACTGGCGTTGCGGCTGCTGAAATGGTCTCCCTTGTCTGGGCTGGTAAGGCTGCCTCTGCTGAAAACCACCAGCTGGTGCTAGGAAACCAGTTGGTTTAGTGATGTTGCTATTATTCCAGGAGAAGTTGGGATGCTGGCGCCACCCTTCATTATATGTTCCGCTGTAAGGGTCAAGGGGCCGAGCATTGGCGATGAAGGCCAACTGCTCATGGGGTGTAGAAGACTCCCTCATAGCCTGGCATTCTTCCACCAGATGGTTCGAACTCTCACACCACTGGCACTGTGCAACTGAAGGCCCGGCCAACCCTCTACCCGGAAAAAGACTGTTGGGTTGCTTCAGTGTCTGGACCAACTCGGCCACCTCCAGCTCTAGCCCGGATCTGGCCTCCATGGCGTTCACACCACATTCCCGGGAACTCCTGCCTCTGGTGCTTTACCCCCAGGAATGATCTCTAGCAGCCAAGGTACTGATCATCTGGTTTAACTCGGGTGGAGTCTTAGTGAGAATGTCTCCTCCTAGGCATAGAGACTCAATCACCCTCTGGCTTTCCGGAGAGAGAGCACTGTAGAAGTTCCCCCCGGTGAATGCATCACTGAAGCCGTGATGGGGACATTGCTAGAAAAATCCCGAGTACCACTCCCATGCATCACGAAGTGACTCATCTGGCTCTTGGCGGAAATGAGTGATCTCCCGCTGAATCTTTGTAATCTTCGATGCCGGATAATACATGTGCACGAACTTGTCGGCCAGATTGTCCCACGATGTGATGGATAGTGGGGGCTGGGTCTCTAACCACCTCTTCGCATGCCCCGCCAGAGAATGGGGGAAGAGGTGAAGACGGATCGCATCATCGGGTACACCATTCATCTTGAACCCGTTTTTCAGCTGCAGGAACCGGGAAAGATGCACCCTTGCCTCCTCATCCTTCAAGCCATGGAACTCGATAGAAGATGTAATTAGTTGAATCCAGCATGGCTTGATCTTGAAGTTGTTTGCTGGAATGGGCGGATAGAGGATGACGGGGCGGATGTCAGCGACCCGTGGAGTGTAGTAATACTCCATGGTAGGGCCCGGCGGCTGTGGTTGATGATGAACCCCATCTGCCTGGGGTACTGGGTTGTTCCGCAGAATCTGATTCACTAGGGGAACCTGGAGAGGCATCCCCTGGGGTGGGTATTGTGCACCGTCCATCTCGCACTCTTCCTCGGAATCGTTGCTCAAGTGGCCGTCAATGCGCTCCTCCGTAGCCAGTCTTGCTCGCTGTTGTCTCCTTAGTTGGCGACAGGTGTGTTCATGCTCCGGATCTAACTGTAGTAAACCTCCCGACTGGCTACGGGTCATGCACTACCTGCACACCGTCAAGCAAGCGACCCCGTGAAGGCACAAGTGGGAAAAAGCCAACAGTCAATGCGGAAATGGAAATGCTAAAGTAACAGAAATCTCGTTTTTTCAACAACCTAACCGTCCCCGGCAACGGCGCCAAAAACTTGACTCGCCTCTACCGTCACACTAGAAAATGGCCAAGTATAACCACCTACTAGAGCGTAGTATAGCGAGTTTGGGTTTTAATGTCAACCCGGGTCCTAAATGTGATGACTACCCGTGAATTCTTATGCAAACTCAGGGGCCAGGGCTGCTTCACTCTTTGAGATTCAGAACATCATTTATCTTCTCAACCAACACTTCAACCTCCATCTTTTTCTTTCCGTATATTCGATGGCATTTTCCATGCAAAATTTCTATAAAAGCCTCCAACACTACGATTATGGAAATAACTAGCTGCCTCCTGCAAGACCTATTATATTGGACATACGCACACCTAAAGAAAGTATGATCTCTAGATTCAGGTGATCATAAACATAAAGGGCAGGAGTTGACTAACTCTGAACGTCACCTCAGTAATTTGTCTTATGCATTAACTCTGTCTAGGAGCATTAACCAAATTAAAAAAAAAAAGGTTTCCTAAAAATAGGAAATGGCTTCCAAAGAAGCTTGTACAAGTGTTAACCTTGTATTTAACCATGTGCACTCCATTCCATTCAATACAATAAGTTGCAGGTTGAAGATGGCCAACCAACTTTATTCCACGCTCTGCCTTTGTACAGTTTCATTCGAAAGAAAATTTGAACAAAGCTTTTCAATTTCTTCAAATACTTTTTTTTCAACTGGAAATAATCTTGAATTGTGTTATGCTCGTTAATACTACAACAGTGAGCTGCAGCTTTTATGTGAACAACTGATTCGCTAAAACACAACTTCTAAAAATGGTCAAGTGTAATCAATGAAAAGGACTGTAATATAGTGGTGCAAGTAATAAATATCAAATTATTGGGTCTCTAGATGTACTATTACTCAGCTTCAGTACATTATGAAGAAAATAAGATTAACGATTGATTAACTAAACTAATCTACTAACTAAACTAAGTAAAACTACTAATTACATGTTGGGAACTCACTTAGGTATGATTCCCCACTAGTCTAAAGTTAGGCCAAGTTGTAATTCACCCAATCCAATTCAGTTGACAGATATACTGCGGAAATTTCTTGACAAGTCTGAAATCTCGACTAAAGTAATCCAGATACTCTCAGTTCGAAATTTCTTGACAAGTCTGAAATTTCTTGACAATTCTTTCCAAGGTGCTCTCTCTCTCTCTCTCTCTCTCTCTCTCTCTCTCTCTCTCTCTCTCTCTCTCTCTCTCTCTCTCTCTCTCTCTCTCGGGTTCGCCCATTGGGTGTTTGGGATCCAAAACCCAACTCTCTCCCTTCAAAATTTGCAAAAAACTCATTTATACAGCTCCCAAAGGCCAAGTTACGGGCAACGTTACGCCCAACCCGTAACTTTGGATAGGCTGCTGCCTTTCGGTCATTTCTCCCTCATCCAAACTCTGAATTAGTCGTTGTTTGATCCCAGACACTCATAGTCGCGTCCTCCTTCTTTCCATGCCTAGATTTCATGATTCTTTGTCCAATAAATGAGTTAGAAATCTATTCTTACTTGGGTCATGCCCGAGTTTCTCCCCCCGATTCGCCAATTGATCCCCGATTGACTTGAAACTTGCATCTATGCTTCACTTTACATGCTAGGACCTAAACTATAACAAACGAACACAACCTAGCATAAAATAGGCCAAAGTATTATAAACACCAAGCTAAACAATCAAGAAATGATAGGTAAAAACATGTGCAAATTGAGTGTTATCAACAACCATGGTTCCAATCCCTAGATTCTTTTGCCAATCTTTTCCATAGTTCCCTGCACTTAGCTGGATTCAGTTTCCATGCAATCAGAGGGACCCAAGTATTTGACAAATAATACATGCTCTTTAAATCTGACGGCTAAATAAGATATTCTTCAGATCATATCATGAAACTCCAGCACAAAGCAACTCACTCTTACTTGTGTTACCTTTCAAACCCAAAACTTGATAAACTTCTTTAATATTTCTGCTACAACTTGGACCATCCACTATTGAACATTTTGTGAATAGTAACAAGTCATACAGAGATGATAAATAAGTAAATCTTATTCAACGAGATTGAGGAGAGAATTTTTTTTCTACAGCTCGGTTCAACATGCAAACTTGGTTACATGCAAGTCGGAACCTCAATTGTTATAACAAACATATATGGGGAGAGACCGAAAATCTAAAATAGTGATAGTTTTATCAACAAAAGAAAAGTTCTACAAGTCTACAACAAAGGTGCTATCACAATTGGCCAACAGAATTGGCCAAAGGGAAGACTCACACTCACATTACAACATTTACCATACATATATACAATTTTAGTGAAACCCAAAAGCTCTTCTTCCAATAGCTGACCAAGTTAATGAAAGCACTAGCGTATAATTTAGGTTTGGGAAGAAGAAAAGAAGATCAAGTCAAAGGTGCCCTACCACTACCAGAATGGCTTTCTACCAAAGCAAGAGGACAGTCTACACCACCGTAAACACATTCATGTAAATACGTGCGTGTGTTTTACATAACTTGTCTGTTACGATATCTTTAACCAATCCCGGCGGCGTAGTAACCGGCCGTCAACTTTATCAAATTTGATTTTCCTCGGCCTCTCCAGACGTTGACAATATAAGTTCTCCAATATATATAGTTTTGTTTTTGGTGTAGTTACTTTTTGTCTGCATTGTATGTCCTCGTTTTATAATCATCATTCTAAACATACGATTTATATAAAAATGATGTCAACTGTCATATGTGGTATGATGGTCAAGAAAACCCATGTTTGCACAAAAATCATTCCATAATATTTTGATTTGAAGAATTTAGAGTTTATTGATTTGGGATTAGGATTTAGGGTATACAATTTGAGTTTGGAGTTAGAGTTCAAAATTGAATGTTTAGGACTTAAGGTAATTCGTCAATTAGTGATATTCTATCTTATATTATCATATTCTACTAATGCTATCCATTAAAATCCATTTAAGAAAACCCATGAATCTTGCTACTAGTTCACGCCCTAACTCTCCCAAGCTAGCTTTCTTTTTCAAAGGCTGAAATTTAATAGCAAGCCCATGTCTCGTTCTTTGATCCGATCCACATTTCTCGGCAAGGAAGCGCGTTGGTTTCTATGCAATAACTTAGAAGCTAGGGCGAGGGTTTGATTCATAAATCATCGATCATCAAGTCAACGGTTACGGTGCCCCTACCATAATGGCTTCCACTCAAGCAAGTGGACAGTCTATACCACCATAAACACATGCATGTAAATACGTGCGTGTGTTTTACGTAACTTGTCTAAACATGTTATGGTATCTTTAATCAATCCCGACGGCGTAGTCACCGGACGTCAACTTTTCTCAATTTATCAAAATTCGATTTCGCCATCGGCCTCTCCAGCCATTAAAACTTATAAATTCTCTTGAGCATTTATATATATAGAGTGATTTCTATAGTATTTTAAGTAAAATATAAGATACGACATCTCTGAATATGAAAACGCTATCTAAATCTCGATTTAACCGGATTTTTGGGTGATACTATACCATAATCCTTGATGGGTGAACCCTAGGTCTTAGTTATCTAAATCATAGAGTCTAACCCCTAAGATTGTGCATGTAATTTGTTGCATATATTTCAATAAATAATGACCGTCGAATTTTGTTTCTCATTAAATTGATCTTAGTGTATGATATTTATAGAACTAAGACATAGATTTTAATCTTTAAGGATTTTAATCACATGAATTGCTTGCTCATAATGACAATTACAAAACGAGAATGCACCCAAAAAATGAGTACACCAAACACAAAACTATATATATTATATATAGATGATTTTGTCTTTGGTGCACTCACTTTTTTTTTTTTTGCATTCAATGCACTAGCCTCATAATCATCATTTTGAGCAGACGATTCATGTCAAAATTATCACGTTATAACATGATGAACAAGAAACACATGAATTTTAATAAAAATCATTCAAAATTTTCTTCAATTTGAAGGTCTTAAAGTTTAGAAATTTAGAGTTAGAGTTTAAAATTTAGAATTTGGGTTTTGGTTTGTGTTCAAAATTAAGATTTAGGGTTTAGTTAATGCATTGATTAGTTGTGATCATTTATTATATTATCATATTGCACTAATCCTACCAAATATAATTCAAAATCCAACCCGTTAAAACTAGTTTTAGAGTTGGTGATCGGAATGCACTCATTTTCGTGAGTGCACCGAAGTAGCCATTATATATATACTCCAAGTGAGATATCACTATCTAGATCATGAATTAAACCCAGTTTGGAATATGTACTATACGTCTATACCCTAACCTCTAATGGATAAACATCAACCATCGATTCTCTAAACCCAAACCCAGAATTCGATTTAATAGAAAACAATAATTGAGATTGGTCGAAACTCATAAAGTGCATCTAATGGCTAGTGCAACCGGAGTATAATATACTTCAGAACTATACGAGTCATTTTCATATATATTCATATATATCATTGCTAATAGTTCACGCACAATCTCTCTCTAGCTAGCTTTCATTTCCAAAGACTGAAATTTAATAGCAAGCCCATGTCTCGTTCTTTGATTCGATCCACATTTCTTGGCAAGGAAGCGCTTTCATTTCTATGCAAATAACTTAGAAGGGCGAGGGTTTGATTCATGCATCCTCGATCATCTGAAAGAGAGATCCAATCGACTTTGTTTGCGTGCGTGAGGAGCTAGCTTGGCTTCTTCAATGGCTTCTTCGAATGGCGGGGTGCCTCCTGGGTTCCGATTTCACCCGACTGATGAAGAGCTACTCCATTATTACCTGAAGAAGAAGGTTATGTTTCAAAAGTTTGATATGGAGGTTATCCGCGAGGTGGACTTGAATAAGATGGAGCCTTGGGAGTTGCAAGGTACGTACATACATTACGATTCTCTTAATTATTTACTTGCTATCCTTAATATATCTGTTTGGTAATTTTGCTTTGTCAGATTATTAGTTTGGTAATCTGGCCAAAGTTTATAATTAAATTATCCAAATTTTTGTGATTGTGCGTAATTATATATATATATAGCCGTAGGGCTGTTAATGAGCTGAGCCGAGCCGAGCTTTGCCATAGTTCGGGCTCGGCTCATTAATATATTTCCAAACTCGAGCTCGGCTCGTGTTCGCCACGAGCTTTAATATGCAAGCTCGAGCTCGGCTCGTTTATGAAAATGAAAGCTCGAGCTCGGTTCAAGCTCGGCTCGTTAAATAAAGTTAACGAGCCCAAAATTGAGTTAACCTCATAAAATGTTCATAATAACTCAAAATTGACCTAGAACTGGGCACAAAATTACATTCAAACCTATAGCAAAGTCTAGCAAAATAAAACACAATATTTATCTCAATTTCAATACATAAAATCCATGAATTCTAATACTTTCTTATGCCAAAATGTTAATGAGCTTGTTCACGACCTTTCGAGCTGAACATGGTATGGCTCAAGTTCGGCTCGTTTAGTTAACGAGCTTGTTCGCGAGCCGGCTTGATTAAGACGAATCAAGTTTCGAACGAGTTTTTCTCGAATCGGACGCCGAGTCGTTCATGAGCGGCTTGGTTCATTAACAGCCCTATATGTGTCTTAGAGAATTATCTAATTAATAAGGTGAAGGGAATCATCTTTATTTCTTCATATTACCGTAATTTTAGGAATACATATGGGCAAATTATAAATTGACATACAAAACAAGCTACTTTGAGCTCATATTAAATTACATACAAATATTAATTATGTGGAATACTAACATTTTTAGCAAAATGTTTTGGTGGCTATAGGTGGTAAACTTGAATCGTCATATTCTATAAATATACAGAATATTTATAGATTTCAGATAGTTTCATACATATATGATATAAGTCAAAGACTCGATATAAAATAAGTGAAAGTTATTCGATCGGTGTAACTTAATTAATTGAAAGGAATTTATTTTCTTAAAAACATTTACAACAGATTATATATAATTTACAGCCACTAGGGATATTGGTCAAAATATACCCCATAATTATTTATCCCAAATCATTAACTAAACGAAAGGAGAGAAGAAAACAAAACAACAACAACAACAACAAAAAAAAAAAGCAAAAGCACGTACCTAAATGATAGTTAGTCGATTTTGCCTGCGAGCTCATTGCATTGCTAATTGTCATGAGAAATAATTTAGTTTGATAGAACATTTATCAGCTAGGTGATCCACAAGTCATGACAAACATATATAATATAATAAATGATTATAGATAGTTGAATGACGGATTGGAAAAATGATGTTTGGTGTATGCATGCATGCAGAGAGATGCAGGATAGGATCAACTCCTCAGAATGAGTGGTATTTCTTCAGTCATAAAGACAGGAAGTATCCAACAGGATCAAGGACCAACAGAGCGACCAATGCAGGGTTCTGGAAAGCGACGGGCAGAGACAAATGCATAAGGAACAGCTTCAAAAAGATCGGAATGAGGAAGACACTAGTTTTCTATAGAGGGAGAGCGCCTCATGGTCAAAAGACTGATTGGATTATGCACGAATACCGCCTTGAAGAATATGGTGGCGGTAGTGCAGACGATCACGCGTCAAACTCCAGTGTAAGCTAATTAACTAATTAGTCATAAATAGCTTAATTAACTTAACTGGAATCAATCATTTCAATTGTACGTACTATATTATACTAGTTATATAATAATAATAATAATAATAATAATAATAATAATAATAATAATAATAATAATAAACTAAATGTTTGATGATTCAATTGCATGCATGCAGGAGGATGGATGGGTAGTATGCAGGGTGTTCAAGAAGAAGAATCTGTTCAAGATTAATAATGGTGGGAGTGGGAACAACAACGGTAACAACCATATGAACAATGTTATTATTAGCGATCATCATCATCAGTCGCCGTTTGGAGGAAGCAGCAACTGCGGATTATCGCTGACATCGGAGCACCATCAGCGACAACAACTCTTAACGCTGAATGGTGCGATGACGACCACCACATCAAGCACCAACCATATTGACGACAATGACGACGATGATGATCATCATTCGCAGCTGCAGCAGCCTACACTAGTACCCGGCAGCCGCTATCACCAATACCTGCTGCAGCCTCCTCCGAATAGCACAGTTGCTGCTGCTGCTGCCGCCTCATATGACCACCTTCAAGCCCCGCTGGCAGCTGACGACCTAGCTCTTCACTACCCACCTGCGCCGCCTTTTTTCCAGATGTCCGCAACAAGATCAACTACTCCCCATCATCATCAGTATGCTGCTTTTCAGGCCACCTTTTTGCCCCCGCCTACGCCTATGATCACAATGGGCGCTTACGAGGACTACACCGCTGCAGCAGCCTCCAGCCCCTCTCAGGCCTCTCATAATAATGATACAACTAATTCTCCAGACCTTATGGTCAAACAGCTCATGACTTCTACAAGCTGCAGCAGGGACGCCCGCCCGGCCGCTGAAAATGTAAACTGCATCGACTTGAGGCCGTCATCATCATATCAACCTCTACCTGCAGCTTCTGCTGCTGCACACTGTGGGTCATCCGGTGTAGACGCGGCCGCTCAACCAGCAGCAGCAGAAGGAAGAATCCGACACGAACAAGGATTGAACCAGTGGCCGGCTATGCAGACGGTTGACCCCCAGATGGTGGTGGCGGGGACTAATATTAATAGTGACAACCACCACGACGACTCTTCTTCTAAAGGAGGAGAATTAGCTGGAGAAGGAGGGCCGGCAGCCGTCAGTAGCAGGTTTGAACACAACCATGATCTCCAACCCGAACTCCCCCCTTCCATAAAACTAGGTAAGAAGAATGTGTGGTGATTCCTTCGCCCCACAAGAGCAGATCCTAGACACCATCAAGTGTTGGAAGAGTGACGTTCCGGACACTACGACGGACTGGATCGGCTTCTGCATTCTCCACGCCGTGTGCTGGCAAATTTGGCTCGAGAGGAATAGGCGTGTTTTCCAGGATGCTAGCAGAAGCGCCAAGGAGGTCTTTTGGATTGCTATCAGATCCACGGCGGATTGGCTAGTCGCGAAAGGCAAGATCAGCAGGATTCAGGTGATGGAGTGGCTCCGCCCCTTGAGGCTGAACTGACACAGGGGCATTTTTCGGTGGGGTTGTTGCCGTGGGTTCGTTCGCTGGCTGTTGTCGTGTTTGTCGGCTGCCTTTCAGGTGCTGGGCTAGTTGGAATCCTCTGGTATCCTTGTTCGGGTTCGGGTTGCTGGTGGCGGCCGGGTTGTTGACCGCGCCTCGCCCCTGTCTTCTTCTTCTCTCTGTCTGTTTTCCTCTGCTCTTCTCAGTGATGGTTGTGGTCGGATGGGGCTTTGATTCCCGTTAGTTTGACAGTTTGGTCTTGGTCTTGGTCCTTGTTTCGTGAGGGACTTTGCTCTCTGTGCGTGGCTGTCCTTTTCAGGCTGTCGGGTGTTTCTTTTTTTTTTTTTTTTTTTTTTTTTTTTTTTTTTTTTTTCGTTTTCTTTTCTTTTCCGTGGGTGCTGCACCTCTGGTGCCGCTTTTTTCTTTCTGTATCTCGGACTGGTTCCGTTTTGGTTCTATTTTAATGCAATTCTCACCCTTATCAAAAAAAAAAGGGGGGAAAAGTCTATGTTCAATAGTACACGATAAAGCTTTTGATCTATAAAAAAAATATTACAAATTTTTAGTTTATTTTTTGTGTTAAGAACATAATGATTCTTTAGTGATACCCTAAAGAAAAAAAAATTGAAAATGAAAAAATAATTAGTTTAATTTTATTTTTAAATGACTTCTAATTATGAATGACAATGAGTCGTGTTGGGTCAGATTTCTCTAAATTAAAACTCAATTCAGTGTGTGCACCATTTAAAAAGATGTAAGAAAACACTTATTTGATTTTAGAAGTGAGAACCCAACCTGATGGGTGCATCGGTGCCCATGGGTTCCTGAACATAATCGCACATTATTTCTTCGAACACGCACATTATGTTATAAAATAATTCTATAATATCTCTATAAAAACTACTAATATCCATAAATTCTCATATTATTATATTTATATTGCCATAAAGACTAATAATATCCATAAATATTCATATTAGTCCATTTATATACAAAATGGCATCATTTTGCTTTATCGATGTGGGTCAAGTGGAAAACAGAACCCAAGATAGCTCTTAAATTTCAAAAGCAGGTAAAACTCGCACCAAACCCAAAATCTGTCAATACTGATTTTTACCTACTTTGACCAGATTATATCCAGGTGGGTACCCATAGATTCGGGTTTAATTGGCATCAATACTTATAATGATCAATGCACTCAAAATCGCGTTTTAAAACTTAAAAGTTTACGCTTTTACACTTCTAAGTAACTAAAACAATTCTAAGTAATACATAAAAAATTACTTCTGCTTAGAATCACACTTTTTTTCTTACAATTGTAGTCAAAATCTAAACTTAAAAGCATATGATTTTACATTTCTAAATCATCAAAACGTTTCTACATAAAACTAAATTTTAAATTCCCTTGCTAATGATTGAATTTGTGTGTTAACATTACCAAGAAGTAGTGATTTGTTTAAAGTTGGTTAATTGTCGTAGGATTGTAAGAAAAAACTCATGGAATTGTAAAACTAAAATGTCGTTTATTAGAAGAATAAAAATCAATAGCAGCGAACGGCCTTTACAGGAAAAGGCAGGGATGAATAGACAAATTTCACCTTCTATACTATGCGCGCATCACAAGAAATCTAGAATGGAAAGAGTCCGGAGGAGAATCTCCTTATATAATTGGGAGGATTAATATATAATAATGACAGTAATTGGACGAAAGAGCATCATTTCATGCATACCACTATGTCATGCGTTACTATTCTTGTAACTTGGAGCACGATTTGGCCTTTGATATGTTATATTGTTATTGTTATTATTATTATTATTATTATTATTATTATTATTATTATTATTATTATTATTATTATTATTATTATATTAAATAGAGGTTTTCTATATAACTCTAATGAATAGTAAGTGTCACATCAAATAGTTTTATTTTTCATTTCTTTATTATTATTTTCTTGATTATTTCATTTACAAGAGTGTGGACACTAAAATATTAATTTTCATTATTAATTATTATTAATGGAAATAGAGATTTTTTATGTGACTATAATGAATAGGAAGTGTCACATCAATTATTATTATATATATTAAATAGAGGTTTTTATGTGACTCTAATGAATAGTAAGTGTCACATCAAATAGTTTTTATTTTTCATTTCTGTTTGAGTCTAACTGAGGTTAGGAGTGAGACTCGAGTAAAAGAGAGGACGAGGAGAGTAAGCAACAACATCTGCTTTATCCTTTGAGTGAAATGAGATTACAAATAGGCTGTGATTGAGAGAGAGAGAGGAGATCTTATAGAGAGAAGTTGATATTCTAGAGTGAAAGAGTAAAAATGCGATCCTCTCACCCACCGGAGTAAATGCCGTATTTATAGGCTACATTGTGGTGTGTGGGTATTTAATGCGACATGATTACTGAATTTGTCAGACACTTAGGCCATGATTAGCCTAGGGCTTGGATGTGGCCGTTTCTCAGGGAATACGATGTCGTTCCGGGTCTTCTTTTTGTACGGACACCATCCTGGTTGAGTCGAAGTCTGTAGCTGTTGCGAGTTTAGACAGCGCGTACGCGTGCATGTTCTCTTCTCGCGGTACTTGGACATATGTCACTGTCTCAAAATGTGTTTCTCGTGCCCTGACGAGCTCGATGTATTGGGCGAGTGTGTCCTCTTTGGCATCAAGATTTCGTTCAGCTGGTTGACTGCGATAGCGGAATCAGACAAAATTCGTACCGCTCTTGCGCCTAAGTCCCTGGCAGCTGTCAGTCCTGCCAGGATTGCTTCGTACTCAAAAGCATTGTTCGTTTTCAAAGTTTTGAAAACGGATGGCAATTTCGTGGATAGCCCCCGCGGGCATCCTTATGACTACGCCTGCGCCAGCTCCGTGTTTGCTGGCGGCTCCGTCGACCTAGACCTCCCACACCCCATCGGGTTTGTCCCTAAATGTCACTCCTTTTGCGATAAAATTGACGAGGATTTGAGCCTCGATCGCCGGCCTTGGCGCATACTGGATATCATATTCTGATAGTTCGACTGCCCATTTCACCATCTGCCCTAATACTTCCATTGAGCTTAGAATTCTTTTGAGCGGAAGGTTTGTGAAACTGTGGTCATGTGCGATTGGAAGTAAGGGCGTAACTTCTGTGATGCGCTTACTAGTGCTAGGGCGGTCTTTTCTATTGGGGAATATCTTATTTCTGCACTTACTAGCGTTCGCGATGTGTAATAAATTGGCTTCTCTGTCTGCGCGACTCTCTTTGAGATTAGCACTGCGCTCACTGCTCTCGCGGACACAGACAAGTACAAAAACAACTTTTCATTAAGCTCGGGGGCAGTCAATACAGGGGGTGATACGAGGTACAGCTTGAGCTCATTGAAGGCGGCTTCACACTCAGGGGTCCACATGAATCGAGCGCCATTTTTTAAGATTTGGAAGAATGGAGCGGATTTGTCGGCGGATCTCTGGATGAAACCGGAGACACTTACTACCGGTTCGGGTTCGGGTTAAACCGAAAAACCAAAACCGTTTTGACAGGCCTACTCATAATAGAGAAGAAAGGCAAGAGATTGAGCTGGAGAGGAATTACTAATTAGAGTTGTTGATGTAGAGAGAGAGAGAGAGAGAGAGGCGAACAAATAGGGGAAGATTGAACTTTGTGGTTGGGTTGTTGTTCACTTTTTTTAATTTATTTTATTTTTATAAAAATTAAAAATGATGTGTGAAATTAGTTAATATATATGTGGCATAGTCAAACATTTGATATATTACCACGTCAACAAAGATTTGCCACATTAGAGTCAACTAATCATTGACTGGACGGAAAGTTAACGGTTTGGCTATTAAATTATTTTTGAAAACGTTTGGCTATTATTTTGTTTAAAATGAAAGGTTTGGCTAATAAATTGTATTTACCCTTCTCTTTTTACTTTTTGTTGAGCATGTTCACAGTTGAACCCAATACTGCTACCGAAAATCCATACCATATCTACTCAATGTTGGCAAGTTTTGTATCGAGATCGAGTATCTTTCGCTTTAGTGTTTTTTTTTCTTTCACTTTTTCCTTTTTATTGAGCATGATCACAATTGAACTCAAATCCATGGGTATCCAACATAATTCGATCCAATCAAAGCGACTTGAAACTGACTTTAGCATTTATAAATTTCTCTTTTTTTTCTTTTGGTTGGGAAGACAATTGAACTCGAATCTAAGGTTTTGACGAGTGTTGTATTGTGAGCGAGCTTTATCCACTTTTGTAGTTGGCAGGTTGGACCAAGTTTTAATTTATTAAAATATTGTTCAAAGCGAGTTGAACACGTTATTGACCAGTTTTAGATCGAAAGCGAGTTCTGCAGGCTTTAATGTTTTTTTTTCTCATTTTCCTTTTCGTATGGAGAGCGAGTTTTTACGCTTTTGTAATTGACAGGTTGGGTAAATTGTGAATTTGTTAAAACTAGGTCGACCTGGTCAAAACGAGTTGAACGCAATGTTGAGAGTTTGGGGTCATGAGCGAGTTTTATCTTATTTAGTATCTTTTATATCTTTTTCCTTTTGGTTGAGAATGACAATTGAGTCTAAATACATGGGTATACAACTTAATTTGGCCCGACCAAAGCGACCTGAACCCGATTTTACATGTTTTCGGCGGGAGCGAGTTTTATCTGTTTTTGTAATTGGCATGTTGTGTCAGGTGTGAATTTTTCCAAAACTCGGTCCAACCAGGTCAAAGCGAGTTGAACCTACCATTGACGAATTTTGAGTCGGTAGCGAGTTTTAGCTTTAGTTCAGCTTTTTTCTTTTGTTTGAGAAAGACAACTGAACCCAATCCATCGGTATCCAACCTAATTTGACATGATCAATGCGAGTTAAACCTCCTTAAATCCTCAATCAATCCAAAAATTTCATAAAGGAGAACCACGATTACCTCAAACCAAAAAAAAAAAGAGCCAAAAGAGTACGACTATGTTTGGCCCGAGTTTTAGAAGTTTTATGTTTCAAAAGTTGAAGGCAAACCAAAGACCTCTAAAGTTTCGGTTTTTTAAAAACTTCGTAACTTAAAAGTAGAAGCTCCAATTTGAAAATACAAAATTGTCCTTACCATATATTATTCTTTGTCTAGAAAACATAATTTTCTTTCATTTATATCATTATAAAAAAATGAATTAAAAATAGTATTGTTTAATATAAAATAAATCTAACGTGATTCATTTTAAATACTTTTTTATTTTTGAATTTGTATTCATATTTTGTGTTAAAAATATTTTTTAGTCATTTTTCATTACCTCTATTATTAAAAAGTAATTCTGATAGTTTATTTCAGCTACTCAACAGTTTTTTTTAAATACTTCTTGAAAGATCGAAAGAAACTGTTTATTCTGCACAAGTTACAACAGGATAAGCTACTAATCATACAAATTGAAACATTAGCGCCATGAAAGAAGTTTAAACATAAATAATTTATTCGGCGACCCTTCTACCTTTGCAAGTTCATCGACCATATGCTATTGTAAATAACAATTCTATGAAAAGAATGATTAAAAATGAAATAAGACAACTTTCACTTTTGGGTTAACATTAAAATTATTACTCTTAAAATATTAATTTTTCTGATACGCGAAGCAATGGCGAGCGGGCTTTTGCTAGTATATATATATATAGAGAGCATCACTTAATTTCCAACCAGACTTGAAGACGGACAGTTCAACTTAGGGAAAGAAATAAAATGAAGGTTGATCAGGCGGACACAGACTGAACATGCGCGCGCAGTAGCAAATGGAAAGAAAAGGCAGATCAGAGAGTGGGTACTCTCTCGACAGAGCTGGAAAGGACAGTGAGCAAGTTGTTTGCGAAAGGATCGGTGAGATGCTTAGAAAGGTTCTCGACTGGACCTTCCCCTGTAACATAAGCTTGCAAGAAGAAACCAAGCATCGCAAACATGGCCAGTCTACCATTCTTGATTTCCTTCACCTTGAGGAGTGCGGCTTGATCTGGGTCGCTGGCCAGCCCCAGTGGATCGAATGGCCCGCCCGGGTGAAGCTTGTCCTCCAACTCCTATTAATACATTCATAAATTAATTAATTCATTAATATATGAGTAACTAGCGAGTACTGTTTCTAGTTGGTTGATTCCACGTTAACTATTAGGAACAGTACAGAGAAGGAAACAATATAATTACCAATCCATTAATAATTCTGTAGTATTCGGCACCGCCAAGAAGGACGACTTCCGCGACAACGGCTACCACAAGGTTGATGGGTATGTTGTTCCCGAAGTAGTTCAGGGTGTTCCCATCCAAAAGCAGAGCTCCTGTCTGAATTCACGTAATCATAGGCACGCAAGATAATAAATTATTAACTGCTGCAATGCATCCAAAACAATGAAACATTAACTAATAATAGGCTAGCAGCTAGATGTATACATGTAATTTACCTTGAACCATACAGCCTCGGGCCCGCAGTTAGCCCCGTACTTGTTGAAAGCTTCAGGGATGATAAACCCAGCAGCTCCAAGCATTGCCCACCGGGCGTGAATCAGCTCGTATGCCTGATACCTGCAACAAATTAAGCAAACTCCAATTACTTGAATTTGATTGTCAAAGGGAACGCAATTGAATGTAATTCGTAATTGATGGTACTTGGCGAAGTCTTCTGGCTTCTTGCTGAGCCCAAAAGGGTCGTAACCATAACTGCAGGAAGAAACAGTAGCGAAGCGATCCATCATTAGCAGTTTTGTACTGTTCAGTTTACTAACGATAGTAATAGTAATAACGATAGGGAGGTGTGTTCTGATATGCTATTGCTAGCTGGCTAGCTTACTCTCCGGGGACTTCTCCAGTCAGGTACTCGGGAATCTCAGAACGGTCCAACAGTCCTTCGGGAAGGAAGATCCTTCTATCAGGGCCTGATCGACCACGGTGGAAACCAGACACAATAAAAAATACAAATTAATACATCTAGTAGCTAGAAAGCGGAGCAGAGTGTGAAACAGGGCAAATGAAAAGCTTTGTTGGGTTGCTGATTTATTTTACTCACCATACCACTTGGCGAGTTCTTCAGAGACAGAGGAAACAGCGGGAGCGGGCTTGGATCTGGGAGGAGGCGGCGGGGGAGAAGAAGCAGCCTTCTTGAACTTTGAGAAGAGAGCAACTGTCTTGAAAGCGGAAGTGGAGGAGGGGCCTGATGCAAGGGACCTGCTGCTGCGGCCGCTCCCACCGTTGAAATTCAGAGCATTCCCCAGCATCTCCGACACTCCCAGCGACGCCGCTGCTGTTGACGCTGCCACCGAAGCCGCCATAACTAAACCCCCCACCTCGCCCCCCTCTGAGTAAATGAAACAACAATATTAAGGAGGCTACCCTCTATCCCGCCTTACTTTCTCTCCTCTGTGGTCTGAGACGAGCTGGGAGCTGACGCTCTGCAGCTGCTGCTCTGTTTTTATGGAATGGATGAAGCATGAGCTAACTTAACTGGGATAGTGGATGACAATGTGACACCTCGGATTCATTGGCGCGGCTGGCCCTGCTTCCCTTTAGCTTGCCTGTAATCCCATGCTTAGATTTGATAGGTCGACCCCGTTGACGTGGCAGATTGCAATGCTCCTAATTGCTAAGCCTGAGATGTGCCCGGAATCCGGATGAGGCTGAGGATGTGGCTGTGGCATATTATAATTTTATATATTGTATATTATCAATTTTTTTGTGGTCATATATTATAATTATAATTAATTCATTAATGGCTCTCACACTCCTTCAAGTGTAAGTGGGAAAGTTCTAAACGCTTTGTGTTTAGTTATTGTTCGCTAAGTTTTCGTCTATGTCTTTTTGCACAAATCATCACCTTTGTGTTTTGTTATTGTTCGCTAGGTTTTCGTCTATGACTTTTTGCACAAATCATCGTCTTTTTGTTTAGTTATTGTTCGTTAGGTTTTCGTCTATGACTTTTTGCACAAATCATCGCCTTTGCCCACCACTTTGCATCTCATCCGAAATTAATATATAAAAGTCTAGGTTGTGAGTTACTATTCATTAGTGGCTCTCACACTCCTCCAAGTGCAAGTGGAGAAGTTTCAAGCCATTATTTTACCCCTCTTCATTATACAACCTTTGTGTTTAGTTATTGTTCGCTAGGTTTTCGTCTATGGCTTTTTGCACAAATCACCGCCTTTGTGTTTTGTTATTGTTTCCTAGGTTTTTGTGTACGACTTCTTACACAAATCATCGACTCTGTGTTTAGTTATTGTTTGCTAGGTTTTCGTCTATGGCTTTTTGCACAGTGCAAGTGGGGAAGTTCCAAACGCTTCTTTTACCCCACTCTCCATTCTACAACCTTTGTGTTTAATTATTGTTCGCTAAGTTTTCGTCTATGTCTTTTTACACAAATCATCACCTTTGTGTTTTGTTATTGATCGCTAGGTTTTTGTCTATGACTTTTTGCACAAATCACCGCCTTTTTGTTTAGTTATTGTTCACTAGGTTTTCGTCTATGACTTTTTGCATAAATCATCGCCTTTGCCCACCATTTTGCTTAGTATGATCAATTGAACCCAAACACATGGGTATCCTAACTTGAATACAAATCATCGCCTTTGCCCACCATTCTACAGCTCATCTCGAAATAATGTCGGTGGAATCCTAAGTTGTTCCCCACCAACGTTTCTCAAGGCCATTACCACGAGTTTTGAATCGGGACCGAGTTTTATCCTCTTTAGTGTTTTTTCTTTCTATTTTTCCTTTTTGTTGAGCATGATCACAATGGAACCCAATGCAACTACCAAAAATCCATACCATATCTACTCAATGTTGGCGAGTTTAGTATCGGGGCCGAGTTTCATTCACTTTAGTATTTATTTCTTTCACTTTTTCCTTTTTGTTGGGGTCATGAGTGAGTTTTATCCGCTTTAGTATATTTTTTTATCCTTTTCCTTTTGGTTGAGAATGACAATTGAGTCCAAACGCATGGGTATACAACCTAATTCGACCAGACTAAAGCAATAGGAACTCGATTTTACAGGTTTTCGGCAGGAGCGAGTTTTATCTGTTTTTGTAATTGGTGTGTTGTGTCAAGTGTGAATTTGTCCAAAACTTGGTTCAACCAGGTCAAAGCGAGTTGAACCTGGTATTGACGAGTTATAGTCGGTAGCGAGTTTTAGCCTTAGTGTTTTTCATTTGCTTTTTCCTTTTGTTTGAGAAAGACAATTGAACCCAAATCCATGGGTATCCAACCTAATTTGAAAAGATTCAGAGAAGCTACTTCATTCTACAAAAGTTATAACAGGATCAACTACTAGCCATACAAATTGAAACATTGGTGTCATGAAAGAAGTTTAAACATAAATAATATATTCGACGACCCTTCTACCTTATGCAAGTTCATCGATCATATGCTATTGTAAATAACAAACCCTTCTACCTTCATTCTTTCATTTTTGGTCAACATTAAAACTATTACTCTTTAAAATATTTATTTTTCTGATACGCGAAGCGATAGCGAGCAGGCTTTTGCTAGTTATCATATATACAGAAGGAAACGATCGACATTGTCCCTATCCTAATCCCATTTTCATCCATCCATGGATTTGACTCCCTAACTGCAAAATAGATAAGGTCCTCCCATCTACTGTTGGGAGGACGTCCTCCCAGCGGATAATATGATATTTGTGTAATGATAATATAGTATACGATTTACATGAATACATATTTGTCCAACAAGGAAAATGTATTCTTATAATAGATAGTAGTATGAAATCAAGCCTTCAAGAATATGATATTTATGTTATGAGAATATGATATTCTTGAAGGCTTGATAATATTTGTGGTATAAGAATATGATATTTTTTATTCCTGTAAATCGTATACTATATTATCATTACACAAATATCATATTCTTCGTTGGAAAGACGTCCTCCGAACAGTAGGTGGGAGGACCATATCCGATCCGCCTTGACTGGTTGCTGCCCTAGTACACACCCCACACTCTCTCTCTCACATTTATAAGTAGGGATGGCAATGGGTCGGGTTGGGGCGGGTTTTGTCAAACCCAAACCCATGGGTTTATCTGCCAAAAAAACCCGGGGTAAAACCCGTTGGGTTTGAAAAACTCAAACCCAACCCAACCCTCTGGGTATCCGCGGTTTCATGGGTACCCGTGGGTTTTTGTGGTAAAAAATTTACAATAACAAGTTTCTTTCAAAATAAAAGTTTAACATCAATTTTCTCATACAAATTAATCATACAAAAAAACACCAATCTAGAGCATACAATCAAACCGCAAATGATCAATACAAATTGTTCAAAATTAAAGATAAACATCTATAAACAAAAGATTAATTGAAAGCTTCTTCCTCGTCAACTAAGTTTTTTCACTCTCCACTTCATAATATCAACTTCATTCTAAATAATTAGAAAGAAGAAATTATACATGTCTCCACAAACATAAAGAATATTAATTGTTTAAGGAAAATATATTATTTAGAATATTAAATATACCGGGAAAGTAATTATATGTGTGTGGGCGGGTACCCGTGGGTCGAGTTTAGCTAAACTCAAACCCAACCCGACCCGGTGAATAGTGTAGCGGGTTTAAACTCGAACCTGGCCCAAAACCCGTCAACACGGATTTTACCCGCGTTCACCAGGTTGGGTCGGGTGGGTACCCGTGGGTTCGGGTTTTGTTGCCATCCTATTTATAAGCACCATGACTTATGTGGTACTAATTATGACCCGAGAGTACAAACTTATACATAAAACTGTATTTTGTTGGCCTAATTACGCCATTGAAATTTGAATGGGATGACCTGCGATATAGTTTGTAAATACTTGTTAACGTATGTGTTTGAGACACGTTACCCTCGTAAGACTCTCCCAAATCCTCTCTCGCCAGGCGTCGATCTGCACACACGAACAAGGAGGGGGCGCCTGGGCCCGTTAATCCTCCGACGCCCAAGTCAGTTTCTAGGAAGAGAGAAGTGTCTCAAAGCTAGAGTTTCGTGAGTGAGAGTCCAACCTGTGTAAATGCTACCAACTGCCCCTATTTATACTTACCAGAGTTCGAGGTTGATCCTCTCTACCTCCCTGCCTTCATTCAATGCTTTGTCTCTTTCTGGCCAGACATCCCAACCACCTTGTCAGACTCCTGGCACGTGACAGGCGCCTGCAGGCACTGGACCACATGACAGTCTGGCCTCCTTTGGCTTCTAGTGACTTGTCTTCATGTGGCCTCCCTTTTACTTGGGCCTTGCCCCCCACTTGGGCTGCTTGGGAGCCCGAGTTGCCGCTCATTGGGCTTTGCTCATAATACCCCCAACAATTGCCCCCCCAGCTAGGTGCTCATAGCTCTGCTGCTGAGCGCCTAGCTGACTCGGTGGTTGCTTTGTCCCTCCTTAGGCACCCGGTTTCCTGAGCGCCTCGGCCTCCTTGTTTTGTCTTTTTTGCCTTCTTTCTCTTTCCCCTTTTTTATAAGGCGCCTTGATCCCTGCGCGCCCTTATTCGGCTTCTTTTCGGGCGCCAGATTTAAGGCGCCTCAATCCCTTATGCCCCCCTCATGGGCGGGCGTTTGATATTGGCCCCCACGTTTTCCTTGTTTGAATTTTGGCAAATTTTTTTTTTTTTTTAATGTGGCCAAAATTCCAACAAAAAGGAAAAGGTGGGGGGGGAGCTCAAAAGCCCGCCCTTGATGATGACACGTGGCACGCTACGCGCGTCTATCCTTCTGCTCCTCCTTTCCTTTAAATACCCCCCTCCCCATCAGTCCTTGTCACTTTCCACATTCTCGCCTCTCTCTAAGATTGTTGCTCTGACTTCTCTCTAGATTCTCTCCTGACATCTCTCTAGATTCTTCTGCTTTCGTCAGCCTTTCCTTCCATTCGTCCGAGAATGTCTTCACAAGCAGACAAAGTTGTCGGCCAGGGCGCCTCCACTGCAGGTGAAGAGGCTAGACCAGGCGCCTCGAACGCTGGCGGCGAGGCAAGGCGCCCAAGTCGAAGCGGTAAGGGATTTCCTTGCTCTATTAGTTGCTTTCCTTATTTTTACTTTAGCTCTCTAGGGTAGGGCGTCACCTACTCCGCGGCCGTATTGCGCCTGGGTCGTTTATTGGTTTAGAGAGGGCGCCTGCGTCGACGTCCGCGGGTCCATCAAGCGCCTCCACTCCGGGCTTCATGCCCGCCGATGGGTCCTACAAGATATCTGTGTGGGAGAATTCGTTTCCACCCGATCACCTCCCGACGGAGACGGAATCGTTGTCTTTCGATGTAGCGGGCCCACAGCACACCTCTACCGTCACCTTGGCTCGTGTTCATGAGCTAGTGACCAGCCTCCAACTGCCCCGTGACTGGTGGTATGCGCCTCCTTCCCCTATCTCACGAGTGGGCGCCTGCGGGCCTAAGTGGATAGGGGTGTATCAAGAATACTTCCGCTTCGGGCTGCGGTTCCCCCTTGATCACATAATGGAGGGTATTATGACGACCTGTGGCTGCCCATTGGGGCGCCTGTCTCTCTCGGTGATCATGGTGGTCATCCTATTCAAGCTGCGCTGCCGCGAACATAACGTGGAGCCTACCTTCAACCTTTTTCGATACTTTTTCAAGATGGCGCCTCTGGACAACTGCTTGTCGCTTCAAAAGAGGAAGGGGCGCCCTTATCACTTTGTGGAGAAGTGCCCGAAGTTGGGGTGCAGCTGGTTTAACGGGTTCTTCTTCATGAAGGCATATCGAGACTCGTTTTTCGAGAGTGGGGGCGCCTTCCTGAGAGAGTGGAAGCTGGGGAGTGTTGAAGAGTTTAATACAGACGTGGAGTTGTCCCCCGCAGAAAAGGCAGGCGCCCCGCTGATTTACGAGACGCGCGTAAACTTGCGCAAGACCGAGAATCGCCCTCCTATCTTGGAGGCGTATTATAATGATGGTCCGTAGGCGCCCATATGTTGCGTCAATGTCTTTATTGCCTCGTTCTGTTGTTAATAAATGTTGCTTTTGTGCTAACTTACTTAGCGATGTACAGGGTCAGACTTCACGAGCATTGCGAAGCTCATGAAGAGCCGCCTTGCTGCCATGGCTGGAGGAGCGCCCCCACCACCAAGGCCCAAGGCGCCTGTTGCGGCTGCTTCGGAACCGCAAGCGCCTACTGCTGCCCCCCAAGAAGAAGAAGTAGAGGGCGGTGAAGGGGGGTACCACGAAGACCGCCAGCGTGGCGTCTTCGGAACCGGAGGCGGAGGAGGAAGCGCCCCACGTTGAGGCGCCCGCTACGGAGCCCACGGAGCAGGAGGAGAACTCCGGGGAAGAGGAACCCGAGCCCCTGATTAGACGGGGGAAGCGGGCTGGCTCCCCTTTGGGCAATGTCAGCAAGAAGGCTGACAAGGGGAAGGAGAAGATGGGTGCCGGCGCCCGAAGCGGGGGAGGGGGCGCCTTCGAATACCATCTGACTAAAGAGGGGCAGTGGGTAGGCCCCGATGGGCGCCCCCCATATTCCAGCCCACACGCGCCGACGTTGGGCGCATCGAGCTGCCATGTTCCCCATTGGTGGCTGTCGACAGAGGCTGTGCCATGGGCATGGCAATTACGGCTGCCAAGATGTGGCAAGTGCCGTCGAAGGTGAATGGGGATCACCTCTTTGCTGAACTGGCGAAAGTGGGCGCCAAGGTACGTTCCCCGTTGTTTGTGTTCTTGATTTTTGGGTTTCTTTTAACTTTGTATAAGCACTAACTCTTTGTATTTTGTGTGTGTAGATTCTTCTTTTTGCTGAGAGAGGCGCCCGGCGCCTTTCTGAAACGAAAAGAGAGGCGCTCGAAGCCTCTTCTTCTGCCTCACAGTTGCAACGTGACCTTGATAACGCGACGGAGCGTCGCGAGCAACTTGTGAAGGAATGCGACGAGGCGCAAATGAATGCGGCCTTGCAAGTGTCGCAGCTTCAGGGCGCCCTCGATGAGGAGCGCAATAAGTCAGCCACCCTTCAGGCTGAGAAGGAGGCGCTGGCACAGGAGGCGGGCGGCCAGGCTAGTGAGATTGACATCCTCAAAGAGGAGAAGAAGAGGTGGCAGGACGCCTACAAGGAATGCAAGAAGGATTTGAAGGAGGCGCGGAAGAAGATCACCAACTTGCGCCACTCTTTGGATACCTTCGAGGAGTCCGAGACTGGGAGGAACATGAGCGCCAGTGCTATTTTGTCTGGCCTGCAGATCTTTCACGGCAAACTGGTGAGGGATCACCCTGTTCTTACTTGGGATTTTACCGAAATCGCCGAGTATGTGATTGGGGAGTTGGAGACTCCACCGGAAGCGGGGAATGCGCCCCAACCATCCAATGCGGAGGAGCCTCCACATGACTCTGTTCCTGTCTCTCCTTCTCCTAAAGCGCCTAGTGCTGGTGACGCCAACTCAGGCGCTGAGTGAGTGCAAATGGGCGCCCCATTTTCCTCTGTATTTTTTTTTTGTATTTGTTTGCGTATAATAAAAATGTTCTTTTTGACATTGCGACCATGCTTGCTGGACTTATTTACTTATCGTGTTATCATTGTGTTTGGGCGCGAGTAGTGTGGGCGCTTTGTGGTTTTGGGCGCAAATTTCCTTTATCACTGATTGCCATGTCTCGAGGGCGCAAATGTGGGCGCATTAATTGTTCTGACGTTGGGCGCAGAGTTGTGGGCGCTTTGGCTTTGGCGGGCGCAAAATTGGGCGCTTTACTTACTCACGTACCAATTGACAACACACGATCGGGCGCAAGGTTAGGGCGCTTTGTACTACACAAAATTTCCGGGCGCGAAATTAGGGCGCTTTTACTGCTTACGAAAGAGGAATTGAAAACATTAAGTCTCAATCGGGCGCTGCAACACGGGGCGCTTTTGGACACAACACGGCGCTACTTTTACGAGCGCTTTTGGACACAACACGGCGCCTTACACAATTGTCTCTAACACTAACAATGCTCTTGACTACGACCACCTTTTGCCTTCTTGGCCCTCATCGAACGGAGGCGCCCTCCCGGTAAACTCGCAGGTTCTGCGCATTCCAAGTTCGTTTTACGCCTTCGCCGCTGGTATGCTCTAGCTTGAACGAACTTGGTCCCACCACCTCTCGAACTCGATAGGCCCTTTCCATTTCGGTGCTAACTTCCCTTCACGGGCGTCCGGGCGGAAGTCACGCTTGAGAACGAGGGCGACCTCGGTGATTCCATGCGCCCGCATTTTCTTGTTGTAGTACCGAGCCACTTGGCGCTTCATCTTTTCCAGCCGGATGGCCGCTACTTCCCTCACCTCATCTGTCATGTCCAGTTCATCGATTCTTGCTTCGCCATTGTTGGTTGGGTTATACTGGCCAACGCGGTAGCTTGGGGAGTTGACTTCCACCGGGATGACCGCCTCACTTCCGTAAGTTAGGGCGAAGGGTGTTTCCCCAGTGGCTGTTTTGTAGGTTGTGCGGTGCGCCCACAGCACGCTTGGTAGTTCCTCCACCCACTTGCCCTTGGCGCCTGCTAGTCGAGTGTGCAACCCGTGGAGAATACTCTTGTTGGCCGCTTCCGCTTGACCGTTTGCCTGAGGGTATGCCACTGAAGAGAACCGCAGGACGACCCCGTTGTCATCGGAAAACTCCACAAATTTCTTGCAATCGAACTGCTTTCCATGGTCTGCGACAATGGACTCAGGTAGGCCGAATCGGGTGAATATGTTTTTCTTGGTGAACTTTCGCACCTGCGCTTCTGTAACAGTGGCCAAAGGTTCAGCTTCAATCCATTTGGAAAAGTAGTCGCCTGCCACGATCAAGTATTTCATTTGCCCGGGCGCCTTGGGAAAAGGGCCTAACAGGTCCATGCCCCATTGGGCGAAAGGCCAGGCTCCCACATTGCCCTGCATGGGCGCCGCCGGGACATGAATGTCATTTGCATGAATTTGGCACTGGTGGCAGGCGCCCACGTGTGCCCTGGTGTCCCGTCTCATCGTTGGCCAGTAATAACCTTGTCGCAGCAGCGTTTTTTCCAAACTGCGCGCCCCTGCGTGCATTCCGCACGTCCCGCTGTGCACCTCTTCGATTGCTCCTCTGCTTTCCTCCTCATTCAGACACCTCAAATATGCTCCCGAATGAGACCTCTTGTATAACGTTCCTTCGATTATGGAGCACCGGGCCGCCTTTCGACAGAGGCGCCAGGCTTCCTTTGGGTCATCCGGCACCGTTCCTTGGGTCAAGAATAATATGATTGGTGCCATCCACCCGGAGTCGGTGCCTTCGTCCCCCAAGGTTGCGACCAAATATTGGCGGGGTACTTCCGCAGTGACAATGACTTTCCGATATTCTGCAAACTCTACTGCGGTGGCCAATTTGGATAGGGCATCTGCATGCGCATTTTCCTCACGCGGGATGTGAATGAAGGAGATTTCCCCAAACCAGGCTCCCAGCTCTCTGATCCTTCGCACGTACATTTCTAGCGCTTCCTCCTTTACTTCGAATGCTCCGTTAAGTTGGTTGGCAACGAGGGCCGAGTCGGACTTGACCTGGATTTTGTGGGCGCCCAGCTCTTTACCCATGGTCATGCCGGCAATCACCGCCTCATACTCTGCAGCATTGTTTGTTTTCAAGGTGGCGAATCGCAGCACTACCTCGTGCATCGCACCTCCCGGGCTTATCATCACAATTCCTGCTCCGGCGCCCGTACGGCTGGCCGCTCCATCGACTTGGACTTGCCAGCAATCATCTTTCCCCTTCTCTGCCTCAGCTATTCCTTCCGCGACGAAGTCGGCCAGGACTTGGGCCTTGATGGCTGGTCGAGGCGCATACCTGACATCGAACTCGCTTAACTGGACTGCCCACTTGACGAGGCGCCCGGCCACGTCCATTGATCCCAACGTGGATTTCAGAGGGAGGTTGGTAAGGACTATGACGGTGTGGGCTTGGAAGTAGGGTCTCAACTTGGTTGCGGCCATCACAACCGCCAGCGCGGCCTTCTCAATGGGGGCGTATCGCTTTTCGTGGGGAACCATGGTGCGACTGACATAGTACACCGGTCTGTCTTCTCCAGAGTGGGCTTCTCTTGCGACGAGCACGACACTTACCGACACTTCCGACACAGCAATGTAAAGGTATAGTGGTTCTCCCGCCTTAGGCGCCGTCATCACGGTCGGGGCGCTTAAGAGTTGCTTCAACTCTTCGAATGCTCCGTCACACTCAGTGGTCCATTGGAAACGGGCCGCCTTCTTAAGAGTTCGAAAGAAGGGAGCGGCCTTGTCTGCGGACCGGGGGATGAAGCGCCCCAACGCTGCCAGCCTGCCCGCCAGGCCTTGCACTTCTTTGGGCGTCTTCGGGGGGGTCTGCTTAAGAATAGCATCCACCTGTTTCGGGTTGGCCTCTATACCTCTTTTAGTGATCATGAATCCCAGAAATTTTCCCGCTTCGGCGCCGAACACACATTTGAGGGGGTTTAGTCGGAGCCTATGCGCCCTCATGGCCTGGAATGTCTCACGCAAGTCTTCAATGTGGTCTTCCCGTTTCCGACTCTTGACTATGAGGTCATCCACATAAGCTTCCACATTCTGGCCAATTTGCTGCCGGAAGACGTTGTTAACCATCCTTTGGTATGTGGCGCCCGCGTTCTTGAGCCCGAAGGCCATGACCCGATAGCAGAAGTTTCCAAAAGGCGTCATGAAAGCTGTTTTGGGCCGGTCTTCCTCTGCCATGGGGATTTGATGGTATCCTGAAAACATGTCCACGAAGCTCAGCATCTCGTGGTATGCCGTGGAGTCCACCAGCAAGTCTATCCGGGGCATTGGGTAGGCGTCCGTTGGGCACGCCTTGTTGAGGCTTGTGTAATCCACGCACATCCTCTAGTCGCCCGACGGCTTGGGCACAAATACCACATTTGACAGCCAGGTAACATAAGAAGTTTCTTCCACCAAATTAGCGCCCATAAGCTTGTCCACCTCGACCCTAAGGGCTGCCTCTTTTTCCGGCGATAAGTTCCTGCGCTTTTGTTGCACAGGGCGCCTCCCTTCCTCAACCGCTAACCTGTGCACTGCTGTTTCAGGTTTGACGCCCGGCATTTCCATTGCACTCCACGCGAAAAGCTCTGCGAACTATTTTAGAAGCGTGATGAGTCGTTCCATGAGCGCCAGTGCTATTTTGTCTGGCCTGCAGATCTTTCACGGCAAACTGGTGAGGGATCACCCTGATATTACTTGGGATTTTATCGAAATCGCCGAGTATGTGATTGGGGAGTTGGAGACTCCACCGGAAGCGGGGAATGCGCCCCAACCATCCAATGCGGAGGAGCCTCCACATGACTCTGTTCCTGTCTCTCCTTCTCCTAAAGCGCCTAGTGCTGGTGACGCCAACTCAGGCGCTGAGTGAGTGCAAATGGGCGCCCCATTTTCCTCTGTATTTTTTTTTTTGTGTTTGTTTGCGTATAATAAAAATGTTCTTTTTGACATTGCGACCATGCTTGCTGGACTTATTTACTTATCGTGTTATCATTGTGTTTGGGCGCGAGTAGTGTGGGCGCTTTGTGGTTTTGGGCGCAAATTTCCTTTATCACTGATTGCCATGTCTCGAGGGCGCAAATGTGGGCGCATTAATTGTTCTGACGTTGGGCGCAGAGTTGTGGGCGCTTTGGCTTTGGCGGGCGCAAAATTGGGCGCTTTACTTACTCACGTACCAATTGACAACACACGATCGGGTGCAAGGTTAGAGCGCTTTGTACTACACAAAATTTCCGGGCGCGAAATTAGGGCGCTTTTACTGCTTACGAAAGAGGAATTGAAAACATTAAGTCTCAATCGGGCGCTGCAACACGGGGCGCTTTTGGACACAACACGGCGCTACTTTTACGAGCGCTTTTGGACACAACACGGCGCCTTACACAATTGTCTCTAACACTAACAATGCTCTTGACTACGGCCACCTTTTGCCTTCTTGGCCCTCATCGAACGGAGGCGCCCTCCCGGTAAACTCGCAGGTTCTGCGCATTCCAAGTTCGTTTTACGCCTTCGCCGCTGGTATGCTCTAGCTTGAACGTACTTGGTCCCACCACCTCTCGAACTCGATAGGCCCTTTCCATTTCGGTGCTAACTTCCCTTCACGGGCGTCCGGGCGGAAGTCACGCTTGAGAACGAGGGCGCCCTCGGTGATTCCATGCGCCCGCATTTTCTTGTTGTAGTACCGAGCCACTTGGCGCTTCATCTTTTCCAGCCGGATGGCCGCTACTTCCCTCACCTCATCTGTCATGTCCAGTTCATCGATTCTTGCTTCGCCATTGCTGGTTGGGTTATACTGGCCAACGCGGTAGCTTGGGGAGTTGACTTCCACCGGGATGACCGCCTCACTTCCGTAAGTTAGGGCGAAGGGTGTTTCCCCAGTGGCTGTTTTGTAGGTTGTGCGGTGCGCCCACAGCACGCTTGGTAGTTCCTCCACCCACTTGCCCTTGGCGCCTGCTAGTCGAGTGTGCAACCCGTGGAGAATACTCTTGTTGGCCGCTTCCGCTTGACCGTTTGCCTGAGGGTATGCCACTGAAGAGAACCGCAGGACGACCCCGTTGTTCTCGCAAAACTCCACAAATTTCTTGCAATCGAACTGCTTTCCATGGTCTGCGACAATGGACTCAGGTAGGCCGAACCGGGTGAATATGTTTTTCTTGGTGAACTTTCGCACCTGCGCTTCTGTAACAGTGGCCAAAGGTTCAGCTTCAATCCATTTGGAAAAGTAGTCGACTGCCACGATCAAGTATTTCATTTGCCCGGGCGCCTTGGGAAAAGGGCCTAACAGGTCCATGCCCCATTGGGCGAAAGGCCAGGCTCCCACATTACCCTGCATGGGCGCCGCCGGGACATGAATGTCATTTGCATGAATTTGGCACTGGTGGCAGGCGCCCACGTGTGCCCTGGTGTCCCGTCTCATCGTTGGCCAGTAATAACCTTGTCGCAGCAGCGTTTTTTCCAAACTGCGCGCCCCTGCGTGCATTCCGCACGTCCCGCTGTGCACCTCTTCGATTGCTCCTCTGCTTTCCTCCTCATTCAGACACCTCAAATATGCTCCCGAATGAGACCTCTTGTATAACGTTCCTTCGATTATGGAGCACCGGGCCGCCTTTCGACAGAGGCGCCAGGCTTCCTTTGGGTCATCCGGCACCGTTCCTTGGGTCAAGAATAATATGATTGGTGCCATCCACCCGGAGTCGGTGCCTTCGTCCCCCAAGGTTGCGACCAAATATTGGCGGGGTACTTCCGCAGTGACAATGACTTTCCGATATTCTGCAAACTCTACTGCGGTGGCCAATTTGGATAGGGCATCTGCATGCGCATTTTCCTCACGCGGGATGTGAATGAAGGAGATTTCCCCAAACCAGGCTCCCAGCTCTCTGATCCTTCGCACGTACATTTCTAGCGCTTCCTCCTTTACTTCGAATGCTCCGTTAAGTTGGTTGGCAACGAGGGCCGAGTCGGACTTGACCTGGATTTTGTGGGCGCCCAGCTCTTTACCCATGGTCATGCCGGCAATCACCGCCTCATACTCTGCAGCATTGTTTGTTTTCAAGGTGGCGAATCGCAGCACTACCTCGTGCATCGCACCTCCCGGGCTTATCATCACAATTCCTGCTCCGGCGCCCGTACGGCTGGCCGCTCCATCGACTTGGACTTGCCAGCAATCATCTTTCCCCTTCTCTGCCTCAGCTATTCCTTCCGCGACGAAGTCGGCCAGGACTTGGGCCTTGATGGCTGGTCGAGGCGCATACCTGACATCGAACTCGCTTAACTGGACTGCCCACTTGACGAGGCGCCCGGCCACGTCCATTGATCCCAACGTGGATTTCAGAGGGAGGTTGGTAAGGACTATGACGGTGTGGGCTTGGAAGTAGGGTCTCAACTTGGTTGCGGCCATCACAACCGCCAGCGCGGCCTTCTCAATGGGGGCGTATCGCTTTTCGTGGGGAACCATGGTGCGACTGACATAGTACACCGGTCTGTCTTCTCCAGAGTGGGCTTCTCTTGCGACGAGCACGACACTTACCGACACTTCCGACACAGCAATGTAAAGGTATAGTGGTTCTCCCGCCTTAGGCGCCGTCATCACCGTCGGGGCGCTTAAGAGTTGCTTCAACTCTTCGAATGCTCCGTCACACTCAGTGGTCCATTGGAAACGGGCCGCCTTCTTAAGAGTTCGAAAGAAGGTAGCGGCCTTGTCTGCGGACCGGGGGATGAAGCGCCCCAACGCTGCCAGCCTGCCCGCCAGGCCTTGCACTTCTTTGGGTGTCTTCGGGGGGGGGGGGGGGGGGGGGGGGGTCTGCTTAAGAATAGCATCCACCTGTTTCGGGTTGGCCACTATACCTCTTTTAGTGATCATGAATCCCAGAAATTTTCCCGCTTCGGCGCCGAACACACATTTGAGGGGGTTTAGTCGGAGCCTATGCGCCCTCATGGCCTGGAATGTCTCACGCAAGTCTTCAATGTGGTCTTCCCGTTTCCGACTCTTGACTATGAGGTCATCCACATAAGCTTCCACATTCTGGCCAATTTGCTGCCGGAAGACGTTGTTAACCATCCTTTGGTATGTGGCGCCCGCGTTCTTGAGCCCGAAGGCCATGACCCGATAGCAGAAGTTTCCAAAAGGCGTCATGAAAGCTGTTTTGGGCCGGTCTTCCTCTGCCATGGGGATTTGATGGTATCCTGAAAACATGTCCACGAAGCTCAGCATCTCGTGGTATGCCGTGGAGTCCACCAGCAAGTCTATCCGGGGCATTGGGTAGGCGTCCGTTGGGCACGCCTTGTTGAGGCTTGTGTAATCCACGCACATCCTCTAGTCGCCCGACGGCTTGGGCACAAATACCACATTTGACAGCCAGGTAACATAAGAAGTTTCTTCCACCAAATTAGCGCCCATAAGCTTGTCCACCTCGACCCTAAGGGCTGCCTCTTTTTCCGGCGATAAGTTCCTGCGCTTTTGTTGCACAGGGCGCCTCCCTTCCTCAACCGCTAACCTGTGCACTGCTGTTTCAGGTTTGACGCCCGGCATTTCCATTGCACTCCACGCGAAAAGCTCTGCGAACTATTTTAGAAGCGTGATGAGTCGTTCCATAATCTCGGCAGGCGCCTCTGCCGAGATCCTAACGCACCTTTCTGGGCGCCCTTCCTCCAGCGCTATCAAAAGGTCCTCATCAGCCGCCTCGGCTCGAGGCGCCTCGTCTTCCCCTACCTCCATCACATTGACTCTTGCCTCGACGTGTCTTCGCTTGCGCCCTATCTCCTTCGCGTAACGCGGGGCGCCTCGTCCTCGGGCCACGCCCACCCCTTGCGGGGCGATGAACTTCAAGGTCTGATGATAAGTGGAGGCCACCCCATTAAACAAAGCCAGGAGCGGCCTTCCAAGGATCGCATTGTACGGCGAAGGGCAGTCTACTATCCCAAAGTCTATGGCGCGCGTCACCCTTTGCTCCCCATCTCCCAACGTGACGGGCAGGCATACCCGCCCTATCACTCTGGCGGGCGCCCCGGAAAAGCCTACTAGTACCGACTCCGATGGTCTGATCATCCCTGGTGATAGTTGCATGCGAACCACCGTATCCTTGAACAGCACATCCATGGAGCTTCCCGTATCGACCAACATTCTCCTTACCCTGCATCCGGCTACTACCCCTTGTATCTCCAAGGCGTCCATGGACGGGAGCATACACGCCTCCTCCGGCGCCTTGTTGAAGCTAATGTCAATAGACTCCTGCACATCCGCCGACGCTGCCCTCAACCGGCGCTTCGCTTCTATCTTCTCCCTCAAATCCATTGTCCCTGAAATGGCTTCGATCGTCAAGCGCACGCGGTCAAGCGCCTTTTCTTGGTCCAAGTCATAGGGTGGTGGTGGCAGCTTCTCTCCTGCTCTCACCACTCCAGCCACACATGCCCTATGCACTCTTTCCTCGGGTTTTCTGATGAAGTCATTGAGCATTCCTCTGTCCGCAAGACCCTGCAGCTCTGTCTTAAGTTGGTAGCAATCAGCCGTGTAGTGCCCAATTTCACGGTGGAAATCGCAGTATCGGTCCAAGTTCCGCTCGTTGGGTTGCCCCCGCATTGGGCCTGGCCACCTGATGTGGTATCCCTTCTCCTTGACGTGCTGGAGCACGTTCTTCAGGGTGTCATTGTACTCGGCGAAGGGCCCAGCCCCTCTAGGCGCCTGGAGCCCCATATCGTTCCTCCTTGGCGGGGGCTGGCTTGCGGGCGCATAGCCCGAACCACTCGTTGGGTACTGTCTCCTCGGCACCTCGGCCTCCTCCACTCGTGCCTTCCTCCGATCTGCCCTCCTGGCTGCTAATGTCTCCTCCAGCATAATTACCTTTTGCACTCTATGATCCAGGTCCTCTGTGGACACCACATCTCTCTTCGCAAGCGCCCTGCATAGCTCCTCACTAGAGGTGCACTCATTCAGACACACCCCCAGCACCGACGGCTGGGCGTCCTTTACTGCTAAGGCCACGGATAGCCACCTCTCGTAAAATTCCCGTAACGCCTCTCCCTCTTTCTGCTTGACCTTAAACAGGGCGCCTATGGTCAAGGAGCGCCTTTTTCTGCTGGCAAATTTCGCCAAGAACATCGCTGCGAACTGTTCGAAGCAGTCGATGCGCCCTTCACCGATCTGATGATACCAATCGAGAACCACGCCCGAAAAGGTGGACGGAAATACCTTGCACAGGGTGGCGTCTGTGCTGTTATAGAGTTGCATTTTGGTGAAATATCCGTTAAGGTGGTCCTCGGGGTCTCCAGTTCCGTCATAGGCTGGGAGTGGGGGAATGTTGGTTCCGGCTGGCTCCGACAATATGCAACGCGCCAGAGGCTGCCTCACAGGGCAGTGGCGTGAAAGGCGCCCCAATATTCCTCCATTCCATCCACTAGCGTCAGGCGCCCCGTGATCACGTGGGCGCCATGGACCGGGACGCCTCGGGCACCCCGATTCACTCTCCGTCTCTTCCATC
Source organism: Linum trigynum (assembly GCA_964030455.1). Classification (NCBI taxonomy): domain Eukaryota; kingdom Viridiplantae; phylum Streptophyta; class Magnoliopsida; order Malpighiales; family Linaceae; genus Linum; species Linum trigynum. Next base: position 70,329 of record OZ034822.1, on the reverse strand, counting down.
CTTTCTCTTTTTTTTGTCTGGCTGGGCGTCATCCCTTCATTCCTCCTTAAGGCGTCCATTTCACGCCGCAGCGCCTCGATCGCCTCGTCTTGATCCTCAATGATCCGGAACAATTCTTTTTTTGTGACTGAGGCGCCCTCGGATCCCCGCAACACGCCCTCACTTCCTTCACCTTCTTCCTCCTAGGGCGTCTGCCCTCTCATTCGCTCCGATTGTTCTTCCGTAATTTCTTCCCTTTCTTCATTCATCGGCGCCTCTTCACTCATGACTCCTGGCTATATTCCCCTATCTGGCGTGCCAATTGTTTGAGACACGTTACCCTCGTAAGACTCTCCCAAATCCTCTCTCGCCAGGCGTCGATCTGCACACACGAACAAGGAGGGGGCGCCTGGGCCCGTTAATCCTCCGACGCCCAAGTCAGTTTCTAGGAAGAGAGAAGTGTCTCAAAGCTAGAGTTTCGTGAGTGAGAGTCCAACCTGTGTAAATGCTACCAACTGCCCCTATTTATACTTACCAGAGTTCGAGGTTGATCCTCTCTACCTCCCTGCCTTCATTCAATGCTTTGTCTCTTTCTGGCCAGACATCCCAACCACCTTGTCAGACTCCTGGCACGTGACAGGCGCCCGCAGGCACTGGACCACATGACAATCTGGCCTCCTTTGGCTTCTAGTGACTTGTCTTCATGTGGCCTCCCTTTTACTTGGGCCTTGCCCCCCACTTGGGCTGCTTGGGAGCCCAAGTTGCCGCTCATTGGGCTTTGCTCATAATACCCCCAACAGTATGTATTAAGGAATCAAACAATTTACCATCCTTACACCTCAAGTCACAAGGATGTTGAATCATGTACGAATCCAACTCACAAAAGAAGATGGTTCAAGATTATTTGAAGCCAAGATTTATAGAAGTTTAATTGGATGTTTGTTGTGTCTTTCCGCAACCAGATAAGACATTATGTTTGCCTCTGTTTTGTTAGTCAAATTCATGCAAGCTCCAGCTCAGATTCACTACAAGACTGCCAAAAGATTGTTGAGGTACATCAAGGGTACCATTGATCATGGATTGATGTTTAAAAGTGGAGATCTTCAGAGGACATGAAAAGTACCTCTGGTTTCACTTTCACACTAGGATCAGTTGTCTTTTGCTGGAGCTCAAAGAAGCAAAGCGTTGTAGCTCAGTCAACTGCAGAAGCTGAGTATATTGTTGGTTCTGAAGCAGTGAATCATGCAGTTTGGTTAAGAAAAATTGTGGAAGATTTGAGTTTCAAACAAATGCAACCAACTGTCATTAATTGTGACAATCAATCTGCAGTTGCAATGGCCAAGAACCCTGTGTTCTATGGCAGAACTAAGCACATCAAGATCAAGTACCATGTTCTTAGGAAAGCTGAAGCTGAAGGTTTGGTTTCACTAGTTCACTACTCAACTCAAGTTCAGTTTGCCGACATTTTTACCAAGTCACTGCCCAAGACCATATTTGAAGAACTAAAAAAAATTATTGGAATGGTCAGTGACATTGGCAAGGAGGAGTGTTGCGGTTCAAACTTAGATGGGACAAGCTCAAGCTATCTGTGTCATGCTGCTGAAGAAATGAAGCCTGCAGAATCCAGAAAGGTACTTAAACACACACAGGTTCAGAGAAGATGCGAAATGGGCACCCACGCATTTGCACTTTAGATGCAGGCATGCAGCTTCCTGAGAAAGGATCGATGTTCCAGCATGCATATCAGGGGCTCATATTCTATATGACATTTCCATAGACAATGAAAACAAAAAAGCATTTTGCATTCCGTACCATATCTTTCACCACTCACCAGTGAAACCATTTTGACAGCTTTCTGATATTACAGGAACCAAACATCAACCAGCATAATACCATGATGATGTATGACTCACAAGGGAAGATTCCCGAGCTAGAGGGGTATGACCATTCACCCGTCCATGGAGATGATTCAGGTAGGAGAGTCGATTGATCAAGTGATACGCCCCTGGGGGGTGTATGTTTATCAAAGTCACGCAGCTAACGACTCAATCGAAGAATCGATTGAGCTCGAATCAAGAACGAAGCGTTCTTAATACGAACTTGGATAAAACGGAACCAAAAGGACAAATCCACACCTGGGGATAGCTCGATTGGTATAAAAGGGTAGTTGCTCGACCACGATTGAAGTGACTATTCAATCGATACACAAGCTCAGCAAGTTTGGAATCCACCAAACCCAAAACAAGTCGCAACTTGCACAAACCAAACGATTTCGATTTCTATTCAACAAAGTCTTAGTTTTACAACGAAAGTAGAAAGGTATTTAAAGGCAAATAAACCTAATACAAACCTAATAGAAGTAGGAAACAATTAAGGTAAAAATCTACTCTAAAAAGGACTCAAAATTCGGATTTAAAACTCTCTTTCTTCAAGTGCAAGTAAGCTGCCAGCAAACAGTCCAAAAGCAGCTTTCGTACTAACTTCGCGCCTTTCGTTCAAGGCTTTCCGGAACTTCAATCTTTCATCCAATTCCTTCCCTTGGTATATAAACATACCTAGTTTTATGTTGTAGAAGCCTTTGGTCTCGAATCAGATCCATGCTCCTTGAACTGAGCTCCAAAGTAGGCTTCACAAAACAGTTTCCAGACTTAACCATTTTCTGGCAGTTTTCCAGTTTTGAGGTAGCAACTTTGAGGCTTTGGAAAACAACCTTAATGACTTTTTCTTGAGCAACCAAGCATACCAATGTGTAAATAATCACTCCATGTTCAACACAAGTCATTAAACTTGAATTTCCATTGAGCCAATTAAGAGAAACGTCCCTCCAAAGTTGGCTGCTTGAACACGGAAAATGACTTGGACAATTTTCAGCTTTTTCTTTGCAATTCGACTTGGCCTCTTTGACGATTAATCCTGGATGGAATTCGATCGATTCCAGGATCGTATCATCAAGACTACCGCAAGAGCATATATAGTTCTTTTATCTGTACAAGGAAGATATGAAAACCCTTTCCCGCTCGGTAAGAAGATAGCCTACATTAGCACACAATTATGATCCTTTGCTAGCTTGCTAACTGAAAGCAAATTGCAATTGAAATAAGGTATATTTAGCACATTCTCCAGCCTCAATTTATCTGAATAGAATCGAGAATGAAGTTTTCATTCTGTACATGCCAGATCATGAATTAGTAACTGCATCCAATCTCAAACAAAATCCCAATTGTTTCGAACTTGCTCTTTTTTTTTGGAATGGAATATTTATATTCATATGGGCTTATGTCTGAAAACTGTGTCTTTTAAGAGCTAAGCAAATGCAGACTCCCTATGCAACACACAAGACAAGTTCCAATGCACTTATTGATGGGAATTGGACCGCAACACTCGGGATTTCCAAATTTACCAGAATCTGGAATCTTCAGATTATTACTCTTTCTTTGCTGGTTCCCAGGACTGGTACCTAGTCCAGTTTTTCTGCCCTGGGTTGAGTGCATGTCCTTTAGAGTGGTAAATCTGATCTTCACCTTCTCCAGAGAGATTCTCCCTGTGAGCCACGCCATATCTCTTTGGCCTCAACATCAAAAGCTGGAAGAACAAGAAATACTTATTACAAGCAAAAATCAAACCAGCTATTCCTTATACTTAGATAAGATGACCGATTCATACCTCATCTCCAGTGTGATCAGTTATAAAATGAAGCCAACCATGCCATTCTGGTGGCACCTGAGAAGCATTATATCGACCTTTCTCTGCATATTCAACCCAACGGTGCCTCCCTACAAGATTACACCATCACTTAAGTTGTGAGAAATTCACACGAGGCACAAATATGAGCAGTTCTAAGACTTGCACAATGACAACATTCAGAATTCCTGAGCAATAGCGTATGCAGATAGACAAGGAACAATAAGTACAGACCATATTGGGTATCTCCAAGCTTCTCATAGTACTTGTTGCCGAATTTGTCGACCCCAACCACTGTTGCCCCTATATTATGGATTTTGGTTTGCCTAACAACAAATTTCCAGTATAGACATGCATATGAGTTTGCATATCAACAGAAGTACAGGTGCTGAGAAATAAGGGGTCAATCAACCCACAACATGACCTTGTTCATAGAGAAACATAACAAAATTCAAGGGGGCAAAATTTAACTTACAGAAGGTTCCCATCCAAAATACACTTCCTGAAACGTATACAACAATAGCATCGTGAGTAAGAGTGCAAACAAGCAAGTTGAATAAGCATGTACCTTAAACAATCATTGAATACAGGTGTCAAGAAATGAAATCCAAATATCCTGGGAAGAAAAAAGAAAGATATGGGAGTGGAGTGAGACATACAAGTAGCCTTCTCTCCTCAGCTCGCGCAAGAAGCCACCAACGCCTTTCTCTTTGATAGCATTCACCACACCCTTCACCACTGAAGCCATTTCCAATACTGACCTCCTCCTTTTATGTGTATCTCTCTAGTCTTCACTTCCTGAGCTCTCTTTACAACCTCTGTACCCAGCAACATAAAACAAACAAGTAGAAATCATCATTACTCAAATCCGAATCAACTCATCGATTGATCAAGTGGGAACAAAACAATCTCAACCAAATGCCCAAAGGGACTGCTATGTTAATGCAGTCAAATCAATCTAAAAGCTCCATCCAACGTGAACAAGAATTTTTCACGCTTCAATCTTCGCTCAGCTCTTACCTGTCCTCAAATGTTAAATCGATTGAACCCCATATAAGATATCACAGAAAAACAGATAACCGACCACCAGAAGACATGATGTACCCAGAATTGGCATTAATCGATTCTTGTGTGTATAACAGCCACAGCTACAACCGAGCAGCACTTGCACCCTTCCAGTTCCAGAACAATCTCAGCCCTAACGAATTTTCTAAGTAGGTTTTAAATCCAAACCCCACACCGCTTCACCTCAGTATCATTACGCACAGACTCACAGCGCTATTTCTTTCAAACACGAAAAGATATTGACTAGCTCCCGAACCAAAAATGAGAGCTAGAAAATCCCAAATTCCCATCTCTCACAGAACGAAACACCTCTCGCCTCCGCGCAAACATGAATCAGAACATGACTTATTGTAAAGGCCATCTCGCCACCTCTAATCCAAAGTTTCAGCAGTATAATTATGTTTAGGGATGGAGGAGACGTCGATTCTCCTTCATTGATGGAGGCACAGAAATCAGATGAAAAGATCTTATATCCGACGATAAAATACAGAAGCGATCCGAGGAAATCAGCAGATTATGAAAGAGAAGAGAAATAAAAATAGTACCCAGAAATTGCGCCCAGAAACCAATCGATCTACGGAAGGAGAAGATGAAGAATCGCCCGGGCCGAAAGACTCAGCTTGTACAGGTTACACTTAACATGGAAGGATGGAACAGAGAACCAGGAGAGACGAGACGATACGATACGATAAATTAAAGATACGCAATAAGTCCAAAGTATGGCGATATAACGATAAGTCTATGTCTATCGCGATATGAAGATAAGTTTAAAGTATCGCGAGATGACAATACGAAACGGAAAACCCACGAGTGAAACGTCGAAACATGAAACATTTCAGATCCTCAAAATCGAAACCGAAACGCAATAAATTGACGAGCAATTGAAATTGCCGATATATCGCGATATCCAACGATATTTCGGCGGTATATTGACCCTCGCGATATATTGGTCGGCTTCGAGGAAGGAACGACCGGGAAATGAACGGGAGTAGCCAAAAACTATGTCCTTTCGCAGAGAACAGATGATTAATGATTAGAGAAGGTACTGTAACATATGGATGAGCTATATTTATAAGAAAAGAAGGAAGAGAAATCAATCGCCCGAAAGTGATAAAGAAGCTAGTCGGAGACAGAAGGACAAGGGGTGAAAATTGGGAGGAGACGACGAATGAGATCACTTAAACCCGACCCGTGCCTTTGGGCATTTGGACAAAGATACTTACTGGTTCAGTTCCGATTCACTACCAGCAATTGCTCCGACGCTCCCCTCCGGTCGTCGCCGCTGGGCGATCTTCTTAGTCACTAGGCCCATTGGAAAATGTCCACCCGTTTTCTCCTACATTCTCTACGATCCTCTCGGTTAAGCTCTGGTCTAAGTCGCATCAACGGCTCACTCTCCTCAATACTCAACAAAAATGCTTTCTGAAAGTGATGAACGTTTGTCGGGGAATTGGATATGAGAAGAAGGGTGAGGTTTCGGAATGTGGTGGTCGGTATTTGATGAACTGTTACTCACAGTTCAAGGGTTTTGCTTAACTCACAAGCGAGAGAACTGCGTTGGTGTAGATAAACGTTAACTTTATTATTCGATACAGGACTAATGTCAAAGTTACATATTTATAGACTTAGAAAAGTCTAATACGTAACCTAACCATACCCGAATTCCTACTCCCATTCGACTACCCTATCCCAAACGCATAAGGAAAATTACAACGAAAAAAGGAAAAACACCCATGCCCAAAATCCAAAAACACCAAAAGCCCAAACCGAAAATACTCTCATCAATCCCCCCCCCCCCCCCCAAATCAACTTTGTCGCCAAGGTTGACCCTCGCCATCTTCTTCCTCGAACAAGCACATCACCCTAGCATTACTCTACATGTGCCCGATGGTGAATCGCTTATCGCAGTTGAAGTAGAGACCCTGAGCCCTACGCAGCTGATGTTCCTCCAGGTCTCAGCTCAACCGCTTCCCTCCAGGTGGCCCTCGCGGCGGTCCTTCTCCTCCTTGAAATCTCGAGCTTGTAGTTCTCAGCGCGTATGCTCCTCCTCCTGTCCCTGTAACACCCTGGTCCGGCCGGACACTACTTTTAGCGAAAATACCCTTGGTAAATCGTGAAACAAAATAATAAGTGAAAATACTTAGAAAAACAACGAAAACATTTCATAAATAACTTTAATAAATACTTAAAACAATTATCATTATGTGAACTCGAAGCCCTGACACTTGGGCAAACTCAAGCTTTAAAAGTCTAAACCTGATCTCCATTCTATACTCATAATCATAAAGTATAATAACTAATTAATCTCAAATGTTGCTGATGACTGATAACTTTGACGAGACATCCTTCGTGATGCTCAGACTGTCCTCCTCCAGCTGGCTCCCTCGAACTGTTTCTCTCGAACTCGCTCCTCTCTAACTGCTTCTCTAATTAGCTGTTATCGTGCTGGTTCTCGCTCATTCCTTTACTAAGCCCTGGTGAGTGAGATGGGGTCAATCTACGCACTTACGCTTTAAAACCTCTAATACTCGAGTACTTTACTTAAACACTTAACTTTAACTGGTGGAAGTTGTTCTTACTTACACCCTTTAAACTTTACTTCTCAAGTACGTGGGAGTTAGAGTTACTCACCACACTACAAGGAAACTACCCTTCTGTAACGAAAATTTCTGTGATGATCCAAAATTCGTCACATAAAACACACTTTATATGACAAAATTTACTGATCGTCACGGAAAGTTCCATTTTTTTCTCATCCTCTACAAAAATTATCAGTGACGGGAAGAATCGTTTCTTGTGACTAGTTCAAGCGTCACCTATAGTTATAGTTTTCGGTGACGCAGTTTTGCGTTGCATATATTCAATATATATATATATTATCTGGTGAGGTTGTAAGTGGTCACATTAAATATGACCCCTACCTCGACTTAGATGGCGCCACTACTTGCCTTACTTACTTAACCATGGCTACCCTCACAATGGGGTGCCCCTTAACCTGATTTTTTACTACTGCGTTGCGTATGGGCGTCCGGTTGCATACCTAAAACTTGGCAATGAAAACTGTGTTACGTATCGCCGTCTAGTTCCATGCCCAATCAACTAATCTGTTACGTATCGTCGTTCAGTAGTGACCTAAAATACACGATCAACTGTTGCATTACGTATCGCCGTCCCGCGGTGATTTGATAAACTACCGCGTCCAGTAGTGATCCCTCATGAACGTGGCTAGCTAAGCGAGGTTACTTATCTAGTTCTTACTTATTACTTTCTCTTTCTCTCTTCACCTTAACTTATTTAAGGGTGAAGTACTACTAAAACTTATTCTTACCAATCACAACCTCTTAATAAAAAGACAGAAACTAAAATGCTTAAAAAGTAAATAATGAAAACTCAAGTAAGCACATCAAACAATATCTCCAACTAGAACATGCATTATCAAGCATAAATATAATCAAGCATTGACATATACTTCACGTAAAACACTTTTTTAAAACTCGTAGGGCGTACAATTTACCACTTCACACTCATCTAATTAATCAGTCGATAAACCTCAATCATAGTTAATGGATTGCCCCTTTAGCCTCCTCTTATTAGATCACCATTCCATTTTCATTCCCACCCAACCAAAACACTCATCCATTCAATAAAGTCGCCAGCATACCAACCATGAGCACTCCGAACAAGAATCCCTCTATCCTTGATCCACGTTATATATAATAACCCATACATGTGCGTTTGGCTATATATGACGATCACCTCCACCACTTTGAAATGCCATAATTAAATTTCCAAATCCCAATTTACCTTGTCCGTTGCACCTTGGTTGTAGTCCTATCTTCAGCAGGAGATAGGGTCAGTAACCAAGTGGTTACTGACATGTCAGTAATAAATAAGGACCGTAGATCTAGGAGGCAGACAATCGTGTGGTTGGGTCGGACGCTGAGTGAGAAAATATATTTTTGTCCGTTTATACATTACATTTTTTATTTTATTTTATTTCATTTCGTATTTAATGGCTGCATTTTCAAAAGATGAAAGAGAAATCATCACTTCTCTGCAACTCTCATTTATCTTTCTATTTTCCTTCTCTCTTCCTTTTTTCTCTCCCAATCAGTGGCGGACCCAGAAAACCTTCTAAGGGTGTTCAAGAATATAACACAAATTTAATCTATATTATGCACATGTAATCTTTTTCATCACAAATTGAATCATATGTGTTCTCATATTTTGAAAATTTTCAAAATTATATTCATTGCTTATGTTATAATTCGTAATGCAGTCAAAAATTGTGATTCAACATAGAAGCATTTTGGTGACCTAGAGCGTAGATTTTGACTAAACTTGTAAATGAAAAGAGTGACCTAGAAGTGTAAAAACGTAAGGTTTTAAGTTTTAAATCGTGATTTTAACTACATTGATTACTCATGTCTTTCAATAAATACAATTTATAACTCACTTAAAAATGATATCTCATCTTATGACAATTGAGATGAAATAGAGTTGTTAAGAGAGTTTTTCCAGAATATTTTTTTAACAAAATGAATTGAATTTGAATAAAATAATAGATTTGTAATTAATTCACGTTCTCAAAATAATAGACATTAGTTTGTAGTTAAAAAGAAAGACTCAATTATAAATTTTGAGGGTTGTCAAATGACATTGATTTCAATTCTAACATCACCACTATAAATATTTACACTACTTTTTAACCCCAAATCTAGAGCTAAGGCTTGTCAAGTGAATAACCTTGGCATAACATGGGTCCGCTCTCTTTCTCTCTGCCTTCTCTCTTCCTTTTTCTCTCTCAATCTCCTTTTGAGATCTAAATCTGTTCCATTCTCTTCTTCTTTATTTTTTTTTCTCTAGGACAAATAAAATTTGCAACCACTTTTTTTCATTGCATTTCTTCTCTTCATCATCTCGTTGGCCTCAATTTCGATCTTTCTCATTTTTTCGGCATTTTGGTGTTCTTGATTGCGGAAGAGGAAATGAGAGGTGACAGAAGACGATTTTTTTTCTCTACCTCCTTCTGTTTTGTTTTTTCTTTTAGGTAATATATATTGATATTATAACTCTATACCATATGGTATTCGGTGGTAACGAAATATATATTGATATTACCACACTATACCATATGGTACTGGGTGATAACGAAATATATATATTGATATTACCACACTATACCATATGGTATTGAGTGGAACGAAATATATATTGATATTACCACACTATACCATATGGTATTGGGTGGTAACGTAATATATATTGATGTGACAAATTTTTTCATACCATATGGTATGGTCTTATTTAATACCAGTCAATACTATATGGTATAGACTGGTAATAACAAGCAAATTTTTTATGTCAAAAAAATATCAAAGTGGATATCATTTTGAAGAGCACAATTAATCTGATCTAATTGTGCAAAAAAATTAAATTCCGACTTAAAACGAGTGAGAAATCATCCGTTAAAGATTAAGAGAAGGAAAATTAAAGATTTTTCGAGGAGAGAGGAGGCGCTGATGTGGTCCGGTCAAAAGTCAGCATTAGTAATAATTAGGAGTAGGTGCAATTTTACCTTTCTGTCCTTTCGCATTTAATTTAAATAAAAAAGGGACTGACACGTGGGGACAAGGGAGGGGGTTACTGATGGGTTACTGACCCATCAGTTACTGACCTGATCTGGTCCCCTATCTTCATTGCCTATGTCAAGGACACCTCGCTTCTTTTCCTTTGTAGCTTGTTGGGTTCTAGATCGCTGGACATGAGTTTAATTTCTACAACCTCCCGCCGCGTTGGCCGGTGCCAGTCTTATCATCGTGCTCCGGTCCAGCTAATCCCATGTCCATGAACTTACATCTCATGGCGGTATGACAAAGCTCATCATCGTCAGGAGACAGCCATATCTCCCACCAGGATCAGTTTCGCCTTAATTTCTACAACCTCCCACCGCGTTGGCCGGTGCCAATCTCATCATCGTGCTCTGGTCCGGCTAATCCCATGTCCATGAACTTATATCTCATGGCGGTATGACATAGCTCATCATCGTCAGGAGACAACCATATCTGGCCACTTGATTGCTCTCATTGGCGAGTTCAGATGTCAATGTTCAACTTCTTGATAGAAACCCAATTTTTGGGATTTATTATAATTATCACAATTAGGATTTATTTAGATATGGTTAGTAGTCTTTTGGTCACATTAGGATAGTCTATTAGATTTTTCTACTCTTTCGCTATAAATATGTAATTGGTCCTTCATTCATAATTAATAAGAGAATATGAAGAAAAACCTTCCAAACCCTAATCTTCCTATCCTCTCAATTCTCGTTCTCAATCTCTCTAAAGGCCTAGGCCGATTCTCTACCTTTCTCTTCTCAAATCCATAATTTTGTTCTTAATCCCTAATTCTCAATCTCACAACCAGATCCGATAGAATTCTAATACCAGGTTTCTATCATTTGATATCAGAATCGTTCCGAGAGCGAGTTCGTCACAACTCTCAACCAGGGATGACTTCTATCGACTAGAGCCAAACTGAGCTCGTCAAAGTTCCATGATCCATAGTTTGTTCGACTGTGGAAGCTGCTGCAATAGTTCTTTGACAAACTGGACGAAGAGATGTCCAAGTGGGCTGCGAACGATGTTGTGGCTGCAACGAAGCGTTGTGGAGAGGCAGCAAAGACGGTGCCGCCAATGGAGGACGAACTACGCAAAAAACTACAACAAAGTATCGATTACTGGAGTCCGGAAGCGATGCGACGCAGGAGGGAAGGCAAGGATGCCAAGAACGAAGGCCTAATAAAGAAGCAGCCGCCGACCATGGACAAAGATGCGACAGACGAGACAACCGGTGAGGCTGAGGTGACCGACGTTGATGAGTTAAAGAAGAAGGAGATCATGTGACTCCTGCCGCTGCCATCACAATCATCATCACCACCACCGAACAACCAACCATCAATGGAAAGGCATGGACTTCGGCTAAGATGATGGCGCCATCATCGCCAACCGTCGTTGCCGCCCCGAGCACAGAGTCACCACCACCGCTAACCATTGCTGCCACTTCACACGCGATCAAAAAGTCGTCTGTGGTTGCAAAGGATGGAGTGGCTACTGTGGTCCAAGAAAGTGGTCTTGTCATTACTACTACTGTTCCTGACGAGGAGAGAGCGGTCTCTATCAAAGAAGAATCTGTGACTGATGGATTGGAGAGAAGGACGAGGTCAAGTCACGATGGAAATTGGCAATTTCGGAGGAAGCCGAGGTCTGACAAGGATATATCGAAGGCCACCGCGTCGGCTACTCCCACCGCATCGATCTCGACAGCTCCAGGGGCAGTGAGGGGAGAAAAGTTGTAGAAGTTGGAGGCAAAGAAGGAACCACAGGGGCTCAAAATGAAAAGGGAAGCGGCGGCGAGAGTGACCGGTGTCAACTGGGAACTCGAAAGTTGGGCGACGACAGACGAGAAAACGAGGTCGAGGACGAAGGCGAGCTGGGCTTCCCGCCGCCTGCTGGCTTGTTCGTCGCCGGAGATGAGATCTACAGCCACTACGGCAATGATGGAGGAGACGCCAAAGAGAATACGACCCAAGGCGGAGGAGACCGACAATGCCTCTTCTACCTCATGTGAACTGACAACCTCCAGGGCAGTGGAGCCGAAGAGGATTTTCGCTGAATCGAGCTCTTCTTGCAGGCATCAGGTAGATAGTTGGCCACCCGAGGAGGAGTCGCCGGGGTCGGAGGGTGAGGAGTTGGCGGTAGATGAAAGGAAGGAAGGGCAACGGCGTCTCCGATGCTTGATGAGCAGCTCACCGGTGAAAGAAGAGAAGTTGGACAGCCGATGGACGACGGCTTCGACTACAATGAAGATTGTCGAGAGGATAAGACCGTTGGCGGAGGCGAGCAGGTCTTCTGACCTCCTGCTGTTCAGCTCGTCGCCGAAGGAGCTGCCAGGAAGGAGCGAGAAGGAGAAGGGCGGCGACAGTACCACTCTTTCACGAGAGATGCTGCATCTTTTCTCCTCCCACGAAGCACATTTCCAGCATAGGGTAATGGACCAAAGGGTTGCAAGAGCAAGTGTTGATGGGACAATTGTAGTGGGTCAGGTGTTATGGATGGGTCATCCAAGCCTCGGTCAGCAGTATGAGGTGGATGCGTAGAACTTTGGGGAGGCTGGACTTAAATGGATTTTAACGGATCAAATGGGCGATGGAATGGCTCATATGGGGGTAGCATTGGCAACACCAACAATGTCGCCCCATCTTTTCCAATTTGATGGAGTTTGGACCCATAAATTAAATTGGGTCTTAGGGAAGACAAATGGGGTACAAGGAAAATGGGTAGGTAATGATGAGCAGTTTCATTACTGGAGGAAGATTGTTGGCAAGGAGTTCGCCACTAATGGTGTTATAAGTGGGAAGCTTAAAAAGTTGAGTTGGGTTTGGCATAAGTAGTACATCTTATGGAAGCTACGTGGATTATGAATCATGATATAGTACTTGAATATGCTTGGAAGAAGAGGAAGCGCAAAAAATAGAGCCAACGCGCGGATTATGCAAGAAAAGTGGAGAAAGTGTCAAATCGGTCAACCTTGAGGGAAATGTTGGTCTCAAGGGTGAGGGGATGCTAGAAACCCAATTTTTGGGAATATTAAGAGAATATTAAGAAAAGCCTTCCAAACCCTAATCTCCCTATCCTCTCAGTTCTCGTTCTCAATCCCTCTACAGGTCTAGGCCGATTCTCTATCTTTCTCTTCTCAAATCCCTAATTTTGTACTTAATCTCTAATTCCCAATCTCACAACCAGATCCGAATAGAATTCTAATACCAGGTTTCTATCACTTCTCCTCCGCACTTTCTCTGGAGCTCTCCTTCTTTGTATTGCTTGCTTTGTCCGGGTTCGTGATGGAAGGAATAGATAGAAGGGGTTATTGGGTTTTCCGGCGGAAGATGAAACCGTGAACGACATAAATTCCCCCAAGTTAATTGCGTGCTTAAGGTAGGGAATTAATCAGTTTTAATTTTGGCTAACGTTTGTACATGTTTTAACTACCATACGACTTATGGCCTTTTGGGGAAAGGAAGATTCCAAACTCGGGTGTGGCAAATAATTTGATCTGTCACAATTAATTCTTGAAACGGATGCATTTGGTTTCTAGCACAGTTGGATTTCTATCCGATTCACTTTCTTGTACAAATTCACATATTCTATTCGACCCAAACATCTATTACAGATTGAACCTAAACCCAAAGATCGGGATGTTACATTTCCTCCACCCTTATAAAAATTTCGTCCTCGAAATTGGAACTGTTGGGTAAGGGCTGAGAGGCAAACACTTGTACTGAGACAAATCGTATTCGATCATACTATCTTGGTTGGAATGTAACAGTCCCTGCCACTCCACCTCCTGCAAGCGGCGTCGAGCGACCAGCCGGCTTATGGCGCTTGATTCGGGTCGATGTCTGATTTTGGGAAGATTGGAAGTCGAAAAGCGCAAAAACCAAAGAAAATTCCAAAGTCACCGTGACAGTAAAGCGCAGGCATCCGGGAACCAGCATCAGTTCACGGTCAGAGCTGCGAGTTCACGGTACCGTGAACTGGGACCAAAAATCGTGAACAGCGAGGCTTCCAAGGGGGTTCAAGAGATTACTGACGACAAGGCAGTTCACGGTCGCTAAGTCCCTGAACTTTGAGCACAAACCGTGAACCCCAAGAAGTGAAGCGGTGCATTTTGGCCACGACACTGAGTTCACGGGCGCGTTCTGATGTACACGACCGTGAACTGGGCACTTTCGGGCAAATATGAAGATAGCAGCGGGGAGAGAGAAGGGAGAGCTGGTCTTTGGAGAGGAATTGGTTTCTTTTTCTAGGTTTTGAGCCCAAAACACCAAAGGGGAGTTCTAGTGTGTGAGAGAGAGAGAGTGCTTGAATGATCTTGGAGCATAATTGGAGGCTTGGGTTGATCTTGAAGACAAGGATTCAAGTCTAGAAGAAGAAGAAGATCTTGGGCCCAATTTGTAATCTATCTCTTCTCTCTCTAGGAACTCACCTTCTTCTGTTGGGTTTAAGAACCCTAGGTCTAGATTTGGGTTTAATGTTGATGTATGTGACAAACTCCATGATTGATTGATGATTTTACTTAATTAATGGATGTTTTCATGAATGGCATGAGTTGGGTTTTCATATTTATGTATTGAGCTTTCAACCTAGGAGGGAGATAATCCCCTTCGAGCCCCCTTTTGACGTCTTCGAGTCACTCCTATCATATATTGTTCGGGTAGTCCCCGAGGGAGTTGATTCGACCGGTCTCCTAGGATTATACGAAACCCTAAGTTGAATAGAGCACTATCCATCCATCGATTCATCGTTCCGGGTCATTCCCGAGGGAGTCCATCTCCAAACGGTAGTGTATTTGATTCGATCGAGCTAGGAGGATACCCAACATCGATCCGAAGAACAGACCTAGGATGATTCAACCCAAGAGAGCTCCCCACCTTGTAAATAGCTAGGTTAGTGGTTAGTCTAGGTTAGTTAGTTTAATTCTATCAATCACTATCCTAGGTTGGCTAGATAACGAACCCTAAACCTGAAGTAGGGTAAGCCTAGATCCCCGTGGTACGATAAATTCTTATTGCTTGCTTGCCCTATGCTACACCCGGTCTGCGCTTATACTTGGCCGTCGATCGGGATGTTTTAGTTAGAAGGAGTTAGCGCTAGATCAGGTCGTTTTTCATTCTTGCAAGCTGATGGCATCACGCAAAGACTGCGGGCGAAACATCCTAATCTCATCGGCGATCTCCGACTTCGGGCCTCCTAAATACGTGCCCACCAGTGCCTATTGCGTCCAGCCGACACAACGATTAGCCAGCTTCTCGAACTCTTTCTAGTAATTGTGCAGGGACTCAGTCTGACAAATCCGCGATAGGGCTTCTTCGTAACTCTCTCCTTCAGTCGGACCGAACCTCGCCCACAACTCCTACGAGAACAGCCCCTAGGTAATAAGCTCTCTGGTGTCTTTATAGGTTCGCTTCAGCCATTGCCACCATTGGTTCGCCTCTCCCTCTAGATGAAACACAGATAACGACACCTTCTGATCCTCCGAAACCTCCTGGTACTCGAAGAATTGCTTGACGTGAGGAAACAACGATCCAGGATCATCCCCCGCAAACAATTGCGCCCACCTTCATCGCCAGACGGCTTGCCGCCGAAACTCCCACGCACCACCGATTCATGGCGACGAGCGCCACTGTTGCCGTCAGTCCTTGGTCTGACCGAGCTCCTCTATCCGATCTTCATCCCAGTCGTACTCTTCTCCCCTTTCTTCACCTCCGCGCCACTCTTCTCCCCGTCCCTTTCCTCCGAACTTTCCTCCTCACCAGACGACGAGGCCGCCACTGGGACTTTTCCCTCCCATTGCGAAATCAACGCCTTGTCCCTAGCCACCAGGGTCTTCATCATCTCCTTCATCTGCTCCCGTACTTCCTCTAGGTCGGGCGCATTAGCCTGTCCTAGCACTTGCAACTCTTCCACGCAGCTTCCAGTGCTTAGCATCGTTCCGCCGCCGTGCCCGTACCCATCTTGCGCAGATCCCGAACGGATTCGGAACCAGACTCTGATACCAATTGATGAACTGTTATCCACAATTCAAGGGTTTTGCTTGTAACTTACAAGTGAGAGAACGACGTTGGTGTCAATATACCTTAACTTTACTATTCGATATAGGACTAATGCCAAAGTTACATATTCATAGACTTAGAAAAACCTAATACGTAATCTAAAGCTACCCGAATTCCTACTCCTATTCGGCTACCCCATCCCAAACGCATAAGGAAAATTACAACGAAAAGAAAAAAACATTCATACCCAAAATCCAAAAACACCCAAAAGCCCAAACCGAAAATACTCTCATCAGTATTCAGACGAAAATTAGGTTGGGCTAAGATATGAGGGGAAAGAGAAGGGTTTGAGAAGAGAGAGGGTGAAATGATTTTTTTTTATGTTTTGCTGATTGAGTGTAAATTTTACTTATTATTCCGGGTGGGTTTGGCTCGGTTTGCAAGTTGAGTGGTTTTTCCTTCTATACAGGTCACGTTTGTTTTGGATACAGTTAAATTCGAGTGACTTATCGTAATCTCGCGAGTATTCTAATATGGACATTCTAATTAAAATTGGTAAAATAATTGTTGTGACTAGATAGGATAATGAACCGATGTAGTGAGTTGTACACGTTAGTGGTTTAACTGCTACTAATTCGTTTAAAATTCGTCAATATACCAATGTCTTATATTTTTATGGGTAAATACAATTTAATATCCAAATCTTTCATTTTAAGCAATATAATAGCCAAACCTTTTCGAAAAGAATCTAATATCCAAATCGTCAACTTTCCGTTCGTTTGACCGTTAGTTGACACTTCAAAAAAGTTTTGTTTAGGGGAAATTGTCACAATACAACTTTGTTTCTTGTTTTGGCATTGCAGATGACTGAATATTTATATATTCTATACCATCATGGTGGAGTCATGGACTTCTCGGGTTTGGAACTACGATATGTTGGTGGTTTTTCAGATAAGATATCGATGGATATTGATGAAGTGTCGTACTTCAAACTTTTTTGAAGTGTCAACTAACGGTCAAACAAACAGAAAGTTGACGATTTGGATATTAGATTGTTTTCGAAAAGGTTTGGCTATTATATTGTTTAAAATAAAAGGTTTGGATATTAAATTGTGTTTACCCTATTTTTATTAATACATGAAAAGGATAAATCATAGTGTATTTCTTACTGCTCTTCTTTCGGGGATAAATCGGCGAACATAAAAAGAAAGGAGACAAAATTTGAATTGAATCTCGTAATTTCGTAGTGCTACTTTATTTTCTTCCTTTGTCAAAATCCACCACCTATAGGTTTTTCTCCTTCTCGAAACTCTACGTTCCTTCTAACTAGCTCCCAAATTCAGTCGACATGTGTACAAACCATAATCGGTTGTATCCTCGACGACATTAGTGACACTTTTCGGTATGGGGCTATGGCGACTCCTCCTTCCATTCATCAACGCTGTTTACAAATCCCTCGTCGGGATTAGCCTCGCGGGTCGAACTCGATGGGGGCTCAACCATCCAGATTAACGTAACTCCTGCAGGCAGAAGCTTCACTGTCTAGTATGTTCTTGGATTTATTATTGTCTAGCTTAGACCCGACCCATTGGCAGAATACCCAAATATAGGTTGCTATTAAAATTAGGAGTGTGCAACAGTTCAGTCTGTTATGGATCAGAGCCAATATAGCATATGAAAACGGTGGTTCAATAGTAAAAGAACTTTAATGATTAAGAGTCCAATCATCATTGCATTTTATTATGTTTGTCCAATCCTAATATCTCATTTTTCTTTAATATTCATAAAACTTGAGACTGGGACCGGACCACATTAGATTCGATATGATAAAGTACACAAATCCAATTCAACATAGATTCATGACAAGTTTTTAGAGAACTATAAACTATTTATAGCCAAAAACTTTCGAACTTTTCAAATTATTAGCTGATGCTCTAAAACACAACACCTAACAATGGCCAAGTGTAACCAATGAAAGGGACTGCAGTATAGTGGCACAAGTAATAAATATCGAATCCACGGGTCTCTAGAATTACTATTACTCAGCTTCAGTTCATTATCTAGCAAACTAGATTAAGGATTGATTAACTAAACTACTCTACTAACTAAACTAAGAAAAACTACTAATTACAGTTTGGGAACTCACTTAGGTATGATTCCCCCTAGCTCCTCAATTAGGTCCAAGTTGTAATTCCTTTTGGTTGATTTACTGTTGATTAAACTGCGGAAGATCCAACAGTAGCTTGGAATCTCTTAAGCTGACCAAGCCCTCTCAGTCTAACTATCCGGCAGACGAATAGTCTTCACCGGGATAGAAAGCTGAAGCAATAAGCACAGAACTCCACTACTGGAATTGGATTCCAGTACAAAGCAGTAAACTGGCCAACTCTCGTATAGCCAATCTCCTACTACCGAATGATGAGACTCTAGCAACCTAATCAGATTCTATCTATCTCAGATTGCAGCAGGAATCAGGAAAAGTTGATCAGACTTCAATTGACTCAATAAACATGCATCATTCGATTATAATCAAACACTATAGCATCCAAAACTTCATACAAGAAAGATCCTAACTCATGGAACTAAGGTTCCTCAAAACCTAAGTGAAGGGAAGTTACTCCATAGAGAAGAGAGAGACTGCAGAAATCTGATCTAGATCTTCAATCTCCATCTCCAAGCTTGATTCCCGAGCTCCAATGGCTAAGAAATCCTCCAAAATAGCTCCAAGAATGTTCCCAAGTCGCTCTCTCTCTCTCTAGGGTTCGTCCCTTGGGTGTTTGGGATCCAAAACCCAGCTCTCCCCCTTTCCTTTTGCTGAAAATCGGGTTTTAAATAGCAATTCCCGACTCACACGGCCAGGCCACACGGCCGTGTGGCTTTCCCAGCTGCCCGTGTGAAGGCTCGGTGATTTCCACACGGCCACATGGCCAGGTCACACGGCCGTGTGGGTTGTGCCCGTGTGGCTTGCTCAGCCTCTGTTTAATGCTTCGTTTCTCCCTCGTCCGGACTCCGAATCAGTCGCCGTTTGATCCCAGAAACTCGTAGTCTCGTCCTCTTTCTTTTCATGACAAGCTTGCATGATTATTTGTCCATAAAGTGAGTTAGAAATCCATTCTTCTTCAGGTCATACCCGAGTTTCTTCTCCCGAATCGTCAATTGATCTCTGATTGACTTGAAACTTGCGCCTATGCTTCACTTTATGTGCTAGGACCTGAAATGTGACAAAGGAACACAACCTAGCGTAAAATAGGCCAAAGACACGATAATTCAAGCTCAAACAATCAAGAAACAAAGGGAAAAACATGTGCAAATACCGAGTCATCAAATCCCCCCACACTTAACTGTTTGCTTGTCCCCAAGCAAACCTAACTCAAACCAATGCAGCTCTCCAGAGCTCTATAGCAGCATACAACCCCAATCATCGGTAGAGGATTTCCTAGATCATATAGCTGCTTACGAGGTCAACTGGTCTTCTAAGACGTTCCCTATCTCTCTCAATGCGAGTACTAGACTCAAGCCAGGATCATGAGAAAAAGTAGAAGTAAGACAGTCAGTTCATGGATAAAGGGACTCACACCATTCACAACCAAGGACTCGTTGTACCGGGGTGCTCTTTCACTTCATTTCACCGTTGGAACCCCTTTTTCTCAATTTCATTTACATTTTTTCTTTCATTTGGTGGGGTTCCAACTGCAGTCTTTTGCATGGTCGACCCTTATTAGTCGAGCAAGAGCAATTTCTGTACATCTGGAGCTCGCCAGAGTACTTCTTTTAACTCCTTTTCCTCAACTCGTGTGGAGGGTCAATGAAATTAAGGGGGGTCGGAAGCTCTATCCGTGCCCTTAAAAACACATCCTCAAGTAGGCAAACCGTTCAACGGGTGGAAGTTTTACTTGTACTAGAGACAACTTAGCTTCACCTTGTAGGAGTACCCCACTAAGGATCACTAAAATCTCTTCCAAAACCCGATTTTGTGCAATGAACGGTGCCTCACACGTTGGGCTTACCCCATGTTTAAGATTTAATGATTTTGACATGGAGGACCAACTGCTTCCCATTTTCCATATGAGCACCCTGTTCGATACACGAGTCCATAACATAATCTAAACAGAGTCACCATTACCACATGAATTCAACGGTCTTAGCTCCACTAATTCACAAAATCAACTGGCACAACAGAGAGCTAGATAGGAAAAATCTTATACTTCAACATCCTCCATAGTGCTACACTACCTCCCTAGGTTGCACATTACTATAGAGACTGTCAATTCAAAGCATACTGAGCAGGCAATTTGCAAGGAAACACGTACTTGGAGCCCTCAAATTTAAAAATTTGGACAGTGGACTAGGCTCCAAGCACACAAACAGCCAAACATTCACCCGCATACATAATCGAACACCCCCCCCCCTCACACTTAAGCACGACATTGTCCTCAATGGAGGAAAGATAAGGAGGGTAGAACGAAGTTACCAGATCAAGGGTGAATGATGATGTACGGGTCAGGCAATGCATTCCAGGAAGAGAGAGTAATCAGAACACAAACACCACACAAAATCTCACAAAGATTGAGTTATTGACTCTAAAATCAAATAACAAAACTGACTCAACCGAGGAGAAATAGAGAAAGAAATGCAAACCGACTGGTTGGGTTGCCTCCCAACAAGCGCTTCTTTCACATCGTGAGCCGGA
Organism: Linum trigynum; assembly: GCA_964030455.1. Lineage (NCBI taxonomy): Eukaryota > Viridiplantae > Streptophyta > Magnoliopsida > Malpighiales > Linaceae > Linum > Linum trigynum. The sequence goes on along the minus strand of OZ034822.1, from coordinate 49,300 downwards.
CGATGGCTCCTAAGTTTCGGTCCATGCTAGAACCTCCTTGAAGTTGAGGTTCTCGTCGATGAGGTGGAGTCTCAAGTCACGAGCATGTGGTGTGGCAGGTGATGAAGGCTCATGTACTTGATGCAGATGAAGTCTCCACCCTCGAGACCTCTTCTTCTCTTCTCTTGTCTCATTGCCCCAAACCAGATATGACAGCATCGACCGACCACCATCGCGTCCACCAAGAGGGACCGATGTCGATGTGGCCTTGGTCTGGCAAAGAGACACTGCAAATGGGTCCTTGCCAAGAAGTTCCTCAAAGTTTGGTGGGGATATTACTTGCAACTCATGGCCGGTGCATGCCTCTTCCACCTCAACTTCATCCTCAGCCTGGACGCCAATTGCTTCCTCAACCCCCCTTCCTTCTTCAAAATGTGGTCTCTCCCCTGGGAAAAGATCAAGAACCACCTCTTCTTTTCTTCCTTCCTCATCATCCACAACTTCCTTCCTCATCCTTGCTCGCTCTTCTTCTTCTAGAACAGATTGGAGAGCAAGTCGCCAAGCAATTTCTTCAATGGGATCATCTTGCATCTCCTCGCACGGGCCCAGCATGTTAGAGCATAAATGAGGAAAGGTGTGGTCTGCAACCAAAGGACTTTCCTGATCATGGTTATCATGGGAGTTCTCTGTGATAACTTCTGTATGCTCCTCAACGCTCCCATAGCCTTTGTCATCCTCCACCTCTTCTAGCGTGGTAGCAGAAAGGTGATCTTGAGCAAGATGTGAGCAAACTTGCTTCACCCACTCTGTTTGCTTCGCTGAGCGCTGAACAGTCTCCTCCATATCATGGAGAAATGAGGGATCGGAAGTGGCAAGGGCTTTGATTTGAAGATCCATCTTGGAGCATGATTTCTCAGTGTCTCGAGCAAACTGCTCCACGAGAAGCCTTAATTGTTCGTTCGGATCCTCTAGTGAAGTGTAGCATGGCTCTGCAGAGTGGCCCGTGAAGGCCGCATGGGTAACTCCAGCTCCGATGGCCTTTCTGGTTGTGGGAGAAAGTCTTCTTGGTAATGAGGTTGTTCTTGATATGCCCAGGGGTCTGATTGTTCTCCGTAGTAAGGGGGTTGGTACTGGAACGCGAATCCATAGTCTTCTCCTCCTTGATTGCTGTAGGGAGTCGCGGGGTAATACCACCCGGATGGTGGTGGATACCCCCAATGATTGGAGAAGCCATTAGGATCCATGATTCAGATCTGCACCAACAAAAACAAAAACATCCAAGTGAAAAGCAAGGGTGGAAAAGAAAAGAAAAACGCTAAAGTAACAAACTTCTGCCTTTCCTAATACTCTAGAAAGTCCCCGGCAACGGCGCCAAAAACTTGATGCTCTAAAACACAACACCTAACAATGGCCAAGTGTAACCAATGAAAGGGACTGCAGTATAGTGGCACATGTAATAAATATCGAATCCACGGGTCTCTAGAGTTACTATTACTCAGCTTCAGTTCATTATCTAGCAAACTAGATTAAGGATTGATTAACTAAACTACTCTACTAACTAAACTAAGAAAAACTACTAATTACAGTTTGGGAACTCACTTAGGTATGATTCCCCCTAGCTCCTCAATTAGGTCCAAGTTGTAATTCCTTTTGTTTGATTTACTGTTGATTAAACTGCGGAAGATCCGACAGTAGCTTGGAATCTCTTAAGCTGACCAAGCCCTCTCAGTCTAACTATCCGGCAGACGAATAGTCTTCACCGGGATAGAAAGCTGAAGCAATAAGCACAGAACTCCACTACTGGAATTGGATTCCAGTACAAAGCAGTAAACTGGCTAACTCTCGTATAGCCAATCTCCTACTACCGAATGATGAGACTCTAGCAACCTAATCAGATTCTATCTATCTCAGATTGCAGCAGGAATCAGGAAAAGTTGATCAGACTTCAATTGACTCAATAAACATGCATCATTCGATTATAATCAAACACTATAGCATCCAAAACTTCATACAAGAAAGATCCTAACTCATGGAACTAAGGTTCCTCAAAACCTAAGTGAAGGGAAGTTACTCCATAGAGAAGAGAGAGACTGCAGAAATCTGATCTAGATCTTCAATCTCCATCTCCAAGCTTGATTCCCGAGCTCCAATGGCTAAGAAATCCTCCAAAATAGCTCCAAGAATGTTCCCAAGTCGCTCTCTCTCTCTCTAGGGTTCGTCCCTTGGGTGTTTGGGATCCAAAACCCAGCTCTCCCCCTTTCCTTTTGCTGAAAATCGGGTTTTAAACAGCAATTCCCGACTCACACAGCCAGGCCACACGGCCGTGTGGCTTTCCCAGCTTCCCATGTGAAGGCTCGGTGATTTCCACACGGCCACATGGCCAGGTCACACGGCCGTGTGGGTTGTGCCCGTGTGGCTTGCTCAGCCTCTGTTTAATGCTTCGTTTCTCCCTCGTCCGGACTCCGAATCAGTCGCCGTTTGATCCCAGAAACTCGTAGTCTCGTCCTCTTTCTTTTCATGACAAGATTGCATGATTATTTGTCCATAAAGTGAGGTAAAAATCCATTCTTCTTCAGGTCATACCCGAGTTTCTTCTCCCGAATCGTCAATTGATCTCTGATTGACTTGAAACTTGCGCCTATGCTTCACTTTATGTGCTAGGACCTGAAATGTGACAAAGGAACACAACCTAGCGTAAAATAGGCCAAAGACACGATAATTCAAGCTCAAACAATCAAGAAACAAAGGGGAAAACATGTGCAAATACCGAGTCATCATTAGCCAAACTTTTTAAAAATACAAAATAATAGCCAAATGTTAACTTTCGTTAGCAGTTTTGTTATAATATTGACTTGACAACATGATAATGACTTGGAAGAGATACGTGGCAGACAACATTCCAAAAATTTAGTATTTTAACTAAGAAAAGAGTTACAAAATTACTAACAGTGTAGACAAATGACTAATATTTTGATGCGTTATAGAATATTTGGCTAATATTATGTATTTCAAAAGGTTTAATTTGGAAAGTTTGAAAGATTTGCTCAATAAATTGTATTTAACTTAATTTATTTGTTAAGATTTAGGGTACAAGACCATGTTCCAAAAACCGACTAATTCAAGTTAGATTACTTAGATAAGATTTTCTAGCTAAGAAAATATTATATAACGAAATACACTAGGGCAACTCCAGGGGCAGAACTTCACCTTTTAGTATGTTCTTTGCATTATGTCAAATTAGATTGTTCGAACCGATTGAGATATTTATTCAATTAACTATTTAAATCGATTAGCAAAATTGTCATGTTCTAAGCAAGCTATCAAAACACACATTTGGATAAAGTGGTAGTCGATTGTAGGTTTTACCAATCGAATCGAGCCAACATGCAACAAATCTCCTTTCCCCCTCCCTCCTAGGCACGGTAAAAAATAAGTATGTCTTTGAGACGCCACAAGAAGTTAGACCACCCACAATGTGATGAGAAAAGGGTTTAAGGAGAAGATATTCACAATGGGTGAGAAAAAGGAAAGAATGACAAAATTATTTAAGTAAAGCAACGAAATCAACACTAAAGTAACAAAAACAATTCGGAGCGACACAGAAGAACACGGCTCCGAGTTTTCCGGAGGAAAGAAAAAAGAGCGAACTAGGGTTTTACGTTCCTAATGGCGGTGACCCCGACGTCGGCGTCGCCGACGCCAAGCCTTAAACCGCCAGATAATGCTGCTGGAGTGAGACGCCCGACGGTGGGCTCATCCTCACCGGATGGGAAGAGTGCAAAGGAAACGGTGCAACCAAAGAAAAAAGCGAGAGCGCTTAATCTTGATAGAGATTCGACGGGACCGGAGGGTGCTTCTGAAACGGAGATGGATACTGATAAGGAGTAAGGGCCAAAAACTTCCGCGGGGCAGGGTTGGAAAGGTAAAAGCTTCAGCGAAGTCCTACAGCGAGACTCGTGGTACGTGGCGGATTCTGATTCTGAGGATGTTGCCATGAACAAAAAGGAGAATGATGATGAGATGGATGAGGAAAACGAAGATCCTAAGTGCCCCACGATACTCTTCACGGCAGCTGAAAAGATTCGGTGGAGAAGAGAGTGGAGGTCAGCATTGGTGGTGAAGGGACTGGGAAGACGGGTGTCGTACATCCCCCTGGCTCGCCGTTTGAACTCTCTCTGGGCCAGGAATGGAGAATTACAAATCTCGGACATGAACAACGGATGTTTCCTGGTCTGGTTTCGTAGTTAGAAGGATTATGAATGGGCAACAATGGGAGGACCATGGCTGCTAGGGGATACATATCTGACGGTCCACCGATGGTTTAAGGGATTTAATCCGTGGAAGATGGTTGTGAAATCAACGATGGTGTGGGCACAACTCCCAGAGCTGCCGATCGAATTCATTAATAAAGAAGCCGTGATGAAGATAGGGGAATGGCCGGGAAAACCTGTACGGGTGGATCGGGCTACTGAACTGGGTGCTCGTGGAAAATACGCGAGAATTTGCGTGGAAGTGGATCTGACACAGCCTTTAATATCTAAGTTTAAGATTGAAGGTCATACCTACTTGGTCCAATATGAAGGATTGGATGATCTGTGTACTGATTGCGGGACGTATGGAAAATCGACGGGGAAATGTCACTGCACTCCGACAGGTTTGGAAATGGAGACGGAGGAGGTTGAGGGAGAGAAGGAGGTCAGTGTCGATCCCTCACAAGGTCGCACGTATGGAGAGTGGATGAAGGTGAAAACGAGAAGCCGTTGGTCGAGCAACAACGATGGTCGCGAGGCACGCGTAGCAAGTGGCTTTACCACTAATCGCTTCCAGGAGCTATCCGAAACTGAGAAACAGAAGAAGCCGCCAGAAACACGGCCGTCAGTACAGGAAGGGAATAATGAACAAAGGGACGAGGAACATGTACATGAGAGTGACGTAAATGCACAATCCCATGCAGAGACAACACGTGCTGAAACCACAGTGAATATACATGCAGCGGTCCCCAAGCCACAACAGGCGTCACACCTACAGGAGCAAGTCCAAACTTCAGTTCGGGGAAAGGAATCAAGCCAACAGGGGAAGAATAATCATGGAAAAGAGGTGGAGGGATCTAATGTTAATAAAGGTGGTGCTGGCAAAAAGAAGGAATAGAAGAAAGGAGAAGGAAACCAGTTAAAACATCAACATGAAGAAGGAGGAAACCAAACTAAAAAACCGGCTGATGGTGCGGGGAACCGATCCCCTTCCGGACATAAATGAGACTTTTGAGCTATAACTGCCGTGGCTTGGGAAACACACGAGCAGTTAGATCCCTGAAGTCGCTATTGCGACAAGTTTCCCCCCAAGTTGTCTTCCTGACAGAAACGAAACAACTTCGGGAAGAAAATGAGACAACACGTATGGAGCTTGGATATAAATATGGAACGAGCTGGCCCTGTGACACGTCGAGGGGCGGAAGAGCTGGGGTATCTCTATGTGGTGGCTGGAGGATACTATGGTTACAGTAATGAAGGAAGACCCAAACTATCTTGATTTGAAGATAGAGGAGAAAGAAGGTGAGGTTTGGCGATTTACCGGCATATACGGGTGGTCAGAGAGTAACAATAAGTATCGAACAATGGAACTCATTCGTGAGTTGGCGATGATGTGGGATGGACCTTGGATCTGCGCGCGGGGGGGGGGGGGGGGGGGGGGGGGGGGGGGGGATTTCAACCTAATTATGACGGATGAGGAGAAGAAGGGTGGTAACCCAGGAAGAAAAGTGGAGATGAGGGCGTTTTCGGACTGTCTTAATGACTTGACACCGGCTTACAGGACCTCGGTTATCGGGGCTATCCGTTTACGTGGGAAAACAGAAGGCGGGTAGGAGAGTATATAGAAGAAAGAATTGATAGATTCCTAGCGAATGAAGGTTGGAGAACAATGCGGCCACAGGTGAGAGTGTCCCATCTTGACTTACTGAGGTCTGATCATCGGCCAATTATATGTGATACTTTGGGCGAGGAGGACGCGGAAATCAAGTGGGGTTGGTCGTTCCGTTTTGAGCCACTATGGAGTAAGCATGAGGACTGTGAGATGAAAGTGAAGGAGGCATGGGAGTCGGCGCCGGGCAATGCAGTGATGAAGATGCGCCAGGTTCAGTCCAATCTGGACCAGTGGAGCCGAGCAACCTTTCCTAACTTTCGGTGGCGTAAATAGAAGATTAAGAGAGCATTACGAGCTGTAGAGAAGTATCCAAGAACTGAACAGGTTTTGGATCAGCGGCGAGCCTTGCAGATGGAGCTTGAGGAATTGGAATGTGATGAAGAATTATTTTGGCAACAACGATCACGTACGGATTGACTCCGTGAGGGTGACAAGAACACAAATTTTTTCCACCTCAAGGCTTCATCGAGGCGCCGTAGAAATACTATTCGTAAAATAAAGGATGAGACTGGTGCGTGGTGGCAAGGAACGGAGGAGGCGCTGCAGTGTCTTACTAACTACTTTGTTTCTTTGTTTACTGCAGGAGAACGACCAGATGTTACTCCCGTCCTTGACTCTGTACCATTGAGGGTCACGGCGAAAATGAATGTTGGGCTGTTGAAGCCTTTGACGAGGGAAGAACTTTATGAGGCTCTCCGGCAGATGGGGAAGAGGAAAGCGTCGGGAGCTGATGGTATGTCAGTACTTTTCTTTATTAAGTACTGGCATATTTTAGGCGATGATGTGACGCATATGCTACTGAATGTGGTGGAGACTGGAACTATGCCGGAGGATTTGAACCTCACTTTACTGGCTTTGATCCCGAAGGTGAAGGAGCCAACTATGGCAAAGGAGTTCCGACCTATTAGTCTCTGTAATGTGATGTATAAAATGCTTTCAAAGGCAGTTGCAAACCGCTTGAAAGTGATTTTGGACAGGATCATCTCCCCAGAACAGAGTGCGTTTGTGCCGGGTCGGTTTATTGCTGACAATGTGATGACAGCTTTCAAGTGCTTTCACACAATGAAAAAGAAGACAAAGAATAAGAAGGGGTACTTGGCAGCAAAGACAGACATGGCCAAGGCGTACGATAGAGTAGAATGGTGGTTTCTGGAAGATGTAATGGAAAGACTTGGTTTTGCAGCGGGATGGATCAAGTTGATTATGCTATGTGTTAAGTCGGATTGTATCACATCTCTTCTTCGCTGATGATTCTATCTTTTTTGCTAGAGCAATAGAGAAGGAAAGTTGGGAGTTAAGAAGAGTACTTGAAGATTACCAAAAGGAATCAGGTCAGTTAGTCAGCTTGGAGAAATCCGAGGTGTCTTTTGGCAAGAATGTGAAGTTGCATCAGCGTCTGATTGCTAGTGCCACGTTGGGGATGAAGGTGGTAGAAAAATACAATAAATATTTGGGCCTTGTGACGGAGGTTGGCCGGTCAAAGAAGGAACTCTTTGTTTATCTGAAGGATCGGGTACGAAAGAAGCTAACAGGATGGAAAGAGAGACTAATGTCGGCGGCAGCAAGGGAAGTTCTGATAAAGTCGGTTGCACAGGCACAATTGACATATACCATGTCTGTTTTCAAAGTCCCGACGGTATTCTAGATGATATTCACAGTATTATAACCCAATTTTGGTGGGGGCAGCGAGGTGAGGAAAGAAAAACCCCCTGGGTGGCGCAGGAGGCGTTGATATGTACGAAAGAGCAGGGGGCATGGGTTTTCGGGACCTTCGTGGCTTCAATCAAGCGTTGCTTGCAAGACAGTTGTGGCATTTGCATCAACGCCCTGAGTCCTTGGTAGCTCGTATCATGAAAGCTAAGTATCATAAGAATACATCGTTCTTGGAAGCTCGAATGGGATACATGCCAAGCTATGTATGGCGTAGTCTTATGAGTGCTCAGGAATTCCTGGTATCGGGCCTAAGGTGGAGAATAGGGAATGGTGCATCAGTTCGTATTTGGGGTGATCGATGGATTCCTTCGACACCGGACTACATAGTCCACTCGGCCCCAATGGGGCTTCCAGTAGATTCGGTGGTGAGAGAGCTAATCAAAGAAGATGAAGAGGAGTGGGATGAGACACTCCTTGAGGCCTGCTTTCCAACGGATATGGTTACGGCCATCCGGCAAATCCCATTACGTCAGGCGGAGGAGGTGGACTGTTTGGTTTGGGCGGGTAGCAAAGATGGCAAGTACACAGCTCGAGAAGGGTATAAGGCATGGCTAAAATCTCACCAAGATCAGCATGGGGACCGTAGCGTTGGCGACCCAGCTCTATGGAAAAAGATTTGGTCACTTAAGATCCCACCAAAAATTAGAATATTCATGTGGAAGTTCACCAGAGAAGCCCTTGCTACGGGCGAAAGAGTCCACCATCGGGACACTAGAAAGAGTGGAGTCTGCCCATTTTATGATCAGTTTGAGACCCAAATGCATGCTTTCTGGGAATGTTCGTGGGTGAGTAGGTTGTGGAGATCGTCGCCTGTCGCGCACTGCTTTGAGCTGCGAGCTGATCTTGATTGCATGGAGTGGGTAAGGAAGGTTATTGCGTCGGTACCCGAGCATGAACTGGAGGACTGGATCGTACTGTTGTGGTTCTTATGGCGGGAAAGAAACGCCCACATGTTTAATGGGCAGCGCATGGAGGAGGCTGATATCGTCTCCAGGGCGATTACATATATGGAAGAGTATCGCCAGCAGCAGCAGATGCAGGATGGAACAAATATTCAACCAAGTCGACAGGTGTGGCGGAGGCTGGGGCCAGGGCAAGTGAAGCTGAATACAGATGCGGGTTTGGACGGAGAAGGTTTGGGAATGGGAGTAGTGGCACGTGATCATAATGGCAACTTTATAATGGCTGCGGTGAAGCGAAAGAAAGGGCTCTATGACCCGACTATGGGAGAGGCTTTGGCGGTTGAATTCAGACTTCAGTTGGCCCGACAACACCAGCTTGCTTCGCCAATAGTGGAGACCGACTGTTTAACAGTAGTGAAGAACTTGGAAGCAGCCGAGGAGATTAGCACTGAGGTGGGGACTGTTCTACGAAGCATTAAGAGGTTAGTAGCGGAGATCGGTGGCGGCTGGGTTCAATACGTGAGTAGGAAAGCGAATGAGGCAGCACATATTATGACACACACAAGAGCTAGATGGGAGATAGCGGATGTTTGGTTTGATAGACCACCGCTGAATGTGTTAGATCAGCTTATTTCAGACAATGTACTTTCGGTTGCATCTGAATAAAAGCTGAATGACAGGTTCTGATAAAAAAAAAGTGACAAAAACAATTCAACCCATTTTTTTCTTCTTTCCCTCCATATATATTATGGATATTTCCTTCCCCAAACCCACCATTTTTGCCTGCAACCATTGTGAATGACAAGATTGTCAACCCGTTTAGTCTGTTGGTCCGGTTGAGAAAGTGGGCGGAGGGTTAATGAGTCAACCGCTTTAATCCGGTTTAACCCGGATATATGGTAAAAGTTATTACATTGTTCATATATTTATAAATTATATAAAATCTCATCTAACATATAAGAAATAACATATAACACCACACTAAAATGGCATGTCGTACTTGGATCCAACATATAGTGAAAATTCACACTCTTATATGACATTAATGTTCAAATGTTCAACTTATAATTTCAAAGATTGAGTTAGAAAAAAGAAAAACCGTAAAATAGACGTATTTCACAAACCAAAGCAAAAACGACGTCGTTTGGCCGTCAAACTAATATTCTAAAGAAAGTTGACTCGATGAGAGTATACTGCTCATTTTTGTTACCGAGTCAAGATCAAAGCGGGTTGATTCCGAATTCATCTTAATTCTTAAGTGAAAATAAAAACCTTACAAAATTCAAGCACAGACAGGGAGAAATAAAAGAATGAAAAACAGAATTCAAAACGCAACAAACAGTGAGAGAGTGGGGGAGAGATAGAGAGGGAGCGAGCGAGCGAGCGGAAGCGCTATCATTTGTGATTTCCTTTCGGTTCTTCATCGCCTGCTTCTCTGATACTTTTCCCTTTCGAATTCAAATCCTGGTTTGAATCTTTCAAAATTGGCAGCCATTTCCTCATCCGCCAGATCTTCCTCTCGGCCTGACTAGGGTTTTTGAGGATTCAATCTTCCCGCGGATCGGGGGTTCCCAGATCTGGTCGCCTGTTTGTTTCCCCCTTCCCCTACTAGATCTTCCCCAATCTCTGATCGTATCCGCGGAAACCGTGCATTTCAATTCTAAAGATTAAGACATGGACGCGATCGAGGAGCTCTCTCAGCTGTCCGACTCCATGCGGCAAGCGGCGGCGTTGCTCGCTGACGAGGACGTTGACGAGGCCGCCAGCACGTCCTCTAGACGCGCATCCACTTTCCTCAACGTTGTTGCCCTGGGAAATGTTGTGAGTCGTCCTCTTCTTCTCCTCTCTTCGTATTAATTTCTGTCTCTGGAGCTAGGTGAAGAATTGACTGGACATGTTGGTCCGTTTGTTTCCTTGTTTATCTGAACTTGGTACCCGGGTTCAGTTTGCTCTCAACTGCGCGACTGGGAGTTATCTCTTGGATTGTTTGAGATGTTTAGGGAGAGGCAGATCTTTGTATCTAACGAGCTAGCTTTTTTTATTAAACTTATGGTGAAATATCCGACTAGCTGCTGATGCTGCTTCTGCATTGCACTCTAAATTCTTGACCAGATTGTGTCAAATCCAGTCATGGCTTGGTTTTGCGTTAGAGTTAGGAGCCATTTTGATTCAATTCTATCCACCTTCGTATTTTAATGCTGTGAAACAGTTCGATAGTAGATCCCATGCTAACTAGCTGGCCTGAACTTCGGTTTCATTGCTGTCTTTGAATTTGTGTTTTCATTGTTTACTTCTTACTCACAATGCTTTTTATTTTATTTATTTCTGTTTCTGTCATCTGTTAGGGTGCTGGTAAATCCGCTGTCTTGAACAGTTTAATTGGACATCCAGTTCTGGTGAGTTGCTCGTCCTACATATTTCTCTGTCTTTGAATAGAACTAGTGAATGCTAAGTCATCTGTCCCTCTTTTGAAACTTCTCTTGTCATTCCCCAGCCAACTGGTGAAAATGGTGCAACTCGATCTCCTATAAGCATCGATTTACAGAAGGATGGTTCCTTGAGCAGCAAGTCAATTATTCTGCAAATTGACAATAAGTCTCAACAAGTTTCTGCAAGTTAGTACCTACTTCCTGCTGTTGGTTGTATCATTACCCTTGATGTTAGTTTCTCTTCTATCTACTTGATTTATGCTATGGTGAAGGGCCACAGCTTAATACCTTGAATTTCCTGTTTTTATGAACTGCCTGTTTTTAAGTTTCTTCATTTATGATGCTTCCCTGCTTGAGTCCTGCTTTTTATTTCTTTTGCATCATGGCCAACATTTAACTACATATGAGAAACAAACTTGCGATAGAATGTCACTTGTGCTTTCTTCTGATTGATATTTTGCTTTAGGTGCTTTACGGCACTCCTTGCAGGACCGCCTGAGTAAGAGTGCGTCCGGGAAGAACCGAGATGAAATTTATCTAAAACTACGCACAAGCACAGGTTAGTGTATCTTGGGGTTCAGAGGATGAGATTTCTGTTCTCGTACTTGGTTATTTGGTTCTGGACTACATTTTGTCTGTGTAATGGTCTGTTGCTGCCTTAGATAGTTTGAGCCTTTGGGGTATCTTGGATATCAGTCTGACACTTTTCCATGCGAGCTACTTTCATATTACATCCAAATAGAATCTTCATGAAACTCAACACACTTTAAAAATCTGCCGTCACACTACAGAGGCTAAGTTCTTACTTGATTAATGGTTCAGTACTGCATATCAACTCTTGATTTGCAATTGCACATGCCTTTTATTTTTCACTCACCAGAGTTTTGCTTAAAATTTCATAATGGATTCTTGTCCAAAGAAATATTTGTTTTCGGTGTTTGCAATTTGTGGTGAAATATTTTGAGCAAAGCCACCTGACATGCTATGGATTGTTTCTTTCTTTTGGCTTACATTTGTTTTATCGTCATCTTTGTGCAGCTCCTCCCTTGAAACTAATTGATTTACCTGGGTTAGATCAACGGATCATGGACGATTCGATGGTACTTTCTGATGAACTTCTGCCATGACTCTAACTGATCTTTGATTTTATTGTTAGTTTCTCATTAGTTCCTTGACTGATTTACATTCTGTATATCTTTTGTTTGTTATCTCTGCTTTTTTTTTTATTTGTTGGTATTCCTCATGACACGTCACTTAACTTGATATTGTCAAAATTTTCGCCTTTTCTTAGGTTAGTGATTATGCTGAGCGCAACGATGCGATATTGCTGGTTGTTGTTCCTGCTGCCCAAGCACCTGAAATATCTTCGTCTCGGGCTCTCAGGGTTGCTAAGGAGTGTGATGGAGAAAGTAATGGCCTACGCTTGTTTGTTTGTATTTTTTTCTAGTGTTTGAGTTTGAGATTGCAATGACTCATTGGTGAGTGCTTTTTCTGTTTAGATATATGACTGTCTTGACATGTTTTGTTTGGCAGGCACCAGAACCATTGGTGTGATTAGTAAAATCGATCAAGCTGCTTCTGACCAGAAAGCCCTTGCAGCGGTTCAAGCTCTTTTGCTAAATCAAGGGCCGCCTAAAACTGCTGACATCCAGTGGGTTGCCTTAATTGGTCAATCTGTTTCTATTGCTTCTGCACAGTCTGGGTCTGAGAACTCATTGGAGACTGCATGGAAGGCAGAGAGTGAGAGTCTGAAATCCATACTGACTGGAGCGCCCCAGAGTAAGCTGGGTAGAGTAGCTTTGGTGGATGCTCTGGCACAGCAGATCCGTAGACGTATGAAAGTTCGGATCCCTAACCTCCTATCAGGGTATTGATCATACCTTGACGTTGTTGATGTTGTTTATCCTGTTTAGATTTTCTGGGCTAGCAACATTCTGTTTAATTAATCTACTGAATTTAAGCAATTTAGCTGATTATTCTTTTACTTGCTAGTTCTAGTTTTGTTATGAATCTGTTAGGGAAAGTTTAGGAATTCATGCTCGAGAAGTATACTTTCCTGTGATGATGGGCTTTGCTAGTCCAACTGTTTCCACTAAGATGCCATAATCCCACTGTTTGCTGGTCTAGTTAGGTTTTAAGGAACAACTTATTTGTCAGATGAAATCACTTCTTGATGTTCTCAGTTTTTGTTTCGGTCCAGTTTACAAGGGAAATCCCAAATAGTTCAAGATGAGCTAGTAAGGCTTGGGGAGCAGATGGTCTCAAGTTCTGAGGGTACAAAAGCATTGGCCTTGGAACTTTGCCGTGAATTTGAGGATAAATTTCTCCAACATGTTACTACTGGTGAGGTATGTATCTAGGCCTGCATATTGTCATGGTATAAGCTTGTATTAGATGTATCATTTTCTTCAGCATCATGGGACTCACTTAGATACAAAATGTTAAGAACGGGGAATTAAGTTGGGTGCTATTCATGCGCCAGTTTTTGAACTATCTGTTGCATATACAGAATAATGTCTGAGAATTGTTGGAATCAAATGTGTCTCTGATTAATAGAGTGACTTTGCAAATGATTGTCATACTGTCTGCAACTTGTGTGAACAAAAAGCAACAAATATAGTTTGCCAATAGAATGTCACCACTTGTTTAGAAAATGTGGTTGGGTTCAGTTACTTTGATTCATCCTGCAATTCTGTTACTGTTGTGTTGGTAATGTTGTGTGGATGCGTAGAAGAATGATCATTTTTTTCTTCTGTAGGGTTCAGGCTGGAAGATTGTTGCCAGCTTTGAGGGTAATTTTCCAAATAGGATGAAACAGCTCCCTCTAGAAAGACATTTTGACATCAATAATGTTAAGCGGGTAAAATTTCTCGTCATTTTCATAGCATCTCTTACTTTTGGCTGTATTTTACTCTAGCCTTATGGACTTCTTCATGATCCTTTGTGTCTCTGTGTTATCTATCAGATTGTGTTGGAAGCAGATGGGTATCAGCCATATCTGATATCACCAGAAAAAGGGTTGAGATCACTAATAAAAGGTGTCCTGGAACTTGCTAAAGAACCAGCACGCCTTTGTGTTGATGAGGTGTGGAGATTTATTAGTTTCATAGGAATTTGTCTAAAATTATCCCATTATAACTTTACCTATTGGAAACAGGTGCACCGTGTCCTGGTTGATATAGTCTCTGCATCCGCAAATTCTACTCCGGGTTTGGGGAGATATCCTCCTTTCAAAAGAGAGGTAAGATGATGGCCTTACCATTTACCTATTAATCAGTCATGACTTTGTATGAATTTTGTTTGATTATGAAGTCTCTAATTGCTTCCTTAACCTTGTCCCAGGTTATTGCCATTGCAACTAATGCATTAGAAGGGTTCAAAGGTGAAGCAAAGAAGATGGTTGTCGCACTAGTTGATATGGAACGAGCATTTGTGCCTCCACAGCACTTCATCCGTTTGGTGCAAAGGAGGTAAATTAAGCAAGTTTGCAAGTAAAATGCTCTAAAAAAAGGTTAAACAACTTTAATTGGTTGCTTATATGCACCATCTTTTAGAAAACTACCCCATCTGTGGTTGCACGTGATTTTTCAAAAGCCAGATTTTGTCTTGTTCTCAGCTTTGTATATGGACATCTTTTAAGTATATTTCTCTACGGCGTGATTCTGATTATCTTTGCTTGACCTGCTTTCTTGCTAACTCTAACATTCCTGATTGACTTTAGAATGGAGAGACAACGACGAGAGGATGAGCTTAAGAACAGGTCATCCAGGAAGGGACATGATGCAGAGCAATCAATACTGAACAGGGTAGGACATAGCTTGAGTATTGCAAATTTGATCATAGGTTGTTGCTTTGGCTTGTTGGTTCTTTATTCAGTTTATTCAATTTTGTATGACTAGGCAACTAGTCCCCAGACAGATGGTCAAGGAGGGAGCTTGAAATCACTGAAAGATAAATCAAGTCAGTTAGAAAAAGAAGGAGAGGGTTCTCTGAAAGTTGCTGGAGCCGAAGGAGAAATAACAGCAGGTTAATAATTCATTTGTGATCTTTTTATCCTAAATTATAAATATGATATATTTGCGTTCTTGATGGATTTTTTCTTAATATTCAACTTCTGCATATTGACGATTCATATGCCACTTGGTTTTTTGTGAATGATTCAACCTAGGCTGTGTCCTGGGGTTCTATGGCCTCACTTTTTCTAGTTCATGAATCATGATCTAGATCCATTGGAATGTGGATCTGTACATGTCTCTGAGATTCGTGAATTTGGTGCCTAGCAGGAGGCATTCTCCCTACTTATGGTCTTTTATTCTTTCTTCATTCAGTTCTTGGAGAATATTACATTTGAAAGTTGTCTTAGTAGTTTCAAACTGTTTTTTTTTTTTTTTTTTTTTTGCAATTCCTTTAAGCTTATTTGCCACTTCCGGAGTCTTGTTCAGTGAACTTGTTAATGTGGGTGGTAATGCAGTTCCAATTTTTTTATTGTCCTTGAGCATATAGTGCTGATACTGTTTCTCAATTCTCTTTTATCTGCAGGTTTTCTATTAAAAAGGAGTGTTAAAAAGTCTGATGGGTGGACCAAGCGGTGGTTTGTTTTGAATGAGAAGACTGGGAAGGTTTGTTTCCATTAGCATTCCGTCCTTTTTTTGCTGTTTTTCTCTGGGAGTATAAGTCTCAGTGTCTCACTAAGTGTAAGCTTGCTGAGCCTTGATGAAATCAAATGCTAAGAGACATATAAGACAGTGTGTCCTATTCTTCTATACATGATTGAGAGTTAGTAAATTTAATTCTATTGTTTTGTTTCACAGCTTGGTTACACCAAGAAGCAGGAAGAGAGACACTTTCGTGGTGTGATCACCTTAGAGGTATTAAAACTCTTGCTATTCTCTCATGCTTTTGAATGACTTTACTCTCATCTATGTATCATTTCTTGCAATATTATCACTTTTTATCCGTGGTTGAATTTGTTGGGAAACCAAACACATTGCAAAGCTATTATTAAGCAACATGGCAATGAATATACTTTTCCGCACATATAAATGTGACTGTGCTATTTCCTTTGTCCTCATTATAGGCCTTAAAGCTGGCTTTATGGGATCACTTATGAACTTCTAGGTCTAGTACATGTTTAAAATAGTTGGCATTTTTTGGATGGCAGTATATGTAATATTTATTCTATGTTTTGCCATGAATAATGACAGGTGTGTAGGAGTTTTAGTGTACTAAGATGTATATCTTAAGACTGGCACCAGTTAACCAGTCATGATTTGCTGAGATTGCCATGAGTACATGGTTGTGAGAAGGCCTTGTTTCTTTATTGGAGATGGTATTACTTTGTCGTGATTCACTGATAGTCATCCTTTCACTATTTCAGGAGTGCAATGTTGAAGATATTGTAGAGGATGAAGAACCCCCGGCAAAAGATAAAAAGGATAAGAAGGATAAGAAAGCCAATGGACCAGATTCCAAGGGGTACAATCTCGTTTTCAAAATTAGCAGCAAGGTTCCCTACAAAACAGTGGTGAAAAGTATGTGTTTTTTTCAAGTTCCTTCCTTCCTGGAATTGCTCAGGTTACTTGTGTTCTGATTAGTAGGTGCCACTACACTTCCCATCCTTAAGTCTTCTATATCTCCCTGCAGCCCATGGTACACTTATTTTGAAGGCTGAGAGTGCCGCTGATAAGGCGCAGTGGCTCAGCAAAATATCGAAAATTGCTCAAATTTCAAGACCACAGCCTAGGGGTGCTTCCCCGGAAGGTGGTCCCACTATGCGCCAGAGTCTCTCTGATGGTTCTCTCGTATGTTCTTTAGTGTTCTCCCATCTTTCTTTTGCATGTCTTGCACATATTTTTCATCGCGAGGAGTCTATCTAATAGGTGCATTTCATTCATTCATTCATTTTATTTGGGACATTTTCCAGATAGTTAACTAGAGGTGGAACCTTTGTTCTTTTAGGAGTTCTTAAAACTGAATGTTTTTTTTCCAGGATTCAATGGTTCGAAGGCCTGCAGATCCTGAAGAGGAGCTTCGATGGATGTCCCAAGAAGTACGGGGTTATGTCGAAGCAGTTTTGAATAGCTTGGCTGCTAATGTTCCCAAAGTGAGCTCCCTTCCCCAATAGTGTTCACTTTATTTCGATGAGGACATCGAACTATGTGGTAATATTTTACTACTATTTTGATGAGCAGGCAGTAGTGCTTTGCCAAGTGGAAAAATCCAAAGAAGATATGTTGAACCAGCTCTACAGCTCTGTCAGGTTTGACTGATTCTCCTTAGTTAACTTCCTCATCATCCATTGTGCTTTCCCTAGTCGGCCTGATCAATTTTCCGGAACGTGTAGTTCTCAAAGCGCTGGAAGGATTGAGGAGTTGCTTCAAGAGGACCACAATGTAAAGCATAGGAGAGAGCGGTACCAGAAGCAGTCATCGCTGCTGTCTAAATTAACACGTCAGCTCAGCATTCACGACAACCGGGCTGCAGCTGCTGCTGTTTCCACCATGCCGAACGGCAGTGCAGGTACAATCTAAATTTTGCCCCCCTCGAGAGAACCCAGCTTCTTTTCAATGCAACCTCGGTCTGGTGCTAAATTTCGTTTGTTTCTCCATTCGCTCCATTGCAGAGAGCAGCCCTCGGACAAATGGTCCACCTGTAGGTGACGACTGGAGATCCGCATTCGATGCTGCCGCCAATGGCTCGGTGGATTACGGCCGATCTTCATCAAACGGTCGCAGCAGACACTCGTCGCAGAATGGAGATGTGAATGCGAGCGGCCGCCGCACTCCGAACCGGTTGCCACCTGCGCCACCGGGTTCCTCTGGGTATAGATTTTAAGGCGAGGAGTAAGGAGGTTTCGATTCAATTTATATCATCCGCCCTATATCATATGATGTTAAGAGGGTCCTGTATTTTTTAGTGGGAGGGCAAAGATAATTTGCGCATTATTTTGGCCCAGAAACGTTCCCGACGAGTCTTTGCGGATTGGCATTAGAAAGATTAGAGTCTTGAGAACTCTATATAGGGTGGTTTTGTCACTTTGTGTACATAACGAACACAGTTGATCATATATCAGGCTTCGCTCTTTTTATTTGCCATTTTTGGTTTTTTCTTTTTCTATACTTTGACTGGCTGAGTGACCCAATAAACATTGGACTGATATCTCTTTCCAGATTACACTTTGATTTTGTTGGGCTTTACTTTCCCTTTTCGCTGATTCTGTTTTCCCTTCTTCATGGGTCCCGTTCGTTTTTATTTATCCCCGTTTCCATCCCATGATCGTAGGTACATGATCGTTCCCGACTCAATCAACATGGGAAATCTCCGCATTGACTTAATTTGGGGCGAGTATGGGTAAAACCTGCAAAAGTTTGATGAGTATAAGGCGGGCATGGTTTTAGCCTTCCCCGATCTACCGAGAATATTTTATCACGTATAAAAAATAGGATAAATACAATTTAATATACAAACCTTTCATTTTAAACAATATAATAGCTACATAATATGATACCAACTTGAAACCTATCAATATATGTTTCAATTGAAAATTGAAAATTGGATATTAAATTGTATTTACCCTAAAAAATATATGGATCAAATTGAAACCTATTAATGATAGTGAAGGTAACTTAAGACAATATATGGGTAAAATGCAATTGAGTAGCCACCCAAATTCAAATCTAATTATTTTACCCCAATTCTCCCTTCATTCTTTCACGTTTTCCTCTTGTTAACAAGATAATTATGTTCGTTAAGTATTACTTAGTAGATGTATCAGAGTTAGAAACTAATGATTTGAAAAATATTATACTTTATCTTATTGATTAATAGATGTTTTAGGATCATAAGATTTGAACCATATTAAGAATTATTGTATCTTTGTTGACTTAATGATATAGTAGGGTTGTTTAACATTATAATTGAAAATTTACATGTAAAGTCTAAGGTATAATGATGTTGGATGTATGGGACGGGTATTATCCATAGATTTAATCCATATAATTGTTAAATTATATATCTCGCCCGATATGAAGTTTAACAAACTGAGTATGTGAGTAAATATATATTATTTTTTATTTTAAAAAGAGATTTTCAATACTGTTAAATAACATGATTTGGACTAGTTAAAATTTATTAACTACATAATATGATACCAACAAAGTATAATATGAGAGTAGTTAATATTGAGCATTTGATTATTATTATTTTTTTCATCATGACATCAATCACATGTATCATAAATGACATTCAAAATGAAATACTAAATATGACTCAAGATTTTGCGTAACAAGTCTAGCTCGAACTCGACTTAACTCGTCTCGTTAATAAATGGCTCGAGCTCTAGCTCAGTTCGTTTATTAACGAGCCAAGCTCAAACTGGAGTAAAGCTCGGTTCGACTCGACTCATTTGCAGCCCTATGTGTGACCATTTATGAGCAACAAAATTGATTATCATTTAGGATAAAATCATATGAGCAGTGGGTTAATAGTAAAAAATATAATGACAAAATAAGATTATAATTGCATTAAGTTTGGTTTACTCCGATCAAAATATAAATTCGCTCTATAAAATTTATGAGCATAAGGACCTGATTGCATTGTTTTCGGTACGATATGATCTGGTGTAAATGTCTCTTTGGTCCGTTGCCGGCTAACCGAAGCTTTCCTTCGGTCGGTTGGCGGTAGTCGCATGCCCTGTCTCGGTTAACTGGTAACCGACATTTCGGTTATCGGTTATAACCGATAGGAAAAATCTTATACTTCAACATCCTCCATAGTGCTACACTACCTCCCTAGGTTGCACATTACTATAGAGAAGTCGATTCAAAGCATACTGAGCAGACAATTTGCAAGGAAACACGTACTTGGAGCCATCAAATTGAAAATTTTGGACTGTGGACTAGGCTCCAAGCACACAAACAGCCAAACATTCACCCGCATACATAATCGAACACCCCCCACACTTAAGCACGACATTGTCCTCAATGGAGGAAAGATAAGGAGGGTAGAACGAAGTTACCAGATCAAGGGTGAATGATGATGGACGGGTCAGGCGGTGCATTCTAGGAAGAGAGAGTAATCAGAACGCAAACACCACACAAAATCTCACAAATGTTGAGTTATTGACTCTAAAATCAAATAACAAAACTGACTCAACCGAGGAGAAATAGAGAAAGAAATGCAAACCGACTGGTTGGGTTGCCTCCCAACAAGCGCTTCTTTCACGTCGTGAGCCAGACGATGGCTCCTAAGTTTCGGTCCATGCTAGAACCTCCTTGAAGTTGAGGTTCTGGTCAATGAGGTGGAGTCGCAAGTCACGAGCATGTGGTATGACTGGTGATGGAAGCTCGTGCACTTGATGCAGATGAAGTCTCCACCCTCGAGACCTCTTCTTCTCTTCTCTTCTCTCATCTCATTGCCCCAAACCATATATGACAACATCGATTGACCACCATCGCGTCCACCAAGAGGGACCGATGTCGATGTGGCCTTGGTCTGGCAAAGAGACACTGCAAATGGGTCCTTGCTAAGTAGTTCCTCGAAGTTTGGTGGGTATATTACTTGTATTATAGGGCCGGTGCAAGCCTCTTCCACCTCAACTTCATCCTCAGCCTGGACACCACTCGCTTCTTCAACCCCCCCTTCCTTCTTCAAAATGTGGTCTCTCTCCTCGGAAAAGATTAAGAACTACCTCTTCTTTTCTTTCTTCCTCATCCTCCACAACTTCTTTCCTCACCCTTTCTCTTTCTTCTTCTTCCATAACTGATTGGAGAGCAAGTCGCCATGCAAGGTTCTCATTAAGTTCAGCTTGCATCTCCTCGCTCGGGCCCAACATGTCAGAGCGGAAATGGGGAAAGTTGTGATCTACCACTAGAGGATAAACTTGATCATGATTATCATGGGAGTTTTCCTTGACAACTTCTGTATGCTCCTCAACATCCTCACGATTGCCTTCTTCTTCCTCCACCTCTACTTGTATGGCAGCATAAAGGTTGTCTTGAGAAAACTGTGAACAGGCTTTCTCAATGACCTCTATGTGCTTCTTTATGCTCCGAAGGGTATCCTCTGTTTCACGGGGAAAGGAGAAGTCAGTTTGGGCAATGGCCTGGATATGAGGATCCATCTCGGGAAAGGATCTCTCAGGTACTCGAGCAATCTGCTCCACAAGAAGCCTCAAGTGATAGTTTGGATCTGGTTGTGGAGTGTAGCATGGCTCTGCCGGATCGCCCGTGAAGGCTGTGGCGAACTCTAGATCTGATGGCCCTTCTTGTTGTGGGAGGAATTCTTCTTGATAAAGAGATTGTTCTTGAAATACCCAGGTGTCTGATTGTTCTTCGTAGTAGGGGGGTTGGTACTGAAACCCGACTCCATAGTCTTCTCCTCCTTGGTTACTCCAGGAATTCTCGGGGTAATACCACTCGGATGGTGGTGGATACCCCCAATGATTGGAGAAGCCATGAGGGTCCATGATTCTGATCTGCACCAACAAAAACAAAAAAACACCCAAGTGAAAAGCAAGGGCGGAAAACAAAAGAAAACTGCTAAAGTAACAAACTTCTGACTTTCCTAATAATCTAGAAAGTCCCCGGCAACGGCGCCAAAAACTTGACACGCTAAAACACAACACCTAACAATGGCCAAGTGTAACCAATGAAAGGGACTGCAGTATAGTGGCACAAGTAATAAATATCGAATCCACGGGTCTCTAGAGTTACTATTACTCAGCTTCAGTTCATTATCTAGCAAACTAGATTAAGGATTGATTTATAAACTACTCTACTGAATACTCTACTAATTACAAGTTGTGAACTCACTTAGGTATGATTCCCCCTAGCTCCTCAATTAGGTCCAAGTTGCAATTACCTTTGGTTGATCTACTGTTGATTAAACTGCGGAAGATCCAACAGTAACTTGGAATCTCTTAAGCTGACCAAGCCCTCTCAGTCCAACTACCCGGCAGGCGACTAACCTTCACCGGGATAGAAAGCTGGGGCTATGAACACAGAACTCCACTACCGGAATTGGATTCCAGTACAAAACAGTAGATTGACTAACTCTCGTATAACCAATTCACCACCATCAATCAAGGAAGCTCTCTTAACCTAATCAGATTCTATCTATCATAGGTTAAAGCAGAAATCAAGAGAATTTGATCAAGATTCAATTGACTCAATAAATCATGCCTCAATCGATTATAATCAAACAATATAGCATCCAAAACTTCATACAAGAAAGATCCTAACACATGGAACTAGGGTTCCTCAAAACCTAAGTGAAGGGAAGTTACTCCATAGAGAAGAGAGAGACTGCAGAAATCTGATCTAGATCTTCAATCTCCATCTCCAAGCTTGATTCCCGAGCTCCAATGGCGAAGAAATCCTCCAAAATAGTTTCAAGAATGTTCCCAAGTCGCTCTCTCTCTAGGGTTCGTCCCTTGGGTGTTTGGGAACCAAAAACCCAGCTCTCCCCTTTCCTTTGGCTGAAAATCGAGTTTTAAACAGAACTTCCCGATCACGCGGCCATGCCACACGGCCGTGTGGATTTCCCAGCTTCCCGTGTGAAGGCTCGGTGATTTCCACACGGCCACGACCCACACGGCCGTGTGGAGTTCCAGGATGCCCGTGTGGCTTGCTCAACCTCTGTTTAATGCTTCATTTCTCCCTCGCCCGGACTCTGAATCAGTCCCCGTTTGATCCCAGGCGCTCGTAGTCTCGTCCTCTTTCTTTTCATGACAAGATTGAATGATTCTTTGTCCATAAAGTGAGGTAGAAATCCATTCTTCTTCAGGTCATGCCCGAGTTTCTTCTCCCGAATCATCAATTGATCTCTGATTGATTTGAAACTTGCGCCTATGCTTCACTTTATGTGCTAGGACCTGAAATGTGACAAAGGAACACAACCTAGCACAAAATAGGACAAAGACGCAATAATTCAAGCTCAAACAATCAAGAAACAAAGGGGAAAACATGTGCAAATACCGAGTCATCAAATCCCCCCACACTTGTGCGATAGTTCCCTCTTCCATGATGTGTAGCATTCACGTTGTCATTAGCTAAGATGATGGAGGCATAGGATTAGCCCACGACCAAATTGACTGTCCTGGTGTGTCATACCCCCTAGTCAGCCCCTTTGAGCCGTGTGTTAGCCTTTCTTTCAGTCTTCAATGAAAAGTCACCCTTTTACATCTTTTAGAAAGTTCCACAGAGTGATTTTTACATGTTCTCTGCTGTTTCTGCTAAATATAATGTGAGAGTTGGAGGTAGTTCTTAAAAAGTTGGGCAGGTGTTTGAAAATGTGCAGAGGTGGTGGTTCTCTTAAGAAATGAAAAAAACTCAAAGAAAAATAAAGAAAAAATGAAAGCAAAAGTGAGCCACCACCAAAAATCTGAATAGTGCCCATTAAGTAGTGTTTCTTAGCAGTCTGGCTTAGAAATACTGGTATGTATGTGACCTCCTTCGCTCTTGTGCTCTGAAGAATTTGAGTAATGCAGAATAGCAGAAAGAAAGTACTGGTTTGAATGACTGTGAGTTTGTTGGGTTTGGAATTGTGGAACCTTGTGCTATGAATACTTCCACCACCTAAAAGGCCTTTTCCCCATGTCCAAGACCCTAGCCAGTCATTTGAACCTGTGTCTAAGACCTCCTGATTAGTTAGTGATGACAACTATTTATGTGAACTCCAACCTTTAGAGGATGCCGTCATGGTGAAGAGATGTTAGGAATTGAGAGAATTAGTATGCGCATTTTTCGCATCAAATTGTTCTGACCCCACTGGTCGAGAGTGAGCGATTCATTTCCTTGTTCTTTACACTCTTTACCCGGTGAGGACCTAGATGGCTCGGTCTTGATTCTGATGTCTTGAGTTTTATGCATGAGTTGACTGTCTTGAGTGAGTGATTGAGTCAAGTCTATGTTGGTTGATGAACAGAAGGGAGACTCCTCCTTTACTCGATTTTGCTGAGCTCGAATGTCTTCTGTGGTGGTTGTCCAGGTTGCTGTTGAGGTTGTTCATGTGTTGATGTTTGAAAACCAGTATGATTCACGTGTTCTGTGCCTATATGATTTGTCCCCAATGTTGGTATGATTGAATTATGTGAGCTTACCTTGTGTCTGACTTGGTTTGCTTGGGGATAAGCAAACGGTTAAGTGTGGGGGAGTTTGATAAACCGTTAATTGCACATGTTTTTACCCCTATTCTGGAGCCGTTTGAGGTGTTGATTCTCGTGTTTTAGGCCGATTTCACGCTAGGTTGTGCTTGTTTGTGATATTTCAGGTCCTAGTAAGTGAATGAAGGCTTGGGAGTGAGTTCGGGGTCGATTGGACGAAGATCGGACGCGCGGCGAGTCGCTGAGGAAGCCACACGGGCACACACAAAACCCACACGACAGTGCAAGTGACCAATGTGGCCGTGTGGGATTGTGCGAGCCTTCACACGGGCACAAATAAATCCCACACGGCCGTGTGAAGGCTCGAGAATTGGGCCATCTTTCCTAAATGGCATTTTTTTGAGGTTATAGATCACGATTTCAGACTGAGTTTATTCTCCACGCTAATGTAGTCTATTGATCCTAATCTCCGCCCATGATTAAATTAATTAAGCAGCAAATTGGGCCAATTTATTTTCGGATGACATTTTCGTAAATTTTTCGACAATTTTTTTTGAAAGGTTATTTTCCTTGGTGGCTAAAGAAGCAATGGACTTATGCTCTTAGTAGATTTTGAGGGACATGATTATATTAATTGCTTGCCAAATCTTGTAAGGTATATGAGAAGGGCCCAAACGAAACCTAACCCTACTCGTCTACTCCAAATCACACTCGTTTTCTCCCCTCTCGCCTCCACCCTCGTCGAACAGCCCTGACCCTTCACCCAGTTCTGCCTCTCATTTTTTCAACAATTAGGCTTGTGAGCTCACGAAAAAGTTCGGTTTAGAGGGCATTATCACAGATGGCCTTTGAGGGGGACGGAGGTACCAATGGAATCGTGTGACTGAGAGGAACGCCAGGAAGTTGAAATTTTCACAAAAAGGTCTCTAAAAGAATGTCTATTTTTCACCAAATAGGCTTGTGGGCTCACGAAAAGTTTGGTTTATAGGGCATCATCTCATTGCTCGAATGGCCTTTGAGGGGGACGAAGGTACTAATGGAATCGTGCGATTGAGAGGCAATCCATGGAGTTGGAATTTTCAAGAAAAAAAGATCTCTAAAAAATCTCGGGTTTTCACCAATCAGGCTTTTGGGCTCACGAAAAGTTATGTTTAGAGGACATTATCTAATTGCACGGATGACATTTGAGGGGAGCGAAGGCCCCAATGGAATCGTGTGACCGAGAGGAACGTCATGGTCGGAATTTGCGACAAAAAATGTCTAGAAAAAGTTATTTTTTCACCAAACAGGCTTGTGGGCTCACAAAAATATCAGTTTATATGCCATTATCTCATTGCACGGATGGCCATTGAGGGGGACGAAGGTACCGTTGGAATCGTGTGACAGAGAGGAACCCTTGGGATTCGAATCTGGGAGAAAAAGGTCTATAAAAAAATGTCGATTTTCACCAAATAGGCTTTTTGGCTCACGAAAATCTTGGTTTAGAGGCCATTATCTCATTGCATCGATGACAATTTGATTTAGCCTAGGGGGTTGTTTTGATCAAATTTACGTAGCAAACTATAAATCCAAGGATTGGATTGAACTCTAACAAAAAAACAAGCGTTCTTGATACATTTTTTTATAAAAGGGAACCAAATGGACAGTGAAAATTTCATTTTTTCACCAAATAGGCTTGTGGGCTCACGAAAAGTTCGGTTTAAAGTGAAATATCTCATTGCACCGATGGTCAATGAGTGGAAGGGAGGTTGCGTTGGAATCGTATGACCAAGAAGAACGCCATAGAGTTGGAATTTGCAAGAAAAAAGGTCCCTAAAGAAATTTCATTTTTTCACCAAATAGGCTTGTGGGCTCACGAAAAGTTCGGTTTTAAGTGAAATATCTCATTGCACCGATGGTCAATGAGTGGAAGGGAAGTTGCGTTGGAATAGTATGACCAAGAAGAACGCCATAGAGTTGGAATTTGCAAGAAAAAAGGTCTCTAAAGAAATTTCATTTTTTCACCAAATAGGCTTGTGGGCTCACGAAAAGTTCGGTTTAAATTAAAATATCTCATTGCACCGATGGTCAATGAGTTGAAGGAAGGTTGCGTTGGAATCATATGACCGAGAAGAACGCCATAGAGTTGGAATTTGCAAGAAAAAAGGTCTCTAAAGAAATTTCATTTTTTCACCAAATAGGCTTGTGGGCTCACGAAAAGTTCGGTTTTAAGTGAAATATCTCATTGCACCGATTGTCAATGAGTGGAAGGGAGGTTGCGTTGGAATCATGTGACCGAGAGGAACTCCATAGAGTTGGAATTTGCAAGTAAAATGGTCTCTAAAGAAATTTTATTTTTTCACCAAATAGGCTTGTGGGCTTACCAAAAGTTCGGTTTAAAGTGCAATTTCTCATTGCATCGTTGGCCAACGAGGGGAAGGGAGGTTGCGTTGGAAACGTGTGACCGAGAGGAACACCATAGAATTGGACTTTGCAAGAAAAAAGGTCTCTAAAGAAATTTCATTTTTTCACCAAATAGGCTTGTGGGCTCACGAAAAGTTCTGTTTAAAGTGAAATATCTCATTGCACCGATGGTCAATGAGTGGAAGGAAGGTTGCGTTGGAATCGTATGACCAAGAAGAACGTCATAGAGTTGGAATTTGCAAGAACAAAGGTCTCTAAAGAAATTTCATTTTTCACCAAATAGGCTTGTGGGCTTACGAAAAGTTCGGTTTAAATTAAAATATCTAATTGCACCGATGGTCAATGAGTGGAAGGGAGGTTGCGTTGGTATCGTATGACCAAGAAGAACGCCATAGAGTTGGAATTTGCAAGAAAAAAGGTTTCTAAAGAAATTTCATTTATTCACCAAATAGGCTTGTGGGCTCACGAAAAGTTCGGTTTAAAGTGAAATATCTCATTGCACCGACGGTCAATGAGTGGAAGGGAGGTTGCGTTGGAATCGTATGACCAAGAAGAACGCCATAGAGTAGGAATTTGCAAGAAAAAAGGTATCTAAAGAAATTTCATTTTTTTTATCAAATAGGCTTGTGAGCTCACGAAAAGTTCGGTTTAAAGTGAAATATCTCATTGCACCGATGGTCAGTGAGTGGAAGGAAGGTTGCGTTGGAATCATATGACCGAGAGGAACGCCATAGAGTTGGAATTATCAAGAAAAAAGGTCTCTAAAGAAATTTCATTTTTTCACCAAATAGGTTTGTGGGCTCACGAAAAGTTCGGTTTAAAGTGAAATATCTCATTGCACCGATGGTCCATGAGGGGAAGGCAGGTTGCGTTGGAATCGTGTGACCGTGAGGAACGCCATAGAGTTGGACTTTGCAAGAAAAAATGTCTCTAAAGAAATTTCATTTATTTACCAAATAGGCTTGTGGGCTTACAAAAAGTTGGGTTTAAAGTGCAATTTCTCATTGCACCGTTGGCCAATGAGGGGAAGGGAGGTTGCGTTGGAATCGTGTGACCGAGAGGAACGCCATAGAGTTGGACTTTGCAAGAAAAAAGGTGTCTAAAGAAATTACATTTTTTCACTAAATAGCCTTGTGGGCTCACGAAAAGTTCGGTTTAAAGTGAAATATCTCATTGCACCGATGGTCAATGAGTGGAAGGGAGGTTGCGTTGGAATCGTATGACCAAGAAGAACGCCATAGAGTTGGAATTTGCAAGAAAAAAGGTCTCTAAAGAAATTTCATTTTTTCACCAAATAGGCTTGTGGGTTCACGAAAAGTTCGGTTTAAAGTGAAATATCTCATTGTACCGATGGTCAATGAGTTAAAGGGAGGTTGCGTTGGAATCATATGAACGAGAGGAACGCCATAGAGTTGGAATTTGCATGAAAAAGGTCTCTAAAGAAATTTTATTTTTTCACCAAATAGGCTTGTGGGCTCACGAAAAGTTCGGTTTAAAGTGCAATTTCTCATTGCACCGATGGCAAATGAGGGGAAAGAGGTTGCGTTGGAATCGTGTGACTGAGAGGAACACCATAGAGTTGGAATTTGCAAGAAAAAAGGTCTCTAAAGAAATTTCATTTTTTCACCAAATAGGATTGTGGGCTCACGAAAAGTTCGGTTTAAAGTTCAATTTCTCATTGCACCGATGGCCAATGAAGGGAAGGCAGGTTGCATTGGAATCTTGTGACCGTGAGGAACGCCATAGAGTTTAACTTTGCAAGAAAAAATGTCTCTAAAGAAATTTCATTGATTCACCAAATAGGCTTGTGGGCTTACGAAAAGTTCGGTTTAAAGTGCAATTTCTCATTGCACCGATGGTCAATGAGTGAAAGGGAGGTTGCGTTGGAATCGTATGACCAAGAAGAACGCCGTAGAGTTGGAATTTGAAAGAAAAAAGGTCTCTAAAGAAATTTCATTTTTTCACCAAATAGGCTTGTGGGCTCACGAAAAGTTCGGTTTAAAGTAAAATATCTCATTGCACCGATGGTCAATGAGTGGAAGGAAGGTTGCGTTGGAATCGTATGACCAAGAAGAACGTCATAGAGTTGGAATTTGCAAGAAAAAAGGTCTCTAAAGAAATTTCATTTTTTCACCAAATAGGCTTGTGGGCTTACGAAAAGTTCGGTTTAAATTAAAATATCTAATTGCACCAATGGTCAATGAATGGAAGGGAGGTTGCGTTGGAATCGTATGACCAAGAAGAACGTCATAGAGTTGGAATTTGCAAGAAAAAAGGTTTCTAAAGAAATTTCATTTATTCACCAAATAGGCTTGTGGGTTCACGAAAAGTTCGGTTTAAAGTGAAATATCTCATTGCACCGGTGGTCAATGAGTGGAAGGGGGGTTGCGTTGGAATCGTATGACCAAGAAGAACGCCATAGAGTAGGAATTTGCAAGAAAAAAGGTCTCTAAAGAAATTTCATTTTTTCATCAAATAGGCTTGTGAGCTCACGAAAAGTTCGGTTTAAAGTGAAATATCTCATTGCACCGATGGTCAATGAGTGGAAGGGAGGTTGCGTTGGAATCATATGACCGAGAGGAAAGCCATAGAGTTGGACTTTGCAAGAAAAAAGGTCTCTAAAGAAATTTCATTTTTTCACCAAATAGGCTTGTGGGCTCACGAAAAGTTCGGTTTAAAGTGAAATATCTCATTGCACCGATGGTCCATGAAGGGAAGGCAGGGTGCGTTGGAATCGTGTGACCGTGAGGAACGCCATAGAGTTGGACTTTACAAGAAAAAAATGTCTCTAAAGAAATTTCATTTATTCACCAAATAGGCTTGTGGGCTTACAAAAAGTTCGGTTTAAAGTGCAATTTCTCATTGCACCGTTGGCCAACGAGGGTAAGGGAGGTTGCGTTGGAATCGTGTGACCAAGAGGAACGCCATAGAGTTGGACTTTGCAAGAAAAAAGATGTCTAAAGAAATTTCATTTTTTCACTAAATAGGCTTGTGGGCTCACGAAAAGTTCGGTTTAAAGTGAAATATCTCATTGCACCGATGGTCAATGAGTGGAAGGGAGGTTGCGTTGGAATCGTATGACCAAGAAGAACGCCATAGAGTTGGAATTTGCAAGAAAAAAAGTCTCTAAAGAAATTTCGTTTATTCACCAAATAGGCTTGTGGGCTCACGAAAAGTTCGCTTTAAAGTGAAATATCTCATTGTACCGATGGTCAATGAGTGAAAGGGAGGTTGCGTTGGAATCATATGAACGAGAGGAACGCCATAGAGTTGGAATTTTCATGAAAAAGGTCTCTAAAGAAATTTTATTTTTTCACCAAATAGGCTTGTGGGCTCACGAAAAGTTCGGTTTAAAGTGCAATTTCTCATTGCACCGATGGCAAATGAGGGGAAAGAGGTTGCGTTGGAATCGTGTGACCGAGAGGAACACCATAGAGTTGGAATTTGCATGAAAAAAGGTCTCTAAAGAAATTTCATTTTTTCACCAAATAGGCTTGTGGGCTCACGAAAAGTTCTGTTTAAAGGGCAATTTCTCATTGCACCGATGGCCAATGAGGGGAAGGCAGGTTGCGTTGGAATCGTGTGACCGTGAGGAACGCCATAGAGTTGAACTTTGCAAGAAAAAATGTCTCTAAAGAATTTTCATTTTTTCACCAAATAGGCTTGTGGCCTCTCGAAAAGTTCGGTTTAAAGTGAAATATCTCATTGCACCGATGGTCAATGAGTGGAAGGGAGGTTGCGTTGGAATCGTATGACCAAGAAGAACGCCATAGAGTTGGAATTTGCAAGAAAAAAGGTCTCTAAAGAAATTTCATTTTTTCACAAAACAGGCTTGTGGGCTCACGAAAAGTTCGGTTTAAAGTGAAATATCTCATTGCACCGATGGTCAATGAGTGGAAGGGAATTTGCGTTGGAATCGTATGACCAAGAAGAACGCCATAGAGTTGGAATTTGAAAGAAAAAAGGTTTCTAAAGAAATTTCATTTTTTCACCAAATAGGCTTGTGGGCTCACGAAAAGTTCGGTTTAAAGTGAAATATCTCATTGCACCGATGGTCAATGAGTGGAAGGAAGCTTGCATTGGAATCGTATGACCAAGAAGAACGCCATAGAGTTCGAATTTGCAAGAAAAAAGGTCTCTAAAGAAATTTCATTTTTTCACCAAATAGGCTTGTGGGCTTACGAAAAGTTCGGTTTAAATTGATATATCTAATTGCACCGATGGTCAATGAGTGGAAGGGAGGTTGCGTTGGAATCGTGTGACCGAGAGGTACGCCATAGAGTTGGCCTTTGCAAGAAAAAAGTTCTCTAAAGAAATTTCATTTTTTCACCAAATAGGCTTGCGGGCTCACGAAAAGTTCGGTTTAAAGTGAAATATCTCATTGCACCGATGGTCAATGAGTGGAAGGGAGGTTGCGTTGGAATCGTATGACCAAGAAAAACGCCATAGATTTGGAATTTGCAAGAAAAAAGGTCTCTAAAGAAATTTCATTTTTTCACCAAATAGGGTTGTGGGCTCACGAAAAGTTCGGTTTAAAGTGAAATATCTCATTGTACCGATGGTCAATGAGTGAAAGGGAGGTTGCGTTGGAATCTTATGACCAAGAAGAACGTCATTGAGTAGCAATTTGCAAGAAAAATGGTCTCCAAAGAAATTTCATTTTTCACCAAATAGGCTTTTGGGCTCACGAAAAGTTCGGTTTAAAGTTCAATATCTCAATGCAATGATGGTCCATGAGTTGAAGGGACGTTGCGTTGGAATCGTGTGACCGAGAAGAACGCCATAGAGTTGGCCTTTGCAAGAAAAAAGTTCTCTAAAGAAATTTCATTTTTTCACCAAATACGCTTGTGGGCTTACGAAAAGTTCGGTTTAAATTGAAATATCTAATTGCACCGATGGTCAATGAGTGGAAGGGAGGTTGCATTGGAATCGTATGACCGAGAGGAATGCCACAGAGTTGGAATTTGCAAGAAAAAAGGTCTCTAAATAAATTTCATTTTTTCACCAAATAGGCTTGTGGGCTCAAGAAAAGTTCGGTTTAAAGTGAAATATCTCATTGCACCGATGGTCAAAGAGTCAAAGGGAGGTTGCGTTGGAATCATTTGACCGAGAGGAACGCCATAGAGTTGGAATTTTCATGAAAAAATGTTTCTAAAG
This sequence comes from Linum trigynum, assembly GCA_964030455.1. NCBI lineage: Eukaryota > Viridiplantae > Streptophyta > Magnoliopsida > Malpighiales > Linaceae > Linum > Linum trigynum. The sequence goes on along the minus strand of OZ034822.1, from coordinate 17,693 downwards.
AAATTTCATTTTTTCACCAAATAGGCTTGTGGGCTCACGAAAAGTTCGGTTTAAAGTGAAATATCTCATTGCACCGATGGTCAATGAGTGAAAGGGAGGTTGCGTTGGAATCATATGACCGAGAGGAACGCCATAGAGTTGGAATTTGCATGAAAAAGGTCTCTAAAGAAATTTTATTTTTTCACCCAATAGGCTTGTGGGCTCACGAAAAGTTTGGTTTAAAGTGCAATTTCTCATTGCACCGAAGGCCAATGTGGGGAAGGGAGGTTGCGTTGGAATCGTGTGACCAAGAGGAACGCCATAGAGTTGGAATTTTCAAGAAAAATGGTCCCTAAAGAAATTTCATTTTTTCACCAAATAGGCTTGTGGCCATAGAGTTGGAATTTGCAAGAAAAAAGGTCTCTAAATAAATTTCATTTTTTTACCAAATAGGCTTGTGGGCTCACGAAAAGTTCGGTTTAAAGTGAAATATCTCATTGCACCGATGGCCAATGAGTTGAAGGGAGGTTGCGTTGGAATCGTGTGACCGAGAGGAACGCCATAGAGTTGGAATTTTCAAGAAAAATGGTCACTAAAGAAATTTCATTTTTTCACCAAATAGGCTTGTGGGCTCACGAAAAGTTCGGTTTAAAGTGCAATATCTCATTGCACCGATGGCCAATGAGTTGAAGGGAGGTTGCGTTAGAATCATTTGACCGAGAGGAACGCCATAGAGTTGGAATTTGCAAGAAAAAAGGTCTCTAAAGAAATTTCATTTTTTCACCAAATAGGCTTGTGGGCTCACGAAAAGTTCGGTTAAAAGTGAAATATCTCATTGCACCGATGGTCAATGAGTTGAAGGAAGGTTGCATTGGAATCGTGTGACCGAGAGGAACGCCATAGAGTTGGAATTTGCAAGAAAAAAGGTCTCTAAAGAAATTTCATTTTTTCACCAAATAGGCTTGTGGGCTCACGAAAAGTTCGGTTTAAAGTGCAATTTCTCATTGCACCGATGGCTAATCAGGGTAAGGGAGGTTGCGTTGGAATCGTGTGACCGAGAGGAATGCCATAGAGTTGGAATTTACAAGTAAAATGGTCTCTAAAGAAAATTCATTTTTCTCCAAATAGGCTTGTGGGATCACGAAAAGTTCGGTTTAAAGTGAAATATCTCATTGCACCGATGGTCAATGAGTGGAAGGGAGGTTGCGTTGGAATCATATGACCGAGAGGAACGCCATAGAGTTGGAATTTTCAAGAAAAATGGTCTCTAAAGAAATTTCATTTTTTCACCAAATAGGCTAGTGGGCTCACGAAAAGTTCCGTTTAAAGTGAAATATCTCATTGCACCGATGGCCAATGAGGGGAAGGGAGGTTGCGTTGGAATCATATGACCGAGAGGAACGCCATAGAGTTGGAATTTGCAAGAAAAAAGGTCTCTAAATAAATTTCATTTTTTCACCAAATAGGCTTGTGGGCTAACGAAAAGTTCTGTTTAAAGTGAAATATCTCATTGCACCGATGCCCAATGAGTTGAAGGGAGGTTGCGTTGGAATCGTGTGACCGAGAGGAACGCCATAGAGTTGGAATTTGCAAGAAAAAAGGTCTCTAAAGAAATTTCATTTTTTCACCAAATAGGCTTGTGGGCTCACGAAAAGTTCGGTTTAAAGTGCAATTTCTCATTTCACCGATGGTCAATTACGGGAAGGGAGGTTGCGTTGGAATCGTGTGACCGTGAGGAACGCCATAAAGTTGGAATTTGCTAGAAAAAAGGTCTCTACAGAAATTTCATTTTTTCACCAAATAGGCTTGTGGGCTCACGAAAAGTTCGGTTTAAAGTGAAATATCTCATTGCACCGATGGCCAATGAGGGGAAGGGAGGTTGCGTTGGAATCATAAGACCGAGAGGAACGCCATAGAGTTGGAATGTGCAAGAAAAAAGGTCTCTAAATAAATTTCATTTTTTCACTAAATACGCTTGTGGGCTCACGAAAAGTTCGGTTTAAAGTGAAATATCTCATTGCACCGATGGCCAATGAGGGGAAGGGAGGTTGCGTTGGAATCATATGACCGAGAGGAACGCCATAGAGTTGGAATTTGCAAGAAAAAAGGTCTCTAAATAAATTTCATTTTTTCACCAAATAGGCTTGTGGGCTCACGAAAAGTTCGGTTTAAAGTGAAATATCTCATTGCACCGATGGCCAATGAGTTGAAGGGAGGTTGCGTTGGAATCGTGTGACCGAGAGGAACGCCATAGAGTTGGAATTTTCAAGAAAAATGGTTTCTAAAGAAATTTCATTTTTTCACCAAATAGGCTTGTGGGCTCACGAAAAGTTCGGTTTAAAGTGCAATTTCTCATTGCACCGATGGCCAAAGAGGGGAAGGGAGGTTGCGTTGGAATCGTGTGACCGAGAGGAACGCCATAGAGTTGGAATTTGCAAGAAAAAAGGTCTCTAAAAAATTTCATTTTTTCACTAAATAGGCTTGTGGGCTCACGAAAAGTTCGGTTTAAAGTGAAATATCTCATTGCACCGATGGTCAATGAGTGGAAGGGAGGTTGCGTTGGAATCGTATGACCAAGAAGAACGCCATAGAGTTGGAATTTGCAAGAAAAAAGGTCTCTAAAGAAATTTCATTTTTTCACCAAATACGCTTGTGGGCTTACGAAAAGTTCGGTTTAAATAGAAATATCTAATTGCACCGATGGTCAATGAGTGGAAGGGAGGTTGCATTGGAATCGTATGACCGAGAGGAATGCCACAGAGTTGGAATTTGCAAGAAAAAAGGTCTCTAAATAAATTTCATTTTTTCACCAAATAGGCTTGTGGGCTCAAGAAAAGTTCGGTTTAAAGTGAAATATCTCATTGCACCGATGGTCAAAGAGTCAAAGGGAGGTTGCGTTGGAATCATATGACCGAGAGGAACGCCATAGAGTTGGAATTTTCATGAAAAAATGTTTCTAAAGAAATTTCATTTTTTCACCAAATAGGCTTGTGGGCTCACGAAAAGTTCGGTTTAAAGTGAAATATCTCATTGCACCGATGGTCAATGAGTGAAAGGGAGGTTGCGTTGGAATCATATGACCGAGAGGAACGCCATAGAGTTGGAATTTGCATGAAAAAGGTCTCTAAAGAAATTTTATTTTTTCACCCAATAGGCTTGTGGGCTCACGAAAAGTTTGGTTTAAAGTGCAATTTCTCATTGCACCGAAGGCCAATGTGGGGAAGGGAGGTTGCGTTGGAATCGTGTGACCAAGAGGAACGCCATAGAGTTGGAATTTTCAAGAAAAATGGTCACTAAAGAAATTTCATTTTTTCACCAAATAGGCTTGTGGCCATAGAGTTGGAATTTGCAAGAAAAAAGGTCTCTAAATAAATTTCATTTTTTTACCAAATAGGCTTGTGGGCTCACGAAAAGTTCGGTTTAAAGTGAAATATCTCATTGCACCGATGGCCAATGTGTTGAAGGGAGGTTGCGTTGGAATCGTGTGACCGAGAGGAACGCCATAGAGTTGGAATTTTCAAGAAAAATGGTCACTAAAGAAATTTCATTTTTTCACCAAATAGGCTTGTGGGCTCACGAAAAGTTCGGTTTAAAGTGCAATATCTCATTGCACCGATGGCCAATGAGTTGAAGGGAGGTTGCGTTAGAATCATTTGACCGAGAGGAACGCCATAGAGTTGGAATTTGCAAGAAAAAAGGTCTCTAAAGTAATTTCATTTTTTCACCAAATAGGCTTGTGGGCTCACGAAAAGTTCGGTTTAAAGTGAAATATCTCATTGCACCGATGGTCAATGAGTTGAAGGAAGGTTGCATTGGAATCGTGTGACCGAGAGGAACGCCATAGAGTTGGAATTTGCAAGAAAAAAGGTCTCTAAAGAAATTTCATTTTTTCACCAAATAGGCTTGTGGGCTCAAGAAAAGTTCGGTTTAAAGTGCAATTTCTCATTGCACCGATGGCTAATCAGGGTAAGGGAGGTTGCGTTGGAATCATGTGACCGAGAGGAATGCCATAGAGTTGGAATTTACAAGTAAAATGGTCTCTAAAGAAATTTCATTTTTCTCCAAATAGGCTTGTGGGATCACGAAAAGTTCGGTTTAAAGTGAAATATCTCATTGCACCGATGGTCAATGAGTGGAAGGGAGGTTGCGTTGGAATCATATGACCGAGAGGAACGCCATAGAGTTGGAATTTTCAAGAAAATGGTCTCTAAAGAAATTTCATTTTTTCACCAAATAGGCTAGTGGGCTCACGAAAAGTTCGGTTTAAAGTGAAATATCTCATTGCACCGATGGCCAATGAGGGGAAGGGAGGTTGCGTTGGAATCATATGACCGAGAGGAACGCCATAGAGTTGGAATTTGCAAGAAAAAAGGTCTCTAAATAAATTTCATTTTTTCACCAAATAGGCTTGTGGGCTAACGAAAAGTTCTGTTTAAAGTGAAATATCTCATTGCACCGATGGCCAATGAGTTGAAGGGAGGTTGCGTTGGAATCGTGTGACCGAGAGGAACGCCATAGAGTTGGAATTTGCAAGAAAAAAGGTCTCTACAGAAATTTCATTTTTTCACCAAATAGGCTTGTGGGCTCACGAAAAGTTCGGTTTAAAGTGCAATTTCTCATTTCACCGATGGTCAATTACGGGAAGGGAGGTTGCGTTGGAATCGTGTGACCGTGAGGAACGCCATAGAGTTGGAATTTGCTAGAAAAAAGGTCTCTACAGAAATTTCATTTTTTCACCAAATAGGCTTGTGAGCTCACGAAAAGTTCGGTTTAAAGTGAAATATCTCATTGCACCGATGGCCAATGAGGGGAAGGGAGGTTGCGTTGGAATCATAAGACCGAGAGGAACGCCATAGAGTTGGAATTTGCAAGAAAAAAGGTCTCTAAATAAATTTCATTTTTTCACTAAATAGGCTTGTGGGCTCACGAAAAGTTCGGTTTAAAGTGAAATATCTCATTGCACCGATGGCCAATGAGGGGAAGGGAGGTTGCGTTGGAATCATATGACCGAGAGGAACGCCATAGAGTTGGAATTTGCAAGAAAAAAGGTCTCTAAATAAATTTCATTTTTTCACCAAATAGGCTTGTGGGCTCACGAAAAGTTCGGTTTAAAGTGAAATATCTCATTGCACCGATGGCCAATGAGTTGAAGGGAGGTTGCGTTGGAATCGTGTGACCGAGAGGAACGCCATAGAGTTGGAATTTTCAAGAAAAATGGTTTCTAAAGAAATTTCATTTTTTCACCAAATAGGCTTGTGGGCTCCTGAAAAGTTCGGTTTAAAGTGCAATATCTCATTGCACCGATGGCTAATGAGTTGAAGGGAGGTTGCGTTGGAATCATATGACCGAGAGGAACTCCATAGAGTTGGAATTTGCAAGTAAAATGGTCTCTAAAGAAATTTCATTTTTCACCAAATAGGCTTGTGGGCTCACGAAAAGTTCGGTTTAAAGTGAAATATCTCATTGCCCCGATGGTCAATGAGTGGAAGGGAGGTTGCGTTGGAATCATATGACCGAGAGGAACGCCATAAAGTGCAATTTCTCATTGCACCGATGGCCAAAGAGGGGAAGGGAGGTTGCGTTGGAATCGTGTGACCGAGAGGAACGCCATAGAGTTGGAATTTGCAAGAAAAAAGGTCTCTAAAGAAATTTCATTTTTTCACTAAATAGGCTTGTGGGCTCACGAAAAGTTCGGTTTAAAGTGAAATATATCATTGCACCGATGGCCAATGAGTGGAAGGGAGGTTGCGTTGGAATCGTGTGACGGAGAGGAACGCCATAGAGTTGGAATTTTCAAGAAAAAAGGTCTCTAAAGAAATTTCATTTTTTCACCAAATAGGCTTGTGGGCTCACGAAAAGTTCGGTTGAAAGTGCAATTTCTCATTGCACCGATGGCCAATGAGGGGAAGAGAGGTTGCGTTGGAATTGTGTGACCGAGAGGAACGCCATAGAGTTTGAATTTGCATGAAAAAAGGTCTCTAAAGAAATTTTATTTTTTCACCAAATAGGCTTGTGGGCTCACGAAAAGTTCGGTTTAAAGTCTAATTTCTCATTGCACCGATGGCCAACGAGGGGAAGGGAGGTTGCGCTGGAATCGTGTGACCAAGAGGAACGCCATAGAGTTGGAATTTGTAAGAAAAAAGGTCTCTAAAGAAATTTCATTTTTTCACTAAATAGGCTTGTGGGCTCACGAAAAGTTCGGTTTAAAGTGAAATATCTCATTGCACCGATGGCCAATGAGTGGAAGGGAGGTTGCGTTGGAATCGTGTGACGGAGAGGAACGCCATAGAGTTGGAATTTTCAAGAAAAAAGGTCTCTAAAGAAATTTCATTTTTTCACCAAATAGGCTTGTGGGCTCACGAAAAGTTCGGTTGAAAGTCCAATTTCTCATTGCACCGATGGCCAATGAGGGGAAGAGAGGTTGCGTTGGAATCGTGTGACCGAGAGGAACGCCATAGAGTTTGAATTTGCATGAAAAAAGGTCTCTAAAGAAATTTTATTTTTTCACCAAATAGGCTTGTGGGCTCACGAAAAGTTCGGTTTAAAGTCTAATTTCTCATTGCACCGAAGGCCAATGTGGGGAAGGGAGGTTGCGTTGGAATCGTGTGACCAAGAGGAACGCCATAGAGTTGTAATTTTCAAGAAAAATGGTCACTAAAGAAATTTTATTTTTTCACCAAATAGGCTTGTGGCCATAGAGTTGGAATTTGCAAGAAAAAAGGTCTCTAAATAAATTTCATTTTTTTACCAAATAGGCTTGTGGGCTCACGAAAAGTTCGGTTTAAAGTGAAATATCTCATTGCACCGATGGCCAATGAGTTGAAGGGAGGTTGCGTTGGAATCGTGTGACCGAGAGGAACGCCATAGAGTTGGAATTTTCAAGAAAAATGGTCACTAAAGAAATTTCATTTTTTCACCAAATAGGCTTGTGGGCTCACGAAAAGTTCGGTTTAAAGTGCAATATCTCATTGCACCGATGGCCAATGAGTTGAAGGGAGGTTGCGTTAGAATCATTTGACCGAGAGGAACGCCATAGAGTTGGAATTTGCAAGAAAAAAGGTCTCTAAAGAAATTTCATTTTTTCACCAAATAGGCTTGTGGGCTCACGAAAAGTTCGGTTTAAAGTGAAATATCTCATTGCACCGATGGTCAATGAGTTGAAGGAAGGTTGCATTGGAATCGTGTGACCGAGAGGAACGCCATAGAGTTGGAATTTGCAAGAAAAAAGGTCTCTAAAGAAATTTCATTTTTTCACCAAATAGGCTTGTGGGCTCACGAAAAGTTCGGTTTAAACTGAAATATCTCATTGCACCGATGGCCAATGAGTTGAAGGGAGGTTGCGTTGGAATCGTGTGACCGAGAGGAACGCCATAGAGTTGGAATTTTCAAGAAAAATGGTTTCTAAAGAAATTTCATTTTTTCACCAAATAGGCTTGTGGGCTCACGAAAAGTTCGGTTTAAAGTGCAATTTCTCATTGCACCGATGGCCAATGAGGGGAAGGGAGGTTGCGTTAGAATCGTGTGACCGAGAGGAACGCCATAGAGTTGGAATTTGCAAGAAAAAGGTATCTAAAGAAATTTCATTTTTTCACCAAATAGACTTGTGGGCTCACGAAAAGTTCGGTTGAAAGTGCAATTTCTCATTGCACCGATGGCCAATGAGGGGAAGAGAGGTTGCGTTGGAATAGTGTGACCGTGAGGAATGCCATAGAGTTGGAATTTGCAAGAAAAAAGGTCTCTAATGAAATTTCATTTTTTCACCAAATAGGCTTGTGGCCACACGAAAAGCTCGGTTTAAAGTGAAATATCTCATTGCACCGATGGCCAATGAGTGGAAGGGAGGTTGCATTGGTATCGTGTGACCGATAGGAACGCCATAGAGTTGGAATTTGCAAGAAAAAAGGTCTCTAAAGAAATTTTAGTTTTTCACCAAATAGGCTTGTCGGCTCACGAAAAGTTCGGTTAAAAGTGCAATTTCTCATTGCACCGATGGCCAATGATGGGAAGGGAGTTTGCGTTGGAATCGTATGACCGAGAGGAACGCCATAGAGTAGGAATTTGCAAGAAAAAATGTCTCTAAAAAAATTTCATTTTTTCACCAAATAGGCTTGTGGGCTCACGAAAAGTTCGGTTTAAAGTGCAATTTCTCATTGCACCGATGGCCAATGAGGGGAAGGGAGGTTGCGTTGGAATCGTGTGACCGAGAGGAACGCCATAGAGTTGGAATTTGCAAGAAAAAAGGTCTCTAAAGAAATTTCATTTTTTCACCAAATAGGCTTGTGGGCTCACGAAAAGTTCGGTTTAAAGTGCAATTTCTCATTGCACCGATGGCCAATGAGGGGAAGGGAGGTTGCGTTGGAATCGTGTGACCGTGAGGAACTCCATAGAGTTGGAATTTGCAAGAAAAAAGGTCTCTAAAAAAATTTCATTTTTTCACCAAATAGGCTAATGGGCTCACGAAAAGTTCGGTTTAAAGTGCAATTTCTCATTGCACCGATGGCCAATGAGGGGAAGGGAGGTTGCGTTGGAATCGTGTGACCGAGAGGAACGCCATAGAGTTTGAATTTGCATGAAAAAAGGTCTCTAAAGAAATTTTATTTTTTCACCAAATAGGCTTGTGGGCTCACGAAAAGTTCGGTTTAAAGTCTAATTTCTCATTGCACCGATGGCCAACGAGGGGAAGGGAGGTTGCGCTGGAATCGTGTGACCAAGAGGAACGCCATAGAGTTGGAATTTGTAAGAAAAAAGGTCTCTAAAGAAATTTATTTTTTTCAGCAAATAGGTTTGTGGGCTCACGAAAAGTTCGGTTTAAAGTGCAATTTCTCATTGCACCGATGGCCAATGAATGGAAGGGAGGTTGCGTTGGAATCGTGTGACCGAGGGGAACGCGATAGAGTCGGAATATGCAAGAAAAAAGGTCTCTAAAGAAATTTCATTTTTTCACCAAATAGGCTTCTGGGCTCACGAAAAGTTCGGTTTAAAGTGAAATATCTCATTGCACCGATGGCCAATGAGTGGAAGGGAGGTTGCGTTGGAATCGTTTGACCGAGAGGAACGCCATTAAGTTGGAATTTGCAAGAAAAAAGGTCTCTAAAGAAATTTCATTTTTTCATCAAATAGGCTTTTGGGCTCACGAAAAGCTCGGTTTAAAGTGAAATATCTCATTGCACCGATGGCCAATGAGTGGAAGGGAGGTTGCGTTGGAATCGTGTGACCGAGAGGAACGCCATAGAGTTGGAATTTGCAAAAAAAAGGTCTCTGAAGTAATTTCATTTTTTCACCAAATAGGCTTGTGGGCTCACGAAAAGTTCGGTTAAAAGTGCAATTTCTCATTGCACCGATGGCCAATGATGGGAAGGGAGGTTGCGTTGGAATCGTGTGACCGAGAGGAACGCCATAGAGTCGAAATTTGCAAGAAAAAATGTCTCTACAGAAATTTCATTTTTTCACCAAATAGGCTTGTGTGCTCACGAAAAGTTCAGTTTAAAGTGCAATTTCTCATTGCACCGATGGCCAATTAGGGGAAGGGAGGTTGCGTTGGAATCGGGTGACCGAGAGGAACGCCATAGAGTTGGAATTTGCAAGAAAAAAGGTCTCTAAAGAAATTTAATTTTTTCAGCAAATAGGTTTGTGGGCTCACGAAAAGTTCGGTTTAAAGTGCAATTTCTCATTGCACCGATGGCCAATGAGTGGAAGGGAGGTTGCGTTGGAATCGTGTGACCGTGAGGAAAGCCATAGAGTTGGAATTTGCAAGAAAATAGGTCTCTAAAGAAATTTCATTTTTTCACCAAATAGGCTTGTAGTCTCACGAAAAGTTCGGTTAAAAGTGCAATTTCTCATTGCACCGATGGCCAATGATGGGAAGGGAGGTTGCGTTGGAATCGTTTGACCGAGAGGAACGCCATAGAGTTGGAATTTGCAAGAAAAAAGGTCTCTAAAGAAATTTAATTTTTTCAGCAAATAGGTTTGTGGGCTCACGAAAAGTTCGGTTTAAAGTGCAATTTCTCATTGCACCGATGGCCAATGAGTGGAAGGGAGGTTGCGTTGGAATCGTGTGACCGAGGGGAACGCGATAGAGTCGTAATTTGCAAGAAAAAAGGTCTCTAAAGAAATTTCATTTTTTCACCAAATAGGCTTGTGGGCTCACGAAAAGTTCGGTTTAAAGTGCAATTTCTCATTGCACCGATGGCCAATGAGGGGAAGGGTGGTTGCGTTGGAATCGTGTGACCGAGAGGAACCCCATGGAGTAGGAATTTTCAAGAAAAAAATGTCTCGAAAGAAATTTCATTTTTTCACCAAATAGGCTTGTGGTCTCACGAAAAGTTCGGTTAAAAGTGCAATTTCTCATTGCACCGATGGCCAATGAGGGGAAGGGAGGTTGCGTTGGAATCGCGTGACCGAGAGGAACGCCATAGAGTTAGAATTTGAAAGAAAAAATGGTCTCTAAAGAAATTTCATTTTTTCACCAAATAGGCTTGTGGGCAACGAAAAGTTCGGTTAAAAGTGCAATTTCTCATTGCACCGATGGCCAACGGGTGGAAGGGAGGTTGCGTTGGAATCATGTGACCGAGAGGAACGCCATAGAGTTGGAATTTGCAAGAAAAAAGGTCTCTAAAGAAATTTCACTTTTTTCACCAAATAGGCTTGTGGGCTCACGAAAATTTCGGTTTAAAGTGCAATTTCTCATTGCACCGATTGCCAAAGAGGGGAAGGGAGGTTGCGTTGGAATCGTGTGACCGAGAGGAACGCCATAGAGTTGGAATTTGCAAGAAAAAGGTCTCTAAAGAAATTTCATTTTTTCACCAAATAAGCTTGTGGGCTAACGAAAAGTTCGGTTAAAAGTGCAATTTCTCATTGCACCGATGGCCAATGAGGGGAAGGGAGGTTGCGTTGGAATCGTATGACCGAGAGGAACGCCATAGAGTTGGAATTTGCATGAAAAAAGGTCTCTAAAGAAATTTCATTTTTTCACCAAATAGGCTTGTGGGCTAACGAAAAGTTCGGTTAAAAGTGCAATTTCTCATTGCACCGATGGCCAATGAGGGGAAGGGAGGTTGCGTTGCAATCGTGTGACCGAGAGGAACGCCATAGAGTTTGAATTTGTAAGAAAAAAGGTCTCTAAAGAAATTTCATTTTTTCACCAAATAGGCTTGTGGGCTCACGAAAAGTTCGGTTTAAAGTGCAATTTCTCATTGCACCGATGGCCAATGAGGGGAAGGGAGGTCGCGTTGGAATCGTGTGACCGAGAGGAATGCTATGGAGTAGGAATTTTCAAGAAAAATATGTCTCGAAAGAAATTTCATTTTTTCACCAAATAGGCTTGTGGGCTCACGAAAAGTTCGGTTAAAAGTGCAATTTCTCATTGCACCGATGGCCAATGAGGGGAAGGGAGGTTGCGTCGGAATCGTGTGACCGAGAGGAAAGCCATAGAGTTGGAATTTGCAAGAAAAAAGGTCTCTAAAGAAATTTCATTTTTTCACCAAATAGGCTTGTGGGCTAACGAAAAGTTCGGTTAAAAGTGCAATTTCTCATTGCACCGATGGCCAATGAGGGGAAGGGAGGTTGCGATGGAATCGTGTGACTGAGAGGAACGCCATAGAGTTAGAATTTGAAAGAAAAAAGGTCTCTAAAGAAATTTCATTTTTTCACCAAATAGGCTTGTGGGCAACGAAAAGTTCGGTTAAAAGTGCAATTTCTCATTGCACCAATGGCCAACGAGGGGAAGGGAGGTTGCGTTGGAATCATGTGACCGAGAGGAACGCCATAGAGTTGGAATTTGCAAGAAAAAAGGTCTCAAGAAATTTCACTTTTTTCACCAAATAGGCTTGTGGGCTCACGAAAAGTTCGGTTTAAAATGCAATTTCTCATTGCACCGATGGCCAACTAGGGGAAGGGAGGTTGCGTTGGAATCGTGTGACCGAGAGGAACGCCATAGAGTTGGAATTTGCAAGAAAAAGGGTCTCTAAAGAAATTTCATTTTTTCACCAAATAGGCTTGCGGGCTAACGAAAAGGTCGGTTAAAAGTGCAATTTCTCATTGCACAGATGGCCAATGAGGGGAAGGGAGGTTGCGTCGGAATCGTGTGACCGAGAGGAACGCCATAGAGTTTGAATTTGCAAGAAAAAAGGTCTCTAAAGAAATTTCATTTTTTCACCAAATAGGCTTGTGTGCTAACGAAAAGTTCGGTTAAAAGTGCAATTTCTCATTGCACCGATGGCCAATGAGGGGAAGGGAAGTTGCGTTGGAATCATGTGACCGAGAGGAACGCCATGGAGTTGGAATTTTCAAGAAAAAATGTCTCTAAAGAAATTTCATTTTTTCACCAAATAGGCTTGTGGGCTCACGAAAAGTTCGGTTAAAAGTGCAATTTCTCATTGCACCGATGGCCAATGAGGGGAAGGGAGGTTGCGTTGGAATCGTGTGACCGAGAGGAACGCCATAGAGTTTGAATTTGCAAGAAAAAAGGTCTCTAAAGAAATTTCATTTTTTCACCAAATAGGCTTGTGGGCTCACGAAAAGTTCGGTTTAAAGTGCAATTTCTCATTGCACCGATGGCCAATGAGGGGAAGGGAGGTTGCGTTGGAATCGTGTGACCGAGAGGAACGCCATGGAGTAGGAATTTTCAAGAAAAAAATGTCTCGAAAGAAATTTCATTTTTTCACCAAATAGGCTTGTGGGCTCACGAAAAGTTCGGTTAAAAGTGCAATTTCTCATTGCACCGATGGCCAATGAGGGGAAGGGAGGTTGCGTTGGAATCGTGTGACCGAGAGGAACGCCATAGAGTTGGAATTTCCAAGAAAAAAGGTCTCTAAAGAAATTTCACTTTTTTCACCAAATAGGCTTGTGGGCTCACGAAAAGTTCGGTTTAAAGTGCAATTTCTCATTGCACCGATGGCCAAAGAGGGGAAGGGAGGTTGCGTTGGAATCGTGTGACCGAGAGGAACGCCGTAGGGTTGGAATTTGCAAGAAAAAAGGTCTCTCAAGAAATTTCATTTTTTCACCAAATAGGCTTGTGTGCTCACGAAAAGTTCGGTTAAAAGTGCAATTTCGCATTGCACCGATGGCCAACGAGGGGAAGGGAGGTTGCGTTGGAATCGTGTGACCGAGAGGAACGCCATAGAGTTGGAATTTGCAAGAAAAAAGGTCTCTAAAGAAATTTCACTTTTTTCACCAAATATGCCTGTGGCCTCACGAAAAGTTCGGTTTAAAGTGCAATTTCTCATTGCACCGATGGCCAACGAGGGGAAGGGAGGTTGCGTTGGAATCGTGTGACCGAGAGGAACGCCATAGAGTTTGAATTTGTAAGCAAAAAGGTCTCTAAAAAAATTTCATTTTTTCACCAAATAGGCCTGTGGGCTCACGAAAAGTTCGGTTTAAAGTGCAATTTCTCATTGCACCGATGGCCAATGAGGGGAAGGGAGGTTGCGTTGGAATCGTGTGACCGAGAGGAACGCCATGGAGTAGGAATTTTCAAGAAAAATATGTCTCGAAAGAAATTTCATTTTTTCACCAAATAGGCTTGTGGGCTCACGAAAAGTTCGGTTAAAAGTGCAATTTCTCATTGCACCGATGGCCAATGAGGGGAAGGGAGGTTGCGTCGGAATCGTGTGACCGAGAGGAAAGCCATAGAGTTGGAATTTGCAAGAAAAAAGGTCTCTAAAGAAATTTCATTTTTTCACCAAATAGGCTTGTGGGCTAACGAAAAGTTCGGTTAAAAGTGCAATTTCTCATTGCACCGATGGCCAATGAGGGGAAGGGAGGTTGCGTTGGAATCATGTGACCGAGAGGAACGCCATAGAGTTGGAATTTGCAAGAAAAAAGGTCTCTAAAGAAATTTCACTTTTTTCACCAAATAGGCTTGTGGGCTAACGAAAAGTTCGGTTAAAAGTGCAATTTCTCATTGCACCGATGGCCAATGAGGGGAAGGGAGGTTGCGTTGGAATCGTGTGACCGAGAGGAACGCCATAGAGTTGGAATTTGAAAGAAAAAGGGTCTATAAAGAAATTTCATTTTTTCACCAAATAGGCTTGTGGGCTAACGAAAAGTTCGGTTAAAAGTGCAATTTCTCATTGCACAGATGGCCAATGAGGGGAAGGGAGGTTGCGTCGGAATCGTGTGAACGAGAGGAACGCCATAGAGTTTGAATTTGCAAGAAAAAAGGTCTCTAAATTAATTTCATTTTTTCACCAAATAGGCTTGTGGGCTAACGAAAAGTTCGGTTAAAAATGCAATTTCTCATTGCACCGATGGCCAATGAGGGGAATGGAGGTTGCGTTGGAATCGTGTGACCGAGAGGAACGCCATAGAGTTTGAATTTGCAAGAAAAAAGGTCTCTAAAGAAATTTCATTTTTTCACCAAATAGGCTTGTGTGCTCACGAAAAATTCGGTTAAAAGTGCAATTTCTCATTGCACCGATGGCCAACGAGGGGAAGGGAGGTTGCGTTGGAATCATGTGACCGAGAGGAACGCCATAGAGTTGGAATTTGCAAGAAAAAAGGTCTCTAAAGAAATTTCATTTTTTCACCAAATAGGCTTGTGTGCTCACGAAAAGTTCGGTTAAAAGTGCAATTTCTCATTGCACCGATGGCCAACGAGGGGAAGGGAGGTTGCGTTGGAATCGTGTGACCGAGAGGAACGCCATAGAGTTGGAATTTGCAAGAAAAAAGGTCTCTAAAGAAATTTCACTTTTTTCACCAAATAGGCTTGTGGCCTCACGAAAAGTTCGGTTTAAAGTGCAATTTCTCATTGCACCGATGGCCAACGAGGGGAAGGGAGGTTGCGTTGGAATCGTGTGACCGAGAGGAATGCCATAGAGTTGGAATTTGCAAGAAAAAAGGTCTCTAAAGAAATTTCATTTTTTCACCAAATAGGCTTGTGGGCTAACGAAAAGTTCGGTTAAAAGTGCAATTTCTCATTGCACCGATGGCCAATGAGGGGAAGGGAGGTTGCGTTGGAATCGTGTGACCGAGAGGAATGCCATAGAGTTGGAATTTGCAAGAAAAAAGGTCTCTAAAGTAATTTCATTTTTTCACCAAATAGGCTTGTGGGCTCACGAAAAGTTCGGTTAAAAGTGCAATTTCTCATTGCACCGATGGCCAATGAGGGGAATGGAGGTTGCGTTGGAATCGTGTGACCGAGAGGAACGCCATAGAGTTTGAATTTGCAAGAAAAAAGGTCTCTAAAGAAATTTCATTTTTTCACCAAATAGGCTTGTGGGCTCACGAAAAGTTCGGTTTAAAGTGCAATTTCTCATTGCACCGATGGCCAATGAGGGGAAGGGAGGTTGCGTTGGAATCGTGTGACAGAGAGGAACGCCATGGAGTAGGAATTTTCAAGAAAAAAATGTCTCGAAAGAAATTTCATTTTTTCACCAAATAGGATTGTGGGCTCACGAAAAGTTCGGTTAAAAGTGCAATTTCTCATTGCACCGATGGCCAATGAGGGGAAGGGAGGTTGCGTTGGAATCGTGTGACCGAGAGGAACGCCATAGAGTAGGAATTTTCAAGAAAAATATGTCTCGAAAGAAATTTCATTTTTTCACCAAATAGGCTTGTGGGCTCACGAAAAGTTCGGTTAAAAGTGCAATTTCTCATTGCACCGATGGCCAATGAGGGGAAGGGAGGTTGCGTCGGAATCGTGTGACCGAGAGGAACGCCATAGAGTTGGAATTTTCAAGAAAAAAGGTCTCTAAAGAAATTTCATTTTTTCACCAAATAGGCTTGTGGGCTAACGAAAAGTTCGGTTAAAAGTGCAATTTCTCATTGCACCGATGGCCAATGAGGGGAAGGGAGGTTGCGTTGGAATCGTGTGACCGAGAGGAACGCCATAGAGTTGGAATTTGAAAGAAAAAAGGTCTCTAAAGAAATTTCATTTTTTCACCAAATAGGCTTGTGGGCAACGAAAAGTTCGGTTAAAAGTGCAATTTCTCATTGCACCGATGGCCAACGAGGGGAAGGGAGGTTGCGTTGGAATCATGTGACCGAGAGGAACGCCATAGAGTTGGAATTTGCAAGAAAAAAGGTCTCTAAAGAAATTTCATTTTTTCACCAAATAGGCTTGTGGGCTAACGAAAAGTTCGGTTAAAAGTGCAATTTCTCATTGCACCGATGGCCAATGAGGGGAAGGGAGGTTGCGTTGGAATCGTGTGACCGAGAGGAATGCCATAGAGTTGGAATTTGCAAGAAAAAAGGTCTCTAAAGTAATTTCATTTTTTCACCAAATAGGCTTGTGGGCTCACGAAAAGTTCGGTTAAAAGTGCAATTTCTCATTGCACCGATGGCCAATGAGGGGAATGGAGGTTGCGTTGGAATCGTGTGACCGAGAGGAACGCCATAGAGTTTGAATTTGCAAGAAAAAAGGTCTCTAAAGAAATTTCATTTTTTCACCAAATAGGCTTGTGGGCTCACGAAAAGTTCGGTTTAAAGTGCAATTTCTCATTGCACCGATGGCCAATGAGGGGAAGGGAGGTTGCGTTGGAATCGTGTGACAGAGAGGAACGCCATGGAGTAGGAATTTTCAAGAAAAAAATGTCTCGAAAGAAATTTCATTTTTTCACCAAATAGGATTGTGGGCTCACGAAAAGTTCGGTTAAAAGTGCAATTTCTCATTGCACCGATGGCCAATGAGGGGAAGGGAGGTTGCGTTGGAATCGTGTGACCGAGAGGAACGCCATGGAGTAGGAATTTTCAAGAAAAATATGTCTCGAAAGAAATTTCATTTTTTCACCAAATAGGCTTGTAGGCTCACGAAAAGTTCGGTTAAAAGTGCAATTTCTCATTGCACCGATGGCCAATGAGGGGAAGGGAGGTTGCGTCGGAATCGTGTGACCGAGAGGAACGCCATAGAGTTGGAATTTGCAAGAAAAAAGGTCTCTAAAGAAATTTCATTTTTTCACCAAATAGGCTTGTGGGCTAACGAAAAGTTCGGTTAAAAGTGCAATTTCTCATTGCACCGATGGCCAATGAGGGGAAGGGAGGTTGCGTTGGAATCGTGTGACCGAGAGGAACGCCATAGAGTTGGAATTTGAAAGAAAAAAGGTCTCTAAAGAAATTTCATTTTTTCACCAAATAGGCTTGTGGGCAACGAAAAGTTCGGTTAAAAGTGCAATTTCTCATTGCACCGATGGCCAACGAGGGGAAGGGAGGTTGCGTTGGAATCATGTGACCGAGAGGAACGCCATAGAGTTGGAATTTGCAAGAAAAAAGGTCTCTAAAGTAATTTCATTTTTTCACCAAATAGGCTTGTGGGCAACGAAAAGTTCGGTTAAAAGTGCAATTTCTCATTGCACCGATGGCCAACGAGGGGAAGGGAGGTTGCGTTGGAATCATGTGACCGAGAGGAACGCCATAGAGTTGGAATTTGCAAGAAAAAAGGTCTCTAAAGAAATTTCACTTTTTTCACCAAATAGGCTTGTGGGCTCACGAAAAGTTCGGTTTAAAATGGAATTTCTCATTGCACCGATGGCCAACGAGGGGAAGGGAGGTTGCGTTGGAATCATGTGACCGAGAGGAACGCCATAGAGTTGGAATTTGCAAGAAAAAAGGTCTCTAAAGAAATTTCATTTTTTCACCAAATAGGCTTGTGTGCTCACGAAAAGTTCGGTTAAAAGTGCAATTTCTCATTGCACCGATGGCCAACGAGGGGAAGGGAGGTTGCGTTGGAATCGTGTGACCGAGAGGAACGCCATAGAGTTGGAATTTGCAAGAAAAAAGGT